>CM066034.1:766232930-766497982 GCA_033557465.1 Ichthyophis bannanicus | reverse complement strand
TTTTCATCCTTAATATTCAGGTTTATTTCAAATCATTTCACATAATGAAATCCGCATGCACATTTTAATAGGCTTAATAATTTTGTGCCGGTTCATAAGGTCTGTAGGTATTTTCCTTTTGAAATCGTTCTTTACACTGGTATTGTTAAGAAATGTATTTGTAAGTACCATTACTGTGTAAGGCTTGCCCATCATTTTTTGTCCTTTGCTGTCGGCTTTTCTATAATTATACCAGCGGTGGTTTTGTTTTAATTTTATGCATTCCAGACTATCAATTTTTCTTAGTTACACACTTTTGAACACAATTGTTGAATTACGGTTTACAGTGGTAACGTGGTCAAAAGTTTTTTCAGTTTCGCAATTTTTTAGTTCCACACTACATCATTATTTCTGCCAAGATCTAGTACGTCATCCATTTCCCGCCCCTAATGGCACGTCACAGATTTTCGGCGCGAATTTTAGCGTTCTTTAGCACTAGAGTTAATCAGTTTCGATTTCTTATCCGGTTTAGAGCTTGAATTCTAATGCTGTTTAGGTTAGTAGGTTCTCTTTAAAAATATCTTCACTATAATTCTTTTCAAATCTTGTTAATTTATTGGTGTTTCAATTGTGCTTGCAGTGCTTTTTTTATACGCTATTCTCGCCTGTAGAACCCGTCCCAGTGTCGGATATGTAAGTAAAAACATGCAGTTCTTTCCAACCAAGGAACAGTTTCTTGTCTTCACACGTTTTTATATAATTCCCCATTATACACTGTATCAAAAATTTTTTATCATACAATTAGTTTTTCTAGTCCCCATTGGCATGACTCAGGTTTCCATCGCAAATCTTTGTTCAATAGAGTTGACTTCTTCTTTACGTTGTCTAGGTTGGTAGTTTTATTTTAAGACATACGGTAATATTTAGTTTCGTCTATAAATGAATGCCTAATATTTGTTCTAATTATATTTTTAGTGGTCTTACACGCGCAATTTGCGTTTGCATCAAACCCCCCCTTTAGTGTCATATATGTAAGTAAGCATATTCTCTTCGGTTCCCCTTTTTTGGAAACAATTTTGAATTGGTGTTCTCAATGTTTTTTCTCATTTGAATTATGCAAAAGGTTTTTCCTTCCTCTTCCTCCCCCTCCTCTTCCCCTCTTCCCTTCCCCCTCCCTCCCCCCTTCTCCCCCTACCCCTTTCCCCTTCCCTCTCTCTCTCTCCCCTCCCTCCCTTCTCCTCCCCTCTTCTCTCTTTCTTTTTCTCCCTCTCTCTCTCTCTCTCCCCCCTCCCTTTTCCCTTCTCTCCTCTTTCCCCCCCTCTCTCTCCCTCTCCCCCCTCTCTCTCCCCCCTCCCTTTTCCCTTCTCTCTCTCCCCTCCTTCTTCCACCCCTCCCCCTCCTCCCTCCTTCCCTTTCCCTCCTCCTCTATTTCACAATAATCTTGTTGGGTTATATTAATGTCATATTATTTATAATACGTCTGTTACAAATATCAATGAGACACAAAAAGTGCAGTATTTTGTATTTGACACTTTATTTGTATGTATAATTCCTAGTATATCTTTTTATCTTTCATGTGGTTCTTCCACCTTGCGTTTGGACTTTTATTTATTTATTCATTTTACTCATCATTTTATAAGAATCTTTATGTTATTTATATTATTTTGCACTTCACCATGAATATTATGTTGTGTACATGTAGGTGCTTTTACTATTGTTTATTATTATCAATGTTTTTATCTTTTAATGGTTATTGTATTTTTAATTTTTGACTATTAATTATTGTATTGTTTAGTTGTGTGCCCCCTGAAGAAGGCGAAAGCCGAAACGCGTAGGGGATTCAATAAATTTATCTCACCAATTCACGACTCTTGCTCCTTGTGTTTGCTTCGGACCCTACTGCAAGAGCAAGTGCTCCTCTCTGTGCACTCACTTACATCTGTGTTTGAGCCATACATTTCATGCTTGTGACTTTGGGGCACCTTTGTGCCCCTGGGCACCATCTCCTGTGTCACTTTGGCATCCCTGGGGCATCTTTCGCAGAACCTTAGGTTTGGCCAGCTTATGGGGCGCCTTATATGCTGCCTTGGAGGGTGCTAACCTTTCCTGCCACCCTCTGGGACACATTATGACCTGCCTTGGATGACGTGGTGCTTTATGATGTGCCTTATGGTGCGCCCTAAAAGGTGCATTAGGTTGCGGCACTGGGGTGAGGCTTTTTTGGCTGGCAGTGCAAATTGATGGGATGTGTCTGACTGTTACAAGCAAGAAAAGGGATTGCCTCAGACAGTCTTTTAACTGAGCCCACTGGGGGATCAAACTCATGACCACTGTATCAGCAGTCAATGTATTAACCAGTGTGCTACACCTCTGTTGCTGTGATTGCAGGTCAGCGTGCCTAATTAAGGCTAACGCGCATTAACGTGCCATGGCTCCCTCTATCACGCGATAACGGACTTTATCGCGCGATAACCCGAAATGCTACCTTAAGACCGGAACGCCCACTACCTTATATGGCATTCGTCACAGTAAGACTGCAACTAATGCCGGTAACATTAAGACGGTTTAGTAAACATACCCCTAAGGCATGTAGAGCTCTGGCGTTCTTGTATCCTCCTATTGCCAGGGTAAAATCACAGATCATTTCGATTTACTTATTTGCTTTAATAATATCCTTCTAGAAGAGTTAAAAAAAGCTACAATTAGTCATAATTCCCATTAAAATATGTTTTGTGGCAGATAGATATCTTTATAAACTTGATTTGGAATATGAACTAGTGTCACCTACCTGAAAGGATCTTTAAGCTGAATTGGACATTTTTGAATTGATTCTTAGTCTATTCTATTATTGCTTATCCCTCCTGTTTAAGGAAGGCCTGGCAATTCTGCCCAGCGGTTTGATCATAGAACTAAAAATCTGGAGGACAAGTATCAGCCGAGGGCGGCATGCTTAGAAGTGAAAAGATATCTGCTTAGTTTTCTGCTGATTTTCAGTAGCACTATCTATTTAAGTTGTACTATTGAAGATCCACAGATAAAATTTAACATTTAACGTTATTCCTGCTCTTTGTGTGGCACCACTTAAATGGATAATCTACCGTTTAGTGGCTGAATATCACTGCTTAAATGGATAACATTTTGTCCACCCCGGAACTCCCTAGCCACATTCCTTTTTTAAAAAATACTGTAGACAACTCTGTTCAGTTAGTGATTTAAACAGCCACAGTTATCCATGCACATGGCCTAGATTTTAAAAGAGAAGAACAATTATATGGTCAGTGCCTCTGCAAATTAATAAACCTCACCGAGGCTATAAGATCAACCAAACGGTAATCACATTTGGGCATGGGCTTCAGAAGAATGCTATTTATCTTATATTGCCCATCATTTGGCACAGCAATAGCCCAAAATAACATACCTGTCAAATGACCAAACAGCCCACCTTTAAGAGCTGATGCCACTGAAATTCATGTAGCAGGCAGAGAGATTATTTTCCTATGAGGGTATCACAGGAAGGTGGGATATAAAAATAAATAAAATGCTAATACCACTGACTGCTTACTCTCCATATCTAACTTCCCAATAATGCAAACCTTGGCAGCATATTTTCTGCTGAGAGAAATTTCTATCACTGCTCATTGCAAAATTTATTTCATCACACTTGAGCCAGCTACCTTTACGTGAGGGTGTTTACTGCACGTGGTTCCCCACACGCGGCCACAGCGCTCCTCCTTCCGGTGCTCGTAAAACTCCGGGTTTCTGAGGATGGCGATTCTTTTCCTGTTGTAGGCCAGTGCAAGTGCGTGGCAGCCATCCAGATGCTTCTTGTCTTCCATGGACACAGCCAGAACGATGGGGATGCTCTGATTAATAAGTCCACCTGGAGGAACAATCCTACCATGTTACATGCTTTAGAAGCACAGGCCCGCTGGCTAGCAATAGAGGTGCAGCTGCAACCTTCAAAACACTATTCACGTTAGCAAAGATGGTTTTTATTAGCAGATTAAGCACACGTACTGCTCTCAATCTTTGTTTTGAAGTCTACAGATGGGATATTCTATGCTTATCAGGTATAGCAACCGAAAATCCCTGCATCATTTTTATTTATCTGAAATTCTTTTATTCCGACAATATCACTAACTACTAAGTGCCTTCTTTAAGCTATAAGGACCTTGTCGGTTGAAAACATTTCTCAGCCCAGATGGTTTTCGAAATGTGATTCAATCTCTGATGATTTCCGGTCTAGACTGCTGTAATTCTATCTACATGGGGAGGGTAGTTAAAAGATAGAAAGCAGAGGGTAGGGCTAAATGGCCAATATTCCCAATGGAAAAAGGTGAATAGTGGAGTACCCCAGGGATCTGTACTGGGTCCGCTACTTTTTGACATATTCATAAATGACCTGGAAGAGGGAATAACTAGTGAGGTTATCAAATTTGCAGATGACACAAAAATGTTTAAAGTTGTTAAAACCCAAGTGGATTGTGGAAAACTGCAGGAGGATCTGGATAAATTGGAAGACTGGGCATCCAAATGGCAGATGAAATTTAATGTGGACAAGTGCAAAGTTATGCACCTAGGAAAGAACAACCCACACTATAGTTACACGATGCAAGGCTCCACATTAGAAACCACCACCCAGGAAAAAGATTTAGTAGTCATCGTGGATAACATGTTAAAACCCTCCGCCCAGTGTGCAGCGGCGGCCAAGAAAGCAAATAGAATGCTAGGTATCATAAGGAAAGGGATGGAGAATAAAACAAAGGATATTATAACGCCTCTGTATCGCTCCATGGTACGACCGCACCTTGAATGTTCTGGTCACCGTATCTTAAAAAGAACATAGCGTTATTAGAAAAAGTACAGAGAAGAGCAACCAAATTGGTAAAGGGGATGGAAGGCTACTCCTATGAAGAGAGGCTAAAAAGGTTAGGGCTCTTTAACCTGGAAAAGAGACGGCTGAGGGGAGATATGATAGAGGTCTATAAATTAATGAATGGAGTGGAACGGATAAAAGTGGATCAATTGTTTACGCTATCAGAATATAGGAAGACTAGGGGACATGTAATGAAGCTACAGGGTAAACTATTTAAGACAAATAAGAGAAAATATTTTTTCACTCAACGTGTAATCAAACTCTGGAATCTGTTACCGGAGGATATAGTAAGGGCTGTTAGTATAGCTGGGTTTAAAAAAGGTTTGGACAAGTTCCTGGAGGAAAGGTCCATAAACCACTATTAAAAAGGGACCCAGGATATCAATGCTTGACCCAGTACAAGCATTGTGGAACCTGTGTCTTTTGGGGATATTGCTAGGTACGTATGACCTAGATTGGCCACTGTTGGAAACAGGATACTGGGCTTGATGGACCTCGGTCTGACCCAGTATGGCATGTCTTATGTTCTTATGTTCTTATAACAGGCTGCCTATGGATGAAGGCCAAGTAATCGCCTATTTTGGAGCTAATCTATACAGATAACATGTACATCTGTGTCTATAAAACAGCCTCACAAATAAAGCAAAACTCACGGATAAAATGCATCTATGTACATTCTGACCTGCTGCTTGACTCAGCTCAGCTCGGCAGCAGGCGTAATGTACACAGTGAAGAGGGCATGACCAAGGTCAGTGCTATCATGAGGCGAACTAGGAAGTCGACTAGTGCGCAGGTCTTCCAGGGGATTCCACTGCACCGCTTTCACCCCTCTCTGGGACATGCAGTTGCAGCAATGCTTTTATATTTTTTACTTATCACTTTTAAACATACATTCCAAGCACAACAACTTGTACAGAAATAGAAAGAGGCAGGTAAAGAAAAATCCAAAACAGATTAATCACACATTGTCCTTAAAACAAAGGAAAAAGAAATACAGCCTAAGTCTCTCTAGCCCCAAACCCAAAAGGAGAAAGATCCAAAACAAAGGAAAGAAAAAAGGTATACATCATTCAAGAGGTAAGCAACAATCCTGTATAATCAGCAAACTAATACTAATACATTGCGTTACAACCTTCAAAACCTAAGAGACAACAGAAAGGCGAAAGCTGATGAAGGCCATCAGCTGACTGGATTCAGAGAAAACATAAGCCTTAGACTGTAATTTCACCAAGCACTTGCATGGGAATTTGAGGAAAAAAAGGCTCCCCAGTTGAATCACCACCGGCTTCAGGAGAAGAAATTCCTTAAACCTTTTCTGTGAATCCCGTGCTAGATACGGGAATATGCATACTAACAACCCCTTAAAAAGGACGGAGCGCTTTTTCAAATACATCCTGACTAACCAGTCACGATCTGCAGACAATGCTAAAGTAATTAATAACATCACGGGAACTACAGATTCCACGTCGGAAGATTCCAAGACCTCTGATATGTTCAAAATTTCCACATTTTGTAATCCTGTAAGAGACTGCTGTGAGGCTTCACCCGGTATCTTCTTACTAGTACGAAGATAGTATATCTTAGTCAAGGGTGGCTGAGACTCTGGTGGAATCCCCAGGGTTTCTGTCAAATATTTCTTAAACATGCCATTTGTGCTTCCGCCCCCTTCTGATTACACTTCCTTCTGCACAGGGCAGAAGCAGCTTCCATCCCCATGAAAACAGGAAGTAGAATCAAAGAGTGGTGAAGCATGAATGGCATCACAGTGCCAAAGCTGAAGTTAACTCTGGTGCTTTGGCACTGTTTTTAAAGGGATGGATTTTCAGAAAGCCGTTGACAAGGTCCCTCATGAGAGACTCTTGGCCAAATTAAAAAGTCATGGGATTGGAGGCAATGTACTATTGTGGATCAGGAACTAGATAAAAGATAGGAAGCAGAGGATAGGGCCAAATGGCCAATTTTCCCAATGGAGAAAGGTGAATAGTGGAGAACTCCAGGGATCTGTGCTGGGTCTGCTGCTTTTTAACATATTCATAAATGACCTGGAAATGGGAATAACGAAAGAGGTGATCATATTTGCAGATAACACAAAAATTACTCAAAGTTGTTAATACGTGAGAGGATTGTGAAAAATTCCAAGAGGACCTTGATAAATTGGAAGACTGGACATTCAAATGGCAGATGAAATTTAATGTGGACAAATGCAAAGTTATGCATCTAGGAAAGAACAACCCAAACTGGTTACACGATGCAAGGTTCCACATTAGGAACCACCACCCAGGAAAAAGATTTAGGTGTCATCATGGATAATAGGCTGAAACCTTCCACCCAGTGTGAAGTGGTGGCCAAGAAATCAAATAGAATGCTAGGAATCATAAGGAAAGGAATGGAGAATAAAACCATAGATATTATAATGCCTCTGTATCATTCCATGGTGCGATCACACCTTGAATATTGTGTGCAATTCTGGTTGTCATATCTTAAAAAGTATATAGCGGAATTAGAATAGGTACAGAGAAGAGCCATCAAAATGGTAAAGGGAATGGAAGGGTACCCCTATGAGGAGAGGTTTAAAAGGTTAGGGCTTTTCAACTTGGAAAAGAGATGGCTGAGGGGAGATATGATAGGGGTCTATAAATTAATGAATGGAATGGAACGGGTAAACGTGGATCATTTGTTTACGCCATCAAAAATTAGAAAGACTATGGGTCATGCAATGAAGCCACAATGTAACCCATTTAAGACCAATAAGAGAAAATATTTTTTCACTTAACATGTAATCAAACTCTGGAATTCATTACCAGAGGATGTAGTAAAAACTCAGTGTAGCTGGGTTTAAAAAAGGTTTGGACAAGTTTCTGGAGGAAAGGTCCATAAATCTTTATTTAAGAGGAACCAGGAAATCCACTCCTTACCCTGGGACAAGCATTGTTGAACCTGTGCACCTTTTTATTGAACTTGCCAAGTACTTGCGACCTGGATTGGCCTCTGTTGGAAACAGGATACTGGGCTTAATGGACCTTAATATGGCATTTCTTATGTTCTTATGGCAGCGGTGGCAATCAGAGCAGGGCTGGAGCAGGGGGGCTGAAGTGATGAGGTTTGCTTAGGGTACCTCATATCCTTGTACCAGCCTTGTGCATGCCAATGCATATTTTATGAACCATGCATGTACTTCATAACTCTGCCCATGCTGTGCTCAAACTGTGCCCCCAAACACGCCTACACAGGTGTCACGTACAAGTCCATGTCATCTCTTAGCTGTGTGTCTTATTACATGCATTACCCATGTGATAATTTTACATGTGCAAACCAGGGTTTATGTGCAAAAAATACTTGATAAAATTACACCCTATGAGTGCTATAGGTAATGTGAGATGCAGCAGCTCAGAACTAATGGACGCATGATGGGATGAACATAGAAACATAGAAACATAGAAATATGATGACAGAAAAAGACCACATGGCCCATCTAGTCTGTCCTTCCATAACAACTACAACAGCCCCCTTTTTACCTTTAGAGATCCTCTGTGTTTGTCCCATGCTTTTTTGAATTCAGTTACTGTCCTCATCTCTACCACCTCCACTGGGAGACTATTCCACGGATCCACTACTCTTTCCGTAAAGAAATATTTCCGCATATCACTCCTGAATCTATCTCCCTTCACCCTCATCCCATGTCCCCTCGTAGCAGAACTTGCTTTCAATTGAAAGAGGCTCTCTCCCTGAACATTTATGCCACGGGGGTATTTAAACATCTCAATCCTATCACCTCTATCCCGCCTTTCCTCTAAGGTGTACATATTAAGATCCTTCAGTCTGTCCTCATATGCTTTATAATGAAGACCACTAATCATTTTAGTAGCCACCCTCTGTACAGACTCCATCCTGTTCACATCCTTTTGAAGGTGCGGTCTACAGAATTGCACACTATACTCCAAATGAGGTCGCACCAAAGACTTATACAGAGGCATTATCACCTCCTTTTTTCTGCTAGCCATTCCTCTCCGTATGCACCCAAGCATCCTTTTAGCTTTTGCCGTTGCCTTTTCTACCTGTTTAGCTACTTTAAGATCATCAGACACAACCACGCCTAGGTCCCGCTCTTCTTTAGTGGACAAAAGTACTTCACCCCCTATACTATATTGCTCCCTTGGATTGCTGCAGCCCAAATGCATGACCTTACATTTTTAGCATTAAATCCCAGCTGCCAAATTCTAGACCATTCTTCAAGCTTAGCTAGATCCCTCCTCATGTTATCTACCCCTTCCTGGGTGTCTACTCTATTGCAGATTTTGGTATCATCCGCAAAGAGGCAAACCTTACCTGAAAGCTCTTCCGCTATATCACTAACAAAGATGTTAAAAAGAATCGGACCAAGGACAGATCCCTGGGGCACACTACTGATAACATCCTTCTCCTCAGAGTGAGCTCCATTTACTTGTACTCTTTGTCGCCTCCCACCCAACCAATTTCTAACCCAAGCAGTAACTTTAGGGTCCATCCCTAGGGTGCTCAGTTTGTTTATAAGTCGCCTGTGAGGAACAGTGTCAAAGGCTTTACTGAAATCTAAATACACCACATATAGGGCTCTCCCTCGGTCCAACTCCCTGGTCACCCAGTCAAAGAAATCAATCAGATTTGTCTGACAAGACCTGCCTCTGGTGAATCCATGCTGCCTCGGATCCTGTAATCCGCTGGACTCCAGAAACCTCACTATTTTCTCTTTCAGCAGCGTTTCCAATAATTTACTCACCACTGAAGTTAAACTAACCGGCCTGCAGTTTTCAACCACATCCTTACTTCCGCTTTTGTGTAAAGGCACCACATGAGCCTCTCTCCAGTCCTTTGGCACCACTCCCGACTCCAACGAGGCATTGAAAAGGTCAGTCAGTCAGTGGAGCTGCTAGAACGTCCCCAAGTTCCCTCAGTATTCTCGGGTGTATCCCATCCGGTCCCATTGCTTTGTCTACTTTAAGTTGAGATAGTTTCTGACGAACACAGTCTTTTGAAAATTGTTCAAGATGTCCTTTGCTTCTGTTCCTATTTGTGGGTGTTTTCTGAGGTCCTGCTCCTGGTTCTTCATCTGTGAACACAGAACAAAAATATTTGTTAAGCAATTCCGCTTTATCCTTATCAGCTTCTACATATTCCTCCCCTGCACCCTTGAGTCTGAGAATACCACTCTTGCCCTTCTTCTTCTCACTAATATATCTGAAAAATGTCTTATCCCCCCCATTTTATTGCATTGGCTATTTCCTCCTCCTTTTGAATCTTTGCCTTCTTGACTACTTTGCTAGCTTCTCTAAGTTTTTCCATATACAGATGCCTGTCTTCCTCTCTCTGTGATCTCTTGTATTTCATGAAGGCCTCCCTCTTTTTCTTCACTTTTTCAGCTACTTCTTTTGAAAACCATAGCGGTCTCCTTTTCCTTTTACCTTTATTTACCATTTTAACAAAAAGGTTAGTTGCCCTTAAAATATCCCCTTTCAGTTTTTCCCACTGTTTTTCTACATTCCTCAGCTGTTCCCATCCAACTAACGACTCCCTGAGGTATTGGCCCATCTTCGCAAAGTTAGTCTTCCTAAAGTCTAAGGTCCTCATCTTTGAATGGATTCTAACAGCCCTAGTCCTAATACTGAACCACACCATCTGGTGATCACTGGATGCAAAATGATCTCCCACTACAACATCAGAAACACTTTCACCATTGGTAAGCACCAAGTCCAGTATGGCCCCTTCACGTGTGGGGTCTGTTACCAATTGCCTGAATAGTTCTCCCTGTAGAGAATCCAGGATCTCCTTACTTCTAGATGATACTGCAGCAGGAATGTGCCAATCAAATCTGGCATATTGAAATCTCCTATCAGTAGCACTTCCCCTTTCCTAGCAATGCTGCGCATGTCTTCAATTAACTCTCTGTCCACCTCTTCCTCTTGTGAGGGAGGTCTGTATATCACACCAATGTAAATAGATTTCTCTTTCCCTCTTTCTAGTTTAACCCACAATGCCTCCCCTCTCCCTTTTAAGCTCTGTAATTCCAAAGCTTTAATAGTAGTTTTTACATATAGTGCCACTCCTCCTCCCCTACTTCCTACCCTGTCCTTTCTGAATAAAGTATAGCCAGGTATAATTACATCCCAATCATGGTTTTCTGTGAACCATGTTTCTGTAACTGCCACTAAATCCAAGTCAGCCACTCCCACCAACGCTTCAACATCAGGGATCTTATTTCCCATGCTACGGGCATTTATACACACTGCTTTCCATATGTTACCCCTGTTACCCATTTCCATAAAGTTATTTAATGTATCACCTACCTGGGGGCTTTCACTTACCTGGGGGCTTTCTTCACCCATCCCCAACAAATCTAGTTTAAAGCCCTCTTCAGTAGATTAGCCAGTCTACTACTGAAGACGCGTTGACCTTTCTTGGACACATGGATGCCATCTCTGCTCTGCAACCCTTGGAACAGCATCCCATGGTCTAGGAAACCAAAACGCTCTCGATGCCACCATCCACGCAGCCATGCATTCATCTCCAGGATGCGAGCCTCTCTGCCTTGGCCTTTACCCTCAACAGGGAGGATTGAAGAGAACACCACCTGTGCATCTAACTGCTTCACCTTTTGTCCCAGAGCCATGAAGTCACTTTTGATATGTTCCGAGGTATACCTGGCAGTATCATTTGTTCCAACATGGATTAGCAACATTGGGTAATAGTCAGTGGGCTTGATGAGTCTCGGCAAACTCTCCGTAACATCTTGGATTTTGGCACAAGGCAGACAGCATACCTCTCTGGACATCAAGTCTGGTAGGCAGATGGACGCCTCAGTACCCCTCAGAAGAGAGTCTCCAACCACCACTACCCTTCGTTTCCTTGTGGTCACTGATTCTGCAACTTTGGGGTACTTGAGCTCTGGTTCTTCCCTTTCCAGGGATGCTTTCACCTACTCCACTTCCAGGGCTGCATAATGGTTCTTCAATTCAAGCCACCATACCACCTTTCTTCTATTCTTTACTCTGGCTTCCAATTCAGTGATGAGTCAAATTTTAAAATTTGATTTTGATCCACAGTGTTATGTGATGAAGCTCCACTGTGTACTAGCACAGTGTTAACATCTATTACAAATGGAGGAGTAGACTAGTGGTTAGAGCAACTACCTAGTACCCAGAAATTCAAGAGTTTGATTCCCACTAACATTCCTTGGATGAGTCATTTTTATTCTCCATTACCTCAGAAGAAAAGGCCTGGCAATCTATTAACAGTGATACATTGCTAAGAAAACCCAGAGGCAGCTAGGTCGCTAGGAGTCAACACTAATTTGATGGCACTAAAAAATATATATATATTTATTATTTCTATTTTTTTCTTGTCACTAGAAGCACTGTGACAGGGCTTTGTTATATGGTTTATATGAAAGTTTCAGATTTTTGACTATCAGGGATTCCCTCACGTTGCTTTCTTTTGCCTAAGTGCTATTTGCTCTTTATATTTAGCTTTTCTCTTTCTCATTTATGAATATGATAAGTTGTAATTTTGCAATTTGTTTATTGAAATTGAACTGGATGTATCTGTGCTAGTAGGCTTGGGTGATGTGGATACATAGGCCCAAACAAAGATGGCCATAATCTCATGGTGCTGCCCCCTAGTGAGAGGCTAGAGGGCAACACCTCATGACAGCAGCCATTTTGTAATGGCTGCAATGGAGCAGGAATGAATAGGATCACTCCTGCCCTGTTGTTCACTAGACCACCAGGACAGTAAGGTATGTGCTGGGAGCCCCAGGGGCAGGGGGGCTATGAGACCCCATTGCAGGCGGGTTAGCCAGGATGTTTTTGTAAGGGAAGGTGGGCTCTTCCCACCCTTGCAATTGTATATGGGGGGAAAGGAGGGAGTCTTAACTGACTGGCTAGCCTGTACATTGTTTACGTCAAGTAGTGAACCGATCCCCCCTAGGCAGATCCCAATGGGGATTGGGAGATGTCCGGGGGGATTGGTACTGTGGGGGACACACACACTGATGTTTTATATTGTCAGTGTCGCAGATCGCAGCACCACGGCATCGGCAACATTAGAGGGGAGCTGACTGGATGCAGGGTAGGGGTGGCACTATCTGCCACCGCAATTTGGCCTGATTTTGGCAGCCACCACGCAAAATCTTTTTTGCGCGGTGGCTGCCAACCATGGCCACCCTCACTCCCCACCCCAATCCTGCCTCAAGGGCCAGCCACCATGCCAAAATCTGATATCAAGGAAAATTGCCTGCAAAATCTGATTTTACATAACAAGAACAAAAGAAATTCCATACTGTATCAGAACAAGGTCTATCAAGCCCAATATCCTGTTTCCAACAGTGGCCAATCCAGGTCACAAGTACCTGGCAGGTTTCCAAAAAAGTACAAAGGTTCCACAATGCTTGTCCTGGGGTAAGCAGTGGATTTCCCGGGTCCTCTTTAATAATGGTTTTGGGGAGGTTTTCCCTGCTCTGTTCCTGTTCCGGAAGACCTGCAAGCACTCAGGTGCAGCTGGTGACATCACCACAAGGGGCCCATAAAACCTTTGCTCCTGCTGTGGGACGCAGCTGCGGGCACGATCCCATGGGCATGTTCAAAGGGGCATATCCAAAGGGGCAGGATCTGCCCCTTCAGAGCACTGAGGAGTTTTGTGGAGCCATTTTTCTTGGTGGCTCTTTTGGCTTGGGGAAGTGGAAGAAGAGGTCGACACCAGTGAGTACTATTGATTCTTCAAAAACTGTTAAGATGATTGGCCCAATGGATAGACATTTAGTGCCTGGTCAGAAGTTTGATGTATCCTCTATAATGCCTGCAAGTTCCGTGTCCCTGGTTGCCTCCTCCTCAGTTTTGGGGTATCTTTCCCCTTCCCCACCTTCTAGCTCTGTGACGTTACAGGGCCGGAGCGCCATGCTAGTTGGGAGAAAGAAGTTGATCCCTCTTATTGAGGCGTCGATAGTTGGTTACTTCAGCTATGCAGATTATTCCTGTACCTAAGCCAGTGTTCTTCTCCAGTGGTGCCGCCGTCTCTGAGGCTTCTAGTCTGCAGCAGCCTTGAGCATCTTTGAGTGGACATATTTCCTTAAAATACTTGTGGGACTTATTTCTCTAACAGTAATTCTACTTTTAGTACTGAGTCAGCTGCAAAATTTGTACAGCACGATGATCAATTTCTTGTGGTGGGGTCTCATCTTAGTAAGACAGATGCTCAGTTTACCACATTGTAGGCCGTCGCTACTTCTTCTATTACTGATAGTTTACCTATATTTGCTGCCTAAATTTTCCATGTACTCATTATCTGTCTGATCCTTTTTCAAAAAAATACTTAAAGGAGATTTTTTCCTTTCCAGGTGTTGAGACCTTTCGGGTAAATAATATATTTTTTTATTTGTCTAGGGATGTCAAAACTCCTCTTCCAGGGTCAGAGAGGGCAGATCAAATAGTTTCGGTGGAATGTCTAAATTTGTCTGAATTTTTAGAATCGTCTAAGATGAAATTTCCACACGAGACTTCTTTAGTTTTTTGTATTTCAGAGATGGATAAGAATTTGGTGTTAAAACTATACTTCTAGAAAAGTAAGGAGTTATTTTGCGGTCAAAAAGTTACTGTATTTCCTGATATCCCTCCTTCGACTCAATTATGACGTAAGCTTTCTTAGAGATAAAACCTTGTGTCTTGGTGCTGGGGGATGAATTTTTCCTGAAGTTTCCTGTAAGTGTTTGATTTCTTATCAGAGTATTTATTATAATTTTTTGAACCATCTCATCTGGAAGATTTTCTTAAGAATAATAATTATTAGATAGGTTGGTATAGGAACATGTAGGGCTTAGTAATAATTTTCCTCCAGGAATTAGGCTATAGTTTTCTTTGCTTATTTTGGAACCCTCTCTATGATGACGACTTGATGCATTTTGTTTTGTTATGCTTTGTAGTGCTTTGATGTTTTCCTGCATTTCTTTCTGAATTCCTTTTGTAAAAGAAAACAAAAGAATGATTTATGCACCTTTCCTCCAGGAACTTGTCCAAACCTTTTTTAAACCCAGCTACACTAACAGCTTTTACTACATCCTCCGGTAACGAATTTCAGAGTTTGATTACGCGTTGAGTGAAAAAATATTTTCTCTTAGTACTCTTAAATGGGTTACATTGTAGTTTCATTGCATGTCCCCTAGTCTTTCTATTGTTTGATAGAGTAAATAACCCAGCTATGTTTACCCGTTCCACTGCATTCATTAATTTATAGACCTCTACCTTATCTCCCCTCAGCTGCCTTTTTTCCCAAGTTGAAGAGCCCTAACCTTTTAAGCCTTTCTTCATAGGGGTATCCTTCCATCCCCTTTACTATTTTGGTGGCTTTTCTCTGTACCTTTTCTAATTCTGCTATATCCTTTTTAAGATATGGCGACCAGAATTGCACACAATAGTCAAGGTGTGGTCGCACCATAGAAAGATAGGTTAGTTGTTATCGTAGGGCATTAAACCTGCTTTAGCCCCACAGTAGCAGCTAATGCCCTTTAGTAGACATACTCATCAGAATTCCTTCCTAATTTTTTATTTCCTATGGTGATGTAGGCTCAGAACATATTGCAATGTTATTGAAAATTTTTAAAAATTTGTGTTATCATGACGTCCTATCACTATTATTGCACTATTATTGATTGATATTGAGCATTTTGAAAGATTTTTTTCTTATTAGTCAGTGTCTGTGATCACCAGCTGACTCCATTTCTTGTCTAGTTTCCTATCTCTTTCTCTGTGATAACCAGAAGCGAATTTCCATACCAAAAAGGGAAACCAGACATTGTGAAATGGTTACATATCTCCTTGTTTAGAGAGTAGGACTATTCCCATCAGTGTTGGTGGAAAAAAATTCCCGCACAAGTCCTTTACTGATGTCACAATCCTTTCATTGTCAGAATGCTGATATTCTATGATATCATTGAGAAAAATCAAACACTAAGGGGCATGTTTACTAAAATCCGCAAAATAGCGCGCCGCAAAATAGCGCACGGCAACGCGGCACTGAAACGCGCAGAAACTCGTTTAAATGCCCCGCACACGTGCGTGTCACCCCCGCACAGGTACGCGGCTCACTAACGGGCCCCGTATAAGTGCGGGCCCGCAAATGTCCGATAGAGGCGTGGAACGGCGAAAGGAGGGCGGAGGAAGGCTCCGGAGGGGCGGAGGGACGGGGTCAATGGGTGGAGAGTGGGAGGGGAGAGGCTCCCCGCACAGTATCGGGCCCGAATTTGCATGTAAAAACTACCGCGAGTGAAACACTCGCGGTAGAAAGCATTTAAAGGGAAGAGAAACCATTTCCGTCAGCAATGTACAGGAAAACCGGGGAAACCAGCAAAACGTGAGCAGTGTGATATATGTGCACAGCACAAAAGTGAAAATAAAAATAGAAAATGACCACAACAGAACTATTAAAAATAGTAATTCAGCTGGGGAACAGTTATAGTGATGGGCAAATACAGAAATCACACCCAGCAAAGCTCCAGAAAAAAGAAATGAATTTTGGAAGGGTCTACTGAGAGGAGACTCTTCCAAAAAACATTTCAACGTTTTGGAGCTTTCCTGGGAGTGTTTGCTATGGTTGCCCATTAATATCACTGTTGCCCAGCGTGGTGATATTTTGTCCCACATTTCCCGTAGTCATTTCCGGGGTTTATGTGCACGTTTGTCACCAGACAGGGTGCATATGCCCACAGTAGAATTGCGTAGAGCAGGGTTTGTGACTCCATCCTGCCAGGCTTACTGCCTCCAGGGGCTGCACTGTCTCTGTGGCCAAAGTGTGGTACAGTGGACAGAGTCATTACCTCTAGGACCAGAGGGCAGAGGTTCAAAACCCAGCTGGGGCACCTGCCAGCCCAGTCCCTATATTTTACCCACCACTAAATAAAGATAGCGCAGACACCCCTGTATGCATGGGGAAAACACCCATATTTTACCCAACACCGCACACACACCACAACAATGGGCATTACCTACAGCCAAGTCCCCCAAATGCAGTCCCATACTGCCACATTGCAATCAGGTCAACTGCTTTTTCTGAGAGAAGTTCATGCCAGCATGTTGGCGGACAAGTACATGTGGTGCAGGGGGCAGTGGCTGCTAACCACAGAAGACAGAGGCCTAGCCATGTGCAGGCTGGCACAGTCCACTGCAACAGACAGGTCCTGCCGGATCCACAGTCATGGACAGTCCAGGGAATACAACCAATCTGTGGCTACACAGTGGTGCAGTGCACACAGACAGTGCATACAAGAACAGAGGGTCACAGGTTCAAAGCCCAGCTGGTGCTACTGCCAATCCTGCCCACATATTTTTCCCACAACTAAACAGTGATAGTAAGGACACACCTTTCATGGCGGGGACATATGCAATGGTAAGACATCTATCTTTTACCCCACTGAGCACAGACACCATGAACAGGGGCAGTACCTAGAGCAGAATCACCCAAATGCAGTCCTGGTGGGCCACACACCAGTCAGGTTCCATGCTGACACTCATACAAATGCCTGTGCTGTATATCTATGCACCACCCCCATGGCATGTAGATGTAACCCATGCATATTCATGAGGGATAGCAGGAAAACCCGAACAGTGTGATGCAAACCTGGACTGGAGTTGGGAATCTGTGCCGTAAAGCAGCAGCCATCAAGGGCAGACACACCCACACCCACAGGCCCCTGAGGTATACGGTACACAGCTCGGAGACGTTTGCTAGGAGCACAGGCAGGCAGTTATCCATACGTTATATACATACTGCTAGTTGACCCCATCCAAACAATCTGTTAGGTGTTTGCGGGGCATGCTCCAGGCCTGGCCTCTGACGGTGCTTACCACCCTGGGGAGTGACCACCAGCTGTAATGCGTACCATATCCATGCCTTGCCGTGCTCAGGACCGGTTTGGTGGGCAAGGCTACTTACCCCCTCAATCGTAGCACCATGATGGCAGAGGTGTGGAAGTGTGTGTCTGTCTATACAGTGGGTGTTGGCTGCAAGCCCCTTCAACAGCCCGCACTGCCAGCACTGTTGCCAGTATTGGCCAGTCAATGTGCATAATGAGGTGCAAGGTACCATGGGTATAGCCAGGGCAGGGTGGCGTGGCCAGGATGCATCTGCACTGGGCATAGGGCCCTGGCAGGGACATTGGCTGGGATATTGTAGTGTCCGGCCACCACCTACACAGACAGGGTGGCCAAAGCATGTCCTTCTGGGGGATCATGCTCACCCTGACTGTGCAGTGACCACAGCATGGCTAGGCCCCCCATAGTGCTGTATAGTAGTTCTCTCATGTGATAGATATGGGTTTCTCTTTGGGGCCCAGTCACTGATCTATCTGCTTGCTGTGTATGCAGACAGCCCAGTTCTGGGTGCATGCATCTCCATTGGGAGCATGCACTATGGACTAACCAGCAGACTGTTTGTAGCTGGTAAATGTCTTGCTATAATGGCTTGCAGGGTGCAGTGGCTGTTGGCTTGCTGCAGGGGAATATCTGGTGGTGGAGTGCAGCTTACCATACCCTGGGCTTATGTCTGTCTGCTATTGTGTTATGGCTGTGTAGGGAGCTGCCTGCCTGGGGGGGTGGTGGTGTTCCTCAGTAGGACTGGGGTTGATGTTGCCCTCTACTGCCACCTTTGCAGGGAGGTAGAGTGTGGATCCCTTGATGGGGACCATGTTTGCCACGGGGGGGGGTGCCTGCCTGATGGCGGCAGACAGGAATATCCATGGTGTTTGTGCAGAAACTAGCTATCTTACACATTAACACTGCTTTGGAACGCCCGCTTGGCCTCCATCAGCCATGGCAGGTGTTGTTGACCTGGTCCTGGCCACCTCATTGCACACTCAGGGTGAGCACAGTACCCGCACGATGTAACGGTGTGTGGCTACTCTGTGCCAGTAAAACACCCGGTCAGTGCCCCCTACTAGGCCAAGGTGCTGTGTGGGTGCACCCGGTCACTTCCCCCAACAGGGCCGAGGTGCTGTGGGGGTGCATTCCCCATCTTGTGTCCATCTGCGGACAAATAATTTGCATGTGCAGTGCATCATGGGTACGGGTGGCCTAACCCTATCCTGTTGACACCAGCAGACTGTCTGTGAGGTGACGTGTAGGCTATCTGCAGCCAGCCAGGGGCCTGCTTACAGCTATGGAGCTGTAGCGCAATGGTTACATCACTGCCTGTGCAGCCAGAGGTCATGGGTTCAAACCCACAGTGGGGCCCTTTGGTAGGGCTGTCCACAGCTTTATTTTTATTTACTGTACATATGCCTATGCCGGCAAGACCACCCTCAGCTTACTATACCCATTAGGTGCCTCTGAGGGTGCTTCATAGGGCGCCCTGTAGGCCACCTTATGGTTGCCATCCCTATAGGGTGCACTATACATTATCCTGTGTCGCAACATACATGCTGCCCTATAGGGGTCATTCAAGGGTGCCTTGGCGAACAGTGCACTGTAACATGTGCCTTATGGGCCGCCGTATGTTAACATGCTGGGAGAGTGCGTTTGCTAGTAGTGATAACAAAATAAAATTATACAGCCTCCTACAGCACTCCACAACATAATACATACTGCCTCAGCAGGCATTTTTCACTGGGCATTGTGAGGAGTTGAACCCCTGATCCCTGCACCATTGGTCAGTGTTTTAACCATTGTGCTGTGGCTCTGTTCCTGTGCTTGTGCATCAGCGCGCCGCCTTGTGCCTATCAGCGCGCCGCCTTCTGCCGCCCAAGGGGACCAGTGCGCCGCCTTCTGCTGCCCAAAAATAACTGTGCGCCGCCTTCTGCTGCCCAAAAAGCACTGTGCGCCGCCTTATGCCGTTCCAAATTAATTTGCCTCCTAAAACAATGTTAATCATTACAGTTACTGCCTCAGCTGACCTTTGTTATTGCGCACACTGGGGGATTGAACCCATGGCCCCTGCACCATTGGTCAGTGTCTTCACCGTTGTACCACGGCTCTCTTGTTTTGTATACTCAGCAGCGCGCCACTTTGCCTTTCCACGTGCTAATGTCGCCCCCCACACATTAGCGCGACGCGCACACGTCCGGTTGCTTACTACCGTTTTTTTTCTATTTTCTGCCTGAACCGCCCACTCCTTATATGGCACAGGCACACTAGCGCGGCCCCGCACGTTAGGAATGTTTAGTAAACATGCCCCTAATTTAGCAGACAATGTCCTGTCAAAATCCTTTAATACTCAGGCAGTTAATCACAAGGTAATGTCCAGAGAAACATGATGGCAGATAAAGAACATATGGCTTATCCAGTCTGCCCATCCATACCACTCCCTTCTTTTCCCTTAAAGATCCTCTGTTTGTCCCATGCCTTCTTGAATTCAAATGCAGTCCTTGTCTCTACTAGGAGGCTATTCCATCCATCTACCACTCTTTCCATAAAGAAATATGTCCTCTGATTATTTCTATCTTCTTTCATCTTCATCCTGGCTGGTTTGCCAGTGCTCCATGATATCACAGTTGCCCTTATCTCACCAGCATTTCAACTTAAGCAGAACATTCCCAAATAAAAAATGTTCAGTTTGAATGCAAAATGTACTGTTTTGATATTAAAAGGAAAGTTGTTTATACTGTTATGTTGCTAAGTTTGAAGATTTCAATTTTGTTGAATTGCTTACTGCTACAACTAGAATAGATGAGAGAATTAGGTACAGAGGTTTCATTGGTTGCATTTGCTATTTAGCTGCAAAGGATTACCAGTGCTGGAATGGTACGAGATGAAATGAATGATGATTAAGGGGTCTATGTACCAGGCTGTGTTAAAACTGTCCATTAACATGCAGATTTGAACACCCAATGTACTAAAGAGCATAAATGTGTGGGGCAGTTGTTGGCATTTTGAATTTTGTAACAGTGAGGCAGGAGAGCACTGCATTTTTTCCTGCCACCATCCTTCAGTTGAGGATGTCAGAAGAGGTAGATAAAGGGAAAGGAGATATAGGGGAAAAGTTTGGAGAACCAAAGCCCCTTGATGTTTCAGTTGGCTTGAGGATGGGAGATTGGAGCAAGGCCCCTTTATTCAGTGAAGAACGGGTGAGGGGTCAGGGCATCAAGGTCTCTCAGGGTGGGGGGAATGGGGCTGGCATTATCATAGGGAGTAATGGTAAAATCAAATTACATCTCCCTGAATTATACTAGTTTGAACATAACCATTGAGTTAGCACAAATCAAACTGCTTCAGGCAATCTGTGCAAACTCGCTCAGCAGCTCATATATATGTTTTTCCCATTAGTCTGTTAGCTCCAACACAGAATAGCATGGACTAATGCAGGATCGTATCCTAACACAGCTGAATACATAACACCCTTAAATGTTTTCTATGCTTGAGTAATTAATAGATCCAAACAAATGACATCTAATAGGGCTTTCTCCTTTATGGCACCACAACTATGGAATTCTATTCCCAATGATTTAAGAAATTAGTTTGATATCAAAGATTTTCGAAAGTCCCTTAAAACGTACCTATTTATTGAAGCATATGGCAACTAATCTAATTCCAATAGAACCATTTGAATTTCAATTTTCTTATAATGTTTAAATTATTTTAACATTTTGTAAGATTGCAGTTATTTGTTTAATGTAATTGTAATGAATTATGAAATGTAATTTTGCTGTATTTTATGTAATATACTACAATGTAGTATAATTTAATGTAATGTACTGTAATTTACTGTAATGTGCTATCTTGTTGTCTCCCCCCCCTCGATGTAGTCCCTCTGTTGTCTTGTTGACCACTTTGATTGAAGGATAAGGTGATATATAAAACTGATCAAATAAATAAACTGCCAACGCATCAACTCAAATTATAACAAAGTTCTCATTTAACTCTCTCACAATGCAGTTGAAAACAGCAGGGTGAAGACAGTTCATTTTGTAGTTTAGAATGATTTTTCAAACCCATGGGGTAAGAGCAGTACATAAGGATTGCACTGCAGAAAGTCCCCAAGGCAGTCTGATTTTTAGATGCTAAGGCTCTGCTTTGGTATAATTTGCCTTCTTATTTTGGGGGTGGAGGCGGGGGAGGGCAAAAGGTACAGAAATCATACTGACAGTATGACAGTGCGACCAATTCACCATTAGTGCCTGCGACATTTGGGGGACACTGTCCCCTATGCCCCTCCTCAAATTATAACTATGGGGCTCTGTAGTATAGTTAAGAAAACTAGCCTAGCACCTTCAGCAAGCATTCACGTTACCAGAGCAGGGACTAGCCAGGCCAAGGGAGAAAGCCACGTTATGGCAATCACCTTCACATGCACAGACTGCTGCAAAGTAACACTACCAGGGACTGTAAAGAGAACTGCCTTCGATTCTCCCAGTCAGAGTACAGGCCATAGGAAGGACGCAGCAGTATACACAGCCAGATGGAAACAGCTAAGAAGTGAGGCATTGAGGTTCTCTATAACCATAAGAAAAGAAAATTGCTTATGAAAGTGGAGCTTTGCCTCATTAACAGCTGATATTTTATTGTGTAGTCTTCTGTTGGGTATTTAATAAAGTTTTTTTAATAAAAGTGAAAGTAAAAAACAAATTGATTGTGACTAAGCTCATTCACTGCCCCAGCGGATTCGATTTCCCACAACAAGGCTAAACCCAGATGACCACATTCCAAGCAGGCCATGGATCATATCTGGCCCAGTTTTGAGGACTTGCCCTCTTTCCAAATTTTGGAGTGGTCTAGCTAAACTGAGCTCAGAATGTGAAGAGACAGTTGCTTGGTTTGTGGTCTTGGATTTTCTAAAATACAGTTAATAAAAGTAAGGCTTGAGCCAGGATTATCATTGCCAATGTGACAGTTTTGGAACTGCATAGAAAAGAGAACATGTGAGATCACATCTGGAAGCAATTTATAGACATTTATATGCAACAAACCAAGTTTCATGCTAGATTTTTAACAGTTTAAGTCTATGGAAAGAATTGGCAAGTGATTTTATTAGATATGAATGAGAGAGAAACTAATAAGCAATCATAAATAGAAAAGATAATTTGTTTTATTTTATTATTGGTTCGGAAAGGTAAGGAGCACTCACCCAAGGATGTTTGGAGTGGTCTATCTGGGTTACCCAGCCCATCTGAGAAAAATGGCATTATGGAAACACATAAATTGAGTATGTTCTAAAAATTTTGACAAAATGACTAAAGAAACTAATGAAGTCATTTGAAAATATTAGCAAGGAGCATTATCTCTCTTGCTAGGATTATTCCCAGCGAGCCCTTTCTGAGGATAACTCTTGTTACACATGTTATCTGGTCGCATTAACAGATAATGTAAGGAAATTGCAGATAGCGCAGTGAATTTTTGGCGCTGTCTGCGGATCCCGTGCTAGCTGCTGGAGTGGGCTGGATATAGGCAAAGCGTGGGCATGTCTGCAACACATGTTTACCCTGAGCATACTCAGCACATGGTAAAGCTACAGACAGCATGTGTGCTCATACGCCACCTCAATGGGTGGCGTTAGGTGCATCGATGATGCTGCCACGGTGCACGCTCTGCAATTTCAAGGTGTTATCTGCTGGGGATATGCTGCGCAAGCCCTTGACGGATAACGCACAGCTTTTGAGCTAATGCTGCACTATCTGCACTGTTTTGCCACGTTAGCTGCAAAATCTTAACGCACTTTAGTAAACAGACACCTAAGTTTCGAGTCTGTCAGATGCTGCCTTTTCTTATACCCAATAATAAAACAGCCTTTTCTAAATGTTCTCATCTAGAATAAATCATATGTAAACGAATTCCATGAATCATGGCAGATAAAGAGCTGGATTTACCAAGCTTCTATGCCCCTTAGACAGAGAATAGGGGAAAAGCCTTAACAAATCAGGTCCATAATGATGTAAAGCGCACCATGGATTCAGCTGTTGATGGCCATACCCCATTCACAAATTTCCAAGGAAAGTATGGGCTTGAAATGCTGAGCATTTTGTGTGCCTTAGAATTTCCTGTAGAAAAAAATCTGGACATTTTCTAAGACACTGTTACTTTGAGAGATATTTTCCATATTTTCTTTCCTATTCTTTTAGCATGGAGGGTCAGTCTGATATCTGTAAGGCTAAGGAGTAAGTATCAAATGGAATCTTTCCAGAGAAATTTGAGACTCACTCTGAATGAGCGTCCCTTGACTTTTAGCACAACAGTGTTTCTCTTTTGAAAATGTTATCTAGAAAGCTGAATGGAATTTCAAGACATGAGAAAATCATACCATCTAGGAGGGTGTTGAAATGGATGACTTGCAGGTATTCCCTCTCACGCATAAATCCCTTGAGAGGCGTGGCCCAGCCTTCACTCAAAATCTGAACCCACTGCAGATCAACCTGAAGAATGCAATTAAACACTATGTGATAGGATAATGATGTAGTGCGCAGTTGCTATTTCATTAACTTTAATGCCTTCTTCAGTCTATAATGTTTCTAAACAAAAAAAGAGCATTGTTGACTACAGCAGACGACTACACAGTATTCTGGAGATCCTTTTAAAATCATTTTCACATGTATATCCCTGTATATGTGTGTAAAAGACCTCTTATAAAATTATGCTGTATGTAAAAGTACAAGCAATGACAAGATGGCATTTGCTTTTATGCGACCCAGCTGTGGGCATAGTCAGGGGCAGAGTTTGGGCAGAAGAGAGTGGGTGAAGTCATGGAGCACACATATACATTAGACCCTGAGCAGATGTAAATGATTTCTCTGCATTTTATCCAGCAATTTTATAAGACACATAGGCGCCTATGGGGCCCTTTTAATAAAGTCATAGAAACATAGAAACACGATGGCAGAAAAAGACCACATGGCCTATCTAGTCTGTCCTTCCATATCAACCACAACAGTCCCCTTTTTCGATTTAGAGATCATCTGTGTTTGTCCCATGCTTTTTTGAATTCAGATACTGTCCTCATCTCTACCACTTCCACTGGGAGACTATTCCACGGATCCACCACTCTTTCCGTAAAGAAATATTTCTGTATATTACTCCTGAGTCTATCCCCTTTCAACCTCATCCTATGTCCCCTCGTAGCAGAGCTTGCTTTCAACAGAAAGAGGTTCTCCTCCTGTGCTTTATGCCACAGAAGTATTTAAACATCTCAGTCATATCACCTCTAACCCACCTTTACTCTAAACTATACATATTAAGATCCTTAAGTCTGTCCTTATATGCTTTATAATGAAGCCCACTAACCATTTTAGTAGCCACCCTCTGTACCAACTCCAATTTGTTTATATCCTTTTAAAGGTGCGGTTTCCAGAATTGCACACAATACTCCAAATGAGGTCACACCAAAGACCTATAAGAGGCATTAACACCTCCTTTCTTCTGCTGACCATTGCTCTCCCTATGCAATCAAGCATCCTTCTAGATTTTGCCATCGCCTTTTCTACCTGTTTAGCTACTTTAAGATCATCAGACACAATCATGCCTAGGTCCCGTTCTTTTTTTGTGAACAAAAGTACTTCATCCCCTATACTATATCGCTCCCTTGGATTGCTGCTGCCCAAATGAATGACCTTGCATTTTTTAACATTAAATCTCAGCTGCCAAATTCTAGACCATTCTTCAAGCTTAGCTAGATCCCTTCTCATGCTATCTAGACCTTCCTGGGTGTCTACTCTATTGCAGATTTTGGTATCATTCACAAAGTGGCAAACCTTACCTGACAACCCTTCCGCTATATCACTAACAAAGATGTTAAAAAGAATCAGACCAAGGACAGATCCCTGGGGCACACCACTGGTAACCTCCTTCTCCTCAGTGAGCTCCGTTTACCTGTATCCTTTGTCACCTTCCATGCAACCAGATTCTAACCCAAACAGTAGCTTTAGGGTCCATCCCTAGGGTGTTCAGTTTGTTTATAAGTCGCCTGTGCAGAATTGTGTCAAATGCTTTACTAAAATTGAAATGCATCACATCTAGGGCTCCCCTCGGTCCAACTCCCTAGTTACCCAGTCAAAAAAATCAATAAGATTTGTCTGACAAGACCTTTTCTCTGGTGAATCCATACTGCCTCGGATCCAGTAATCTGTTGGATTCCAGAAACCTCACTAATTTCTCTTTCAGCAGCACTTCCAATAATTTACACACCACTGAGGTTAAACTAACCGGCTTGTAGTTTTTAACCACATCCTTACTTCCGCTTTTGTGCCTTTCTCCAGTTCTCTGGCACTACTCTAACAAGGCATTGAAATGGTCAGTCCGAGGAGTTAAGAACATAAGAACATAAGATATGCCATACTGGGTCAGACCAAGGTCCATCAAGCCCAGTATTCTGTTTCCAACAGTGGCCAATCTAGGTCATATGTACCTAACAGTTTCCCCAAGAGACACAAGTTCCACAATGCTTGTACTGGGTCAAGCATTGATATCTTCGGTCACTTCTTAATAATGGTTTATGGACCTTTCCTCCAGGAACTTGTCCAAACCTTTTTTAAACCCAGCTACACTAACGGCCTTTACTACATCCTCCGGTAACAAATTCCAGAGTTTGATTACACGTTGAGTGAAAAAATATTTTCTTTTATTAGTCTTAAATAGTTTACCCTGTAGCTTCATTGCATGTCCCCTAGTCTTTCTATATTCTGATAATGTAAACAATCGATCTACGTTTACCCGTTCCACTCCGTTCTTTAATTTATAGACTTCAATCATATCTCCCCTCAGCCGTCTCTTTTCCAGGTTAAAGAGCCCTAACCTTTTTAGCCTTTCTTCATAGGAGTATCCTTCCATCCCCTTTACCATTTTGGTGGCTCTTCTCTGAACCTTTTCTAAAATCGCTATATCCTTTTTAAGATATGGCGACCAGAATTGCACACAATATTCAAGGTGCGGTCTCACCATGGAACGATATAGAGGCATTATAATATCTTTTGTTTTATTTTCCATTCCTTTCCTTATGATACCTAGCATTCTATTTGCTCTCTTGGCTGCCGCTGCACACTGGGCCGAGGGTTTTAACATGGTATCCACAATGACGCCTAAATCTTTTTCCTGGGTGGTGGTTCCTAATGTGGAACCTTGCATCGTGTAACCATAGTTTGGGTTGTTCTTCCCTAGGTGCATAACCTTGCACTTGTCCACATTAAATTTCATCTGCCATTTTGATGCCCAGTCTTCCAATTTATCAAGATCCTCTTGCAATTTTTCACAATCCTCTTGGGTTTTAACAACTTTAAATAGTTTTGTGTCATCTGCAAATTTGATAACCTCACTCGTTATTCCACTTTCCAGGTCATTTATGAATTTTTATTTATTTATTTATTTATTTAACATCGCTTATATACCGCACTATTATCATCAGCGCGGTTTACATGGAACAAACATATACATACAGAAAACTGTAGTGCATTTTACAAGTAACAGGAATTTGAACTTGGTAATAAAGGGAAACTATGTACACTATATAACTATATACAATAGTCTATACACATTAGTCACAGTTGAAGTTGTCTTGACCTGGTTATGGATGTAGTGTTTCTCATGTGTAAAACTAAATTGGGAAATAGCTTAAGAAGAGGTGGTGTTTGAGATTTTTTCTGAATTGTGTTAGGCTGGTTCAAAAAGCAGCGGACCCAGCACAGATCCCTGGGGTACACCACTATTCACCTTTCTCCATTGGGAAAATTGGCCATTTAGCCCTACCCTCTGCTTTCTATCTTTTAACCAGTTCCTGATCCACAATAGTACACTGCCTCCTATCCCATGACTCTTTAGTTTTGCCAAAAGTCTCTGATGAGGGACCTTGCCAAAGGCTTTCTGAAAGTCCAGATACTAGAATGTCCCCAGGTTCCCTCGGTATTCTCAAGTGTATCCCATTTTGTCCCATCACTTTGTCTACTTTAAGTTTAGCTAGCTTCTCACGAAACACAGTCTTCTGAAAGTTGTTCAAGATGCCCCTCGCTTCTGTTCCTGTTTGTGAGTGTTTTCTGAGGTTCTGCTCCTGGTTCTTCATCTGTGAACAGAAATATTTGTTAAGCAATTCTGCTTTATCCTCATCAGCTTCTACATATTCCTCCCCTTCACCCTTGAGTCTGACAATACCACTTTTGTCCTTCCTCTTCTCACTAACTTATCTGAAAAATGTCTTATCCCTCCATTTTATTGCATTGGCTATTTCCTCCTCCTTTTGAATCTTTGCCTTCTTGACTACTTTGCTAGCTTCTCTAAGTTTTTCCAAATACAGATGCCTGTCTTCCTCTCTCTGTGATCTCTTGTATTTCATGAAGGCCTCTCTCTTTTTCTTCACTTTTTCAGCTACTTCTTTTGAAAACCATAGCGGTCTCCTTTTCCTTTTACCTTTATTTACCATTTTAACAAAAAGGTTGGTTGCCCTTAAAATATCCCCTTTCAGTTTTTCCCACTGTTTTTCTACATTCCTCAGCTGTTCCCATCCAACTAACGACTCCCTGAGGTATTGGCCCATCTTCGCAAAGTTAGTCTTCCTAAAGTCTAAGGTCCTCGTCTTTGAATGGATTCTAACAGCCCTAGTCCTAATACTGAACCACACCATCTGGTGATTGCCAGATGCAAAATGATCTCCCACTATAACATCAGAAACACTTTCACCATTGGTAAGCACCAAGTCCAGTATAGCCCTTTAAGTGTGGGTTCTGTTATCAGTTGCCTGAATAGTTCTAACTGTAGAGAATCCAGGATCTCCTTACTTCTAGCTGAAACTGCAGCAGGGATGTGCCAATCAACATCTGGCATAATGAAATAGCACTTCCCCTTTCCTGGCAATGCTGCATATGTCTTCAATTAACTCTCCACCCATCTCTTAAACCTGTGATGGAGGTCTGTATATCACGCCAATGCAAATAGATTTCTCCCTCTTTCTAATTTAACCCACAGTGCCTCCTCTCTCCCTTTTAAGCCCTGTATTTCCATAGCTTTAATATTATTTTTTACATATAGTGCCACTCCTCCTCCCCTTCTTCCTACCCTGTCCTTTCTGAACAAAGCATAGCCTGGTATAGTTACATCCCAGTCATGGTTGTCATAAGAACATAAAAACATAAGATATGCCATACTGGATCAGACCAAGGTCCATCAAGCCCAGTATCCTGTTTCCAACAGTGGCCAATCTAGGTCATAAGTATCTAGCAGTTTCCCCAAAAGACACGGGTTCCTCAATGCTTGTATTGGGTCAAGCAGTGATATTCTGGGTCCCTTTTAATAATGGTTTATGGACCTTTCCTCCAGGATCTTGTCCAAACCTTTTTTAAACCCAACTACACCAAAAGCTTTTACTACATCCTCTGGTAACAAATTCCAGAGTTTGATAAGACGTTGAGTGAAAAAATATTTTCTCTTATTAGTCTTAAATAGCTGTAGCTTCATTGCATGTCCCCTAGTCTTTTTATATTCTGATGATGTAAACAATCGATTTATGTTTACCCGTTCCACGCCATTCATTAATTTATAGACCTTGTGATAAGGAAGCTTATCAAAGCTCAGGGAGTAATGACAAAAGAGGAGAATTTACTCTGATTAAGGGACCTGTGCTGGCAGGTTATAGAAATAAGACAGCTTGTTTCCCTAAAAGACTACATGTTCCAGAATGCACCAGTATGCAGAAAGTCCCTAGGGGAGCTAGAGTGGAAAAGCATGAGTCTAATCAGAGAAAGCATTATGTCATCCCTAATCAAACAGCCCCTAGAAGAATGTTTAATCCACAACACCTGAAGAATGCAAGGGTGGAGTTGCTATCTAAGCCCTTTAAAACTAAACGGGAATCTTCAGGAGAACAGAAGGAGAAGGGGAATCAGAAGGAGAAGGAGAACAGAAGGAAGAACAACCGGAACCTGAAGGAACAAGGACAAGGAAGCAGACGGTCCAAGAGAGGAGCTCAGAAAAGTACCTATGCCTGGAGAGATACCTGGGGGAAAGGATCAGAGGACTGGAGAAAGCCAGAGGTATGTAGATCCACAGCCAGGGACCCTCAAGCAACACCTAGGAAGAGGTCTGTTGCATCTAAGGAGGAAAGGAGTCCAAATACCTCTTGGAGGACATCTGGAGAAAAGATCCTGAGGTCCACAGATACCAACTGGAGGACAGGACACAGAAGCTCTATTGCATACTGGCCAGAATACCAGAAGAAGCAGCCTGACGCTTGCCTGGATTCAGGTAGGAACTGTGAACATTTCTCTAGCTTTGAGCAGTGCAAACAACAGGGAAACAGTTTCTCTCCATGCAGAGGTCAGTTCCTAAAGCCCTCTGAGTCAGACGGAGAAACAGAATCTATGCAATTTCAAAAGCAAGGTTCAATATCTGATACAGAGGATAATTATATGGACTGTTCTTTGAGTCGGTTGTTATTTTAGGAAAATCCTAAATATCAGAGCAAACATCAAAAGGAAACATTCTAAATATTGGCTTCCCATAAAGTTTTGTCCAAAAGAAAAAGCTTTTGGGAAAGTTTTGCACGTGTGCTGAAATCAAGCTACTGATTGCAGTTAATTGTCACCTGTTGGTGGAGGAGAGCCCAGCACAAGCCGTGCACACGTAGGTTTAAAAAGTTCTTTTCTGTATGGAGAAAGTGAGCATTGTTTTTGTATAAAGAAGTTTCCCTCTTTGATTTGTTTTTCCCCAGCACTGCTAAGGAGTTTATTAGCAGTGGCTGAAAGAAGCCTTTCTGTTCTATAAAGGACTTTGATTCTTATTTTGCATAAGAGATTTCAGTTGCCTTATTTTGTGTTGAATAAAACCCTGGAGAAGTTATCTGGAAGGTGTTACCAAGCATATCTGTGTGTGGGATAATCACCCCATAAATAAACTCTAATTTTGTCTACACTCGACCAACTGTCCATAAACCATTATTAAGAAGTGACCGAAGATATCAATGCTTGACCCTGTACAAGCATTGTGGAACTTGTGTCTCTTGGGGAAACTGCTAGGTACATATGACCTAGATTGGCCACTGTTGGAAACAGAATACTGGGCTTGATGGACCTTGGTCTGACCCAGTATGGCATATCTTATGTTCTGTTCTTATGTACAAGAGTTTTCATTATTCTAAAAAGGCAAGCTTTGTGTGAATGGACTTCAATAACCACAATCCTTTGCAAGACAGTTAATTTGCATACTTGCCAAGATGGTGGTACCTTCATAACAAGCACCCCCTTTTACAACCTCTATCATATCTCACCTCAGCCGTCTCTTTTCCAGGTTGAAGAGCCCTAACCTTTTTACCGTCTCTTCATAGAAGTAGCCTTCCATCCCCTTTACCATGTTGGTGGCTCTTCTCTGTACCTTTTCTAATAATGCTATATCCTTTTTAAGATACGGTGACCAGAACCAGAATTGCACACAATATTCAAGGTGCAGTCGCACCATGGAACGATACAGAGGCATTATAATATTGTTTGTTTTATTTTCCATTCCTTTCCTTATGATACTTAGCATTCTATTTGCTCTCTTGGCCACCGCTGCACACTGGGTGGAGGGTTTTAACATGTTATCTATGATATGCCTAAATCTTTTTCCTGGGTGGTGGTTCCCAATGTGGAACCCTGCATCGTGTAACCATAGTTTGGGTTGTTCTTTCCAAGGTGCATAACTTTGCACTTGTCCACATTAAATTTCATCTGCCATTTGGATGCACAGTCTTCCAATTTATCAAGATCCTCTTGCAATTTTCCACAATCCTCTTGGGTTTTAACATCTTTAAATAGTTTTCTGTCATCTGCAAACTTGATAATCTCACTCGTTATTCCCTTTTCCAGGTCATTTATGAATATGTCAAAAAGCAGCGGACCCAGCACAGATCCCTGGGGTAAACCACTATTCACCTTTTTCCATTGGGAAAATTGGCCATTTAGCCCTACCCTCTGCTTTCTATCTTTTAACCAGTTCCTGATCCACAATAGTATACTACCTTCTGTCCCATGACTTTTTAGTTTTGCCAAATGTCTCTGATGAGGGACCTTGTCAAAGGCTTTCTGAAAGTCCAAATATACTACTGTATTTCAACCGACTCACCTTTGTCTACCTGTTTATTCACACCTTCAAAAAAACATAACAGATTAGTAAGACAAGCTCTTCCTTGTCTAAAGCCATGTCTCCCATTAAGCCATGACAATCTACATGCTGAGTAATTTTGTTCTTTATGATGGTTTCTACCATTTTTCCCGGTACTGATGTCAGGCTCACCAGTCTGTAGTTTCCCGGATCACCCCGGAACCCTTTTTAAAAATTGGCGTTACATTGTCGATTCTCCAGGTATTACAGATGATTTTAATAACAGTTCACAGATTACTAATAGCAGGTATGCAATCTCATATTTCAGTTCTTTCGACATCCTTGGATGTATACCTTCTGGTCCAGGTGATTTGCTTCTCTTCAGTTTATCAAGTAGTTGTAATACATCTTCCTGGTGTAGTGATATTTCTTTCAATTCTTCTGCAGTATCACCTTTAAATACCACTTCAGTCATGGGTAACATCCCTACATCTTCCTCAGTAAAGACTGAAGCAAAGAATTCATTCAGTCTCTCTGCTATAGCCTTATCCCCTCTTATTGCCCCTTTTACCCCTCTATCATTTAATGGTCCAACTGACTCTCTCACAGGTTTTTTGCTATGAATTTACTTGAAAAAGTCTTTATTATGCATTTTTGCTTCCACAGCAAGTTTCTTCTCAAATTCTCTCTTTGCCTGCCTTATTAATGCCTTGCATTTAACTTGCCAGTACTTGTGCTGTTTCCAGTTTTCGTCATTTGGCTCTTTTTTCCATCTCCTGAAAGATGCTTTTTTGGCAACAACAGCCTCTCTGACCTCATCTTTAAACCATGCTGGCAGTTTTTTGGACTTCCTTCCACTTTTCTTAAAGCGTGGAATACAGCTGGTCTTGGCTTCCAAGATAGTATTTTTAAACAACACCCAAGCTTAATGTAAGTCTTTAACCTTTGCAACTGCTCCTTTTAGGTTCTTTTAAACTATTTTCCTTATTTTATCATAGTCTCCCTTTTGAAAGTTAAAAAGTAGTACTGTAGATTTCCTTGATGTCCTTCCATTTATTAAATTAAACGTGATCATGCTATGATCACTATTGCCAAGTGGTCCCAACACCCTTATCTCTTGCACCAGATCTGGTGTTCCACTAAGGACTAAGTCCAAAATGGCTTCCCCTCTGGTCGGATCATGAACCAGCTGCTCCAAGAAGCAGTCATTTATTTCATCTAGAAACTTTATCTCCCTAGCACGTCCTGCCGTGACACTGACCCAGTCAATACTGGGGTAATTGAAATCACCCATTATTATTACCGTTCTATAACTTTTGTTAGCTTCCCTGATTTCTTTAAGCATTTCATCATCGATTTGTTCATTCTGGCCAGGCGGTCGATCGTACACCCCCACTGCCAGCGCCTTCCCCTTTTTACATGGAATTTCAATCCATAGAGATTCTACCGTGAATTTTTTTTCCTGCAAAACTTTAATCCTTTTTGACTCAATGCCCTCTCTTGTTATTTTTGTGGGAATTTTGAATGCTTCCCTTGCATTGGCTCTCATTTCTTCACCAAGCTATAAAGTCTCCCAGGATCCTTCATAAAAGGATTCTTGGCTGCAGGTTTAGTTATGATCGTCAGTAGGCTTCCACAACTCTATTCTGGATTTTCCACTGAATTGCACCATGTTTACAACAATAAATTGGCTTTCTATCTAATCCAAAAGTTCTCAAATTTTGTTCTAGCTCATTCAGTTTGTTTCTGAACCCACTGCACTTTCTGTACCCAGTGCTCCCACACCTTTGCTCTTGCTCTTCTTGTCCACCTCTGAAATATGAGTTGAAGACCTATCCAATGGGTGTTGCTAATGATAATAATCCTGGTGACAATGCCAATGTAGAGATTGCTTTTGAACTTAAACCTGGTCTCTCCCTAATAAAAGCCTTGCTGATTATGTATCAGGATCACAAAATGTACCCTCTTTGTCTATAAAGACGGAATATTCTGGAATGCCTGCTCTTAACCTAACCTTCTGGCACAATGAGGTAATGGAAAGTGGACGTGCCTGTCAGTCACTAGGCATGAGGAACCCCCTCTCAGTTTTGGAGGGAAGTATAAAGGGCCTTGTAATCAGAAGCCCAGGGTCTTCTTTCCTCAGGAGGAATTGAAGGGGAAGGAGTGAGTGTGGTTGCCTAATAAGGAGCATTGCACATGGAAAAAGACTGCAGTTAACCCATAAGGTGGCCGGCTTGACCAAATGAAAGCGAAATCCAAGGGTTAAGGAGAACAAGAGCCTAAGGGGATTTAGTTGACCAGCTAGAAAAGTCCAGTATCAGAGGAGCTTAACCCAGAAGGGAGAAGTGACTGAGTTTCTAGCTGCCTGGAAGGAAGAAGAAAGTAGGAGGGGGAAGGTGCCTGAATCCCAGGCACATCCCTGCATCACATCTGAGAAGACCCTGCATTGAAATGCATCTCTCACCTCGGAATCAGTGAGTGCATTTTGGATATTTTTTCTAGAATCTTCTTAATATTTGCACTCTTGAGGAAGAAGGCAAATAATCCCCCTCTAGAACATTTATCCCTCTGAGACTGAGGGGAGTTAAAGGAGTTGTAAAATTCCCTTATTGTCCACGGCTGTGATACATTGGGGTATCTGACTTAGGTAGCAAAGTATTTAAAGGTAGCTTTTTACAGAAAGAGGACTAGATTTAAGACTTGAGAAGAACAAAGTAGCCAACTGATGACCTATTGAGGAAGACAGAGAGAAAGAGGCAATACATAGAAGTACTTCAGATCTAAGGACTTTGAATTCTGCACCCAGACTACTTCCTAGACTGTGCTTTGATTTTGCTTGTGTGGACTGTATATTACTTGACTTGTAGTGAATCACCAATACAGGTATTTTTATTTAAACACACCCCTGAAGCCCACTTGTCACTTTTTGACTTTTATCTTTTAATTTTCCTACAGTTAGGCCTTAGATTTTGCATCCCCACATCCAGGGGCGGCCAAGGGGGGCACAGGGCCATGTGCGGAGACTTGGTGCAGGGCCTCATTTGCATAAATATTTGCATAATGTTAACATGCACTAACTTGTAGAAAACATGCCTCTTAATGAGTGTATGGATAAAGAAAGACTACCAGATTTCTATATTACGATATTCCAGTGCCAACTGCCAAGCACATTAGGAAGTACTGCAAACACTGCCGATTTAGGACCCATAGCAAACCCACCATATCTGTGTTGTGTCTGATGATCTTAAAGTAGCTAAACAGGTAGAAAAGGCGACGGCAAAAGCTAGAAGGATGCTTGGGTGCATACACAGAGGAATGGCTAGCAGAAAAAAGGAGGTGATAATGCCTCTGTATAAGTCTTTGGTGCGACCTCATTTGGAGTATAGTGTGCAATTCTGGAGACTGCACCTTCAAAAGGATGTGAACAGGATGGAGTTGGTGCAGAGGGTGGCTACTAAAATGATTAGTGGTCTTCATTATAAAGCATATGAGGACAGACTGAAGGATCTTAATATGTACACCTTAGAGGAAAGGCGGGATAGAGGTGATATGATTGAGATGTTTAAATATCTCCATGGCATAAATGTTCAGGGAGAGAGCCTCTTTCAATTGAAAGCAAGTTCTGCTACGAGGGGACATGGGATGTGGGTGAAGGGAGATAGATTCAGGAGTGATATGCGGAAATATTCATTTACGGAAAGAGTAGTGGATCCGTGGAATAGTCTCCCAGTGGAGGTGGTAGAGATGAGGACAGGAACTGAATTCAAAAAAGCATGGGACAAACACAGAGGATCTCTAAAGGTAAAAAGGGGACTGTTGTAGTTGTTATGGAAGGACAGACTAGATAGGCCATGTGGTCTTTTTCTGTCGTCATATTTCTATGTTTCTATGTTTCTATATCATAACAGTACTACCAGGACTCATAAAGCACCAAATCCTACCTATCCAAAGGCAGCACTGCAAATATTAAACCAATACATCTCAGAGAATACCAATACATCTCCTACTGGGGAAAGAGAACAAGTGGCACTGTCAAACATAAACTACATAAATAGAATACCTCAACTCGGTTACACCATCGGAAGATAGACCATCACCAAGCAAAGAACAAGGGACCACAATTTAGAAATAGGAAGACAATAATTAATCTGAGAACCCAAAAAAAGCCAAACTTGGAATGTACAACAACATTGCAGAAATAAAACTATAAATTAATTTCCTCTTGTACTAAACAAAATGCAGACATTAAAGACGCACATTTCCCAGAGCTGACATATTCCAGTTAATACATTCAAAATAAAAAAGTATTTTTCTACGTTTTGTTGTTTGTGCATTTTATTTTTCAGTTGCAATTGCTCCAGTCCCTTTCTTCCGGTTTCTTCTTATCTTCTCCTAACTCCCCATTGTCTGCTGTCCATTTGTCCTTTCTTCTAGTTTTTTTCCATTTTCTCTCTTGCTCTTTCCTCCATTTCTTTCTTTATTCCTTTTTCATCCACTCAAATTTTACCCCTCCATCCTCAATCCCCACTTACTCTCCCAATATCCGGCTAATCGTAGATTTTTCTTCCCTCCCACACAAAATATTTTTTCTCCTCTCCATTTCACTCTCCCAGCCTCATCCCATTCTATACCTCCCCAACATCAGCTCCCTTCTATTTCCAGCCCCACCCAGCATCTTCTCCCTTCTAGTCCCCGCATCAGTCTATTTCCAGTCCTAGCTCCCCATCAGCCCATTTCCAGTCCTAGCTCCCCCATCAGCCCATTTCCACTTGGTTTGCAGCTTGTCGTGCTGTGAGGGCTTGTATGCATCAGTGATGCTGAGAGCTAAACTATCGGTAGTTTAACTACTGGCAGGGTCTCCCAAGATGGACAGGTCTCAGCTGAGATGCCAGACCAAGACAAACCACCCATCTGGGCAGCAGCAGAATGGGATAGTGTTGACGGTGGAGGATCACATTTCTGTGACAACGGCAACAACACCAAACTTAAACTGCGCGGAAGAAAGGCCCGGCAATCTACTTCTGTATCTTGCCATGAAAACCCAATGGATAGTTACAACAAAACAAATTGTGCTGTAGTGCTGGAAGATGAGACCCCCAGGTTGGAAGGCACTCAACTAGCTACTGGGGAAGAGCTGAAGACTTTTCAGAGTAAAGCCAGCATTTATGATGTGGTTGGATCAAAGCCCTCGGGACGTCTGACTGCTGATGTAGCTGCGCATGAAGTGAGAGTCAGAAGCTGTAAAGATGTCTTACACATTGGAACATGGAACGTACAAAGCATGAACCAAGGGAAGTTGGAGGTGGTCAAGAATGAAATGGAACGTGTACAACTTGATCTTTTGGGTGTCAGCGAACTGAAATGGACTGGCATCGGGCACTTTGCATCAGATGATCACATGGTCTACTATGCTGGAAATGAAAGACAAAGAAGAAATGGTGTTGCATTTATAATAAAGAAGAAACTTGCAAGATCTGTAATGAAATACAATGCAGTCAGCGAACGCTTAATCTCTATTCGTCTACGAGGAATGCCTATCAACACAACTATAATTCAAGTATATGCCCCAACAACAGCTGCAGAAGAGAATGAAATTGAAGAGTTCTATGAACAAGTACAAGCTGAAATTGACAGAACATGCAAACAGGATATCCTGATAGTCATGGGTGATTGGAACGCAAAGGTTGGCAACAAAGAAGAAGACAAAGTAGTTGGAAAATATGGACTTGGCAACAGAAATGAAGCTGGAGAAAGACTGATAGAATTCTGCAAGACCAATGATCTATTCATCTCGAACACCTTCTTCCAGCAACACAAGCGGCGACTGTACACATGGACTTCACCCAATGGATTGTATAAAAATCAAATTGACTACATCTGTGGAAGTCAACGATGGAAAAGCTCTATAACATCAACAAAGACAAAACCTGGAGCTGACTGTGGTACAGATCATCAACTACTAGTATGCAAACTCAAGCTAAAGCTGAAAAAGAGCAAACCACTCATGAATGCAGCAAAATATGATCTTGAGAATATACCACTGGAATTTAAAGACTGCCTGCAAAATCGATTTTCTGCTTTAGATACAAATGATAGAGTTCCAGAAGAGTTATGGAATGACATCAAGAAGGTTGTGTTGGAAGAAAGCGAGAAGTCTCTACAAAAGGTAAAAAAGAAAAAATGGCCAAAATGGCTGATGGAAGAAACTCAGAAAATTGCCCAGAAACGCAGAGAAGCTAAAGCCAGAGGAGAAAGAAAGACAATCACAGAACTCAGAGATTTCCAACGTGCAGCAAGACAGGACAAGGAAAAGTACTACAATGACGCATGCAAGGAAATAGAAGCAGAAACTATTAGAGGAAGAACAAGATCAGCTTTCCTAAAGCTACGAGAGTTAAAGAAAAAGTTCCAGTCTCGAATTGGAATGTTACAAGATGCTCAAGGTTCTATGTTGAATGACGCTGAGAAGATCAAGAAAAGATGGAAGGAATATACAGAGTTTTTATATGATAAAGATCAAGTGGACCAACAGCCGTTTCAACCTGTACCTTATGATCTGGAACCATTGGTGATGAAAGAAGAAGTTGAAGCAGCATTGAAAGCCTTATCAAAGAACAAAGCACCAGGCATTGATTGCATTCCCATAGAAGTATTACAGCAATCTGATGCAGCTGTTACCGTACTTACAAGGCTCTGCCAAGAAATATGGAAGACGGCATCATGGCCAACTGACTGGAAAAGATCTGTGTTTATACCAATACTAAAGAAAGGTGATCCAACTGACTGTGGAAATTATCGCACAATCGCTCTGATCCCACATGCCAGCAAGATTCTACTGAAGATTATTTAAAAGAGACTACAATCATACCTGGAACAAGAACTACCTGAAGTGCAAGCAGGGTTCAGAAAAGGGCGAGGAACGCGAGACATCATTGCGGATGTGAGATGGATCCTTGAAAAGACTAAAGAATACCAAAAGGATATCTATTTGTGCTTTATCGACTATAGCAAAGCTTTTGACTGTGTAAACCATGAGAAACTCTGGGCCACATTAAGAAGCGTGGGTATACCAGAACACCTGATCGTTCTCTTGCACAATCTGTACATTGATCAAGAAGCAACAGTTCGAACTGAAGAAGGAGAAACAGAATGGTTTAAAATAAGCAAAGGTGTAAGACAAGGCTGCATACTTTCCCCCTACCTGTTTAATTTATATGCAGAACAAATCATCAGAGAAGCAGGATTGTATGAAGACAACAGAGGTGTGAAGATTGGTGGAAGACTCATCAACAACCTTCGCTATGCTGATGATAACACACTACTGGTGCAAAGTGAAGATGATCTGAAACATTTGCTTCTCACAATCAAAGAACATAGTCTCAAAATGGGCCTGCACCTTAATGTAAAGAAGACAAAGATCATGACAACTGGCATAATCAACAGGTCCATCGTCGAAGGAGAAGAAATTGAAATTGTGAATAACTTTAACCTACTTGGATCAACTATCAATAAAGAAGCAACAAGCAGTCAAGAAATCAGACGACGCATTGCTCTTGGCAGAATGGCTATGAAAGACCTAGATAAGATTCTCAAGAGCAGAGATGTCTTTCTCCATACAAAGATTCAACTTGTTCAAGCCATGGTATTTTCAATAACATCATATGGATGTGAAAGCTGGACAGTGAAAAAGATAGACAGGAAGAAAATTGATGCCTTTGAATTATGGTGCTGGCGGCGAATACTGTGTATACCATGGACTGCCCGAAGAACAAACCAGTCTGTACTAGAGGAGATCAAACCTAAGCTTTCTTTAGAAGCTCAGATGACAAGACTTCGACTTTCATACTTTGGACACATCATGCGGAGAGAGAGATCATTAGAGAAAGACATCATGCTTGGCAAGATAGAAGGTCAACGCAAAAGAGGAAGGCCAGCAATGAGATGGATTGATACAATAACAGCAGCTATGGGTACCAGTCTGTCAACAATGAGCCGCCTGACTGAAGACCGAACACAATTTAGGATAGCTATCCAGAGGGTCGCCATGAGTCGACTCCGACTCGACGGCACTTAACAACAACAACACTAGCCCCCCCATCAGCCCATTTCCAATCCTAGCCTCCCATCAGCCCATTTCCAATCCTATCCTAGCCCCTCCATCAGCCCATTTCCTTTCCTATCCTATCCCCTCCATCAGCCCATTTCCAATCCTAACCCCCCATCAGTTCTATTCTAGCCCCTCCATCAGTCCATTTTCAGTACTAGCTCTCTCATCCATTTCCAGTCCTATCCTAGCCCCTCCATTAGTCATTTCCAGTCCTTTCCTAGCGCCATCATTAGCCCATTTCCAGTCCTAGCTCCCCCCTACTCAGCCCATTTCCAGTCAAAGCCGCCTCCCCATCAGCTATTTCCAGTCCTAGCTCCCCCCACTCAGCACATTTCCAGTCCAAGCCACCCCACTCAGCCATTTCCAATTCAAGCCCCCCTCCCCATCAGCTATTTCCAGTCCTAGCCTCCCATCAGCCCATTTCCAATCCTAACCCCTCCATCAGCCCATTTCCAGTCCTAGCTCCCCCATCCATTTCCAGTCCTATCCTAGCCCTCCATTAGTCCATTTCCAATCCCAGCCTCCCATCAGCCCATTTCCAATCCTAGCCCCTCCATCAGACCATTTCCAGTCCTAGCTCCCCCATCCACTTCCAGTCCTATCCTAGCCCCTCCATCAGCCCATTTCCAATCCTAGCACCCCATCAGCCCATTTCAGTCCTTTCCTAGCCCCATCATCCGCCCATTTGCAGTCCTAGCCCCTCCACTCAGCCCATTTCCAGTCCAAGCCCCCCTCCCCATCAGCTATTTCCAGTCCTAGCTCCCCCCACTCAGCCCATTTCCAATCCTAGCCCCCCATCAGCCCATTTCCAGTCTTATCCTAGCCCCTCCATCAGCCCATATCCAGTCCTAGCTCACCCCACACAGCCCATTTCCAGTCCAAGCCCCCCTCCCTATCAGTTATTTCTAGTTTAAGCCTTCCCTATTCAGCTCATTTCCAGTCCAAGCCCCCCTACTCAGCCCATTTCAGGGGGCCCCGCACAAACAACATCCTGAACACTGGCAGGCAGGGCGACTTTAGAGGGAGCCAGAGAGGCCCCAGCTTACCTCTACAGCTGCCGAAGTGAAGGACATCTAATTCCTTCACTTCGGCAGCTGCACTGACATTTAGAACGTTGCCGCGCCAAGGTCAAAGGGAGCTTCCTGTTTCCCATGCTCAGCGTGGCAGCATTCTAAACGGCAGTACAGCTGCTGAAGTGAAGGAAATAGATGCACTTCACTTCAGCAGCAGTTAGAGGGAGCTGGGGCCTCTCTGGCTCCCTCTAAAGTCGCCCTGCCTGCCAGTGTTCAGGATGTAGTTTGTGCGGGGCCCCCTGAAACGCGGGGCCCTGTGCAAACAACATTCTTGCTCAATGGACGGGCCTGCCCTGCCCACATCCAGCAGCATTTAGGTGTATTAGTTTGTGGTTTCCCTAATTTCTCCTGCTTACAGCAACAGATCACCCAGTGAGTTGGATAGTTCACTCCGAGCTCACCCCCACATTGCTTAAAATCACTCAGCTCTTCTTCACTGAAGGTTACATGCCTTCCAGCCACAAGCAGGCCTCCATTCAACCAATGCTCAAAAACCCCATTCTGGATCCGACCACTCCAAGTTCTTATTGCCCATTCTCCAGTCTGCCATTCCTCGCAAAGATCATTGAGAAAGTTGTGCAGCTGCAACTCCAAGACCATATCAACACACATGCACATCTAGACCCACAGCAACATGACTTCAGGCTCAATCACGGCACTGAAACCCTTCTAACAGCCTTTAGGGACAGACTAGCTCAAGGCACTCAAAATCCTCATCAAGGATTCATACTCATCTTTCTGGACATTACTGCAACCTTTGACTCTGTACCCCATGACGCACAAGCAGTAAGTCTATGCAGCACAACCCTAAAATAGTTCACTTCCTACATAACTGAGTGCCAGCAACAGGTATGAGCAGCTGGTAAAGGTCTAGGACAACTAAGTGTGGCCAACTCAGTGTAGGCCAACTCAGCGTAGGCCAACTCAGCGTGGGCCAACTCAGTGTGGCCAACTCAGTGTGCAGCACTGAGTTGTCCTAGACCCATTACTGGTCACATATATGAGGTGAAATTTGGAAATGTCAAAAAACTGCAATTGTAAATGCAATAGTAAAACATCCAAAACCATTTTATTAAGCTATCTGATAATTTTGGATTGGTCAAATGAAATCTGGAACACTAAGGGGCACTAAGAGGCGACAAGGAGATAGCGGAGAGACTGAATGAATTCTTTGCTTCGGTCTTTACTGAGGAAGATGTAGGGATGTTACCCATGACTGAAGTGGTATTTAAAGGTGCGGAAGAATTGAAGGAAATATCGATACATCTGGAAGATGTATTACAACTATTAGATAAACTGAAGAGTAGCAAATCACCTGGGCCGGATGGTATACGTGCAAGGGTGTTGAAAGAACTGAAATATGAGATTGCAGACCTGCTATTAGTAATCTGTGAACAATCATTAAAATCATCTCTAATACCTGAAGATTGGAGGATCGCCAATGTAACACCAATTTTTAAAAAGGGTTCCAGGGGTGATCCGGGAAACTACAGACCGGTGAGCTTCACGTCAGTACCCGGAAAAATGGTAGAAACCATCATAAAGAATAAAATTACTCAGCATGTAGATAGTCATGGCCTAATGGGAGACAGCCAACATGGCTTTAGACAAGGAAGATCTTGTCTTACTAATCTGTTATGGTTTTTTTTTGAAAGTGTGAATAAACAGGTGGACAAAGGTGAGTCGGTTGATATAGTGTATCTGGACTTTCAGAAAGCCTTTGACAAAGTCCCTCATCAGAGACTTTTGGCAAAACTAAAGAGTCACGGGATAGGAGGCAGTGTACTACTGTGGATCAAGAACTGGTTAAAAGATAGAAAGCAGAGGGTTGGGCTAAATGGCCAATTTTCCCAATGGAGAAAGGTGAATAGTGGTGTACCCCAGGGATCTGTGCTGGGTCCGCTGCTTTTTGACATATTCATAAATGACCTGGAAAGTGGAACAACGAGTGAGGTTATTAAATTTGCAGATGACACAAAACTATTTAAAGTTGTTAAAACCCAAGAGGATTGCGGAAAATTGCAAGAGGATCTTGATAAATTGGAAGACTGGGCATCAAAATGGCAGATGAAATTTAATGTGGACAAGTGCAAAGTTATGCACCTAGGGAAGAACAACCCAAACTATGGTTACACGATGCAAGGTTCCACATTAGGAACCACCACCCAGGAAAAAGATTTAGGCGTCATTGTGGATAATATGTTAAAACCCTCGGCCTAGTGTGCAGCGGCAGCCAAGAGAGCAAATAGAATGCTAGGTATCATAAGGAAAGGAATGGAAAATAAAACAAAAGATATTATAATGCCTCTATACCGTTCCATGGTGAGACCGCACCTTGAATATTGTGTGCAATTCTGGTCCCCGTATCTTAAAAAGGATATAGCGTTATTAGAAAAGGTTCAGAGAAGAGCCACCAAAATGGTAAAGGGAATGGAAGGATACTCTTATGAAGAAAGGCTAAAAAGGTTAGGGCTCTTTAACCTGGAAAAAAGACGGCTGAGGGGAGATATGATAGAAGTCTATAAATTAATGAACGGAGTGGAACGGGTAAACGTAGATCAATTGTTTACGTTATCAGAATATAGAAAGACTAGGGGACATGCAATAAAGCTAGAGGGTAAACTATTTAAGACTAATAAAAGAAAATATTTTTTCACTCAACGTGTAATCAAACTCTGGAATTTGTTACCTGAGGATGTAGTAAAGGCTGTTAGTGTAGCTGGGTTTAAAAAAGGTTTGGACAAGTTCCTGGAGGAAATGTCCATAAACCATTATTAAGAAGGGACCCAGGATATCAATGCTTGACCCAGTACAAGCATTGCGGAACCTGTGTCTTTTGGGGAAACTGCTAGGTATGTACGACCTAGATTGGCCACTGTTGGAAACAGGATACTGGGCTTGATGGACCTTGGTCTGACCCAATATGGCATATCTTATGTTCTTATCTATTTTGGCTTTAAGGGTGAACTTTAAAAGGCTGCTTCTTCCACCTGGTTCAGAACATGAGAAAACATTTGGCAGTGATAGGTGCTCTTCCAGAATGCAACATCAAAAGGCCCTTAAAGCCAAAATGGTTGTGGCATTTGTGCCTGTCCTGGACTTGGGAGATTATTTTGCTGTTCTGGAAGACATCTGCCTGAAAAGCTTCATCCTCTGCTCAATTGGTTTGAGGACGGCTACATCGGTTGCCCAAATAGGAGAGGAAATGGCAGATAATCTCCTCTGTTTCCTCCAACTATGTGGAATCTGTTCAATAGAACACTGAGCACCGAGGATCACACCCACCATCATTGATCGCACCCATCTTTGATGGTTTCAGAAAGGTGCAGAAGGGCAGAGATGCCTCTGATGAACAAGCCACAGTCCTCCAGTCAAGCTGAGGAAATACTGTAAAGCTGATCAACGTATTTCAAAAATTGTGTGAGATTATGGCACAAGATGCCCTATAGAATACTTGCATACCATAGCACATAATTATCAGATAGCATAACAAAATCTTTTTTGATGTTTTCCTATTACACTCTGGATGTTCCAGATTTCATTTGACAAATCCGAAATTATAAGATAGTTTAATAAAATGTTTTTGGATGTTTACTATTCATTTATTATTGCACTGAGTTGGCCCATTCCTACTATTACTACCTCTGCCCCATTTAAAGTCCAGCAAGGTGTACCTCAAGGTTCCACACTATCTTCTCTCCTCTAACATTTACATACAACCCATCTGCTCAATCATGCTATCACACAATGTGCTATACCATGTCTACACCAATGACATAATGTTGTACGTCCTGTTCACCACTCTACGACCTGTATACTCCTCGCTGATCAAATGCTTCAGAGCCATCACGCAATGGTTAACAAAACACAACTTATCCATGAACTACCAGATTGATTTCCTCCATGTCTTCAGAGACACAACCTTCACATTGCCAACACACATAAATATTGCAGGTGCACAACTACAAGTTAAATCGCAAATGCGCTACTTACAAATCCCCACCAGGGCCTAACTCTATAGCCACACATCAGCAACACTATTAAACTTGCTTACCATAAAATAAAACCAATCTGAGGTCTGTGACCTGTACTAGACACTCATGACTTCTGCACAGTCTTCCAGGCCTTGGTACTCCTGTTATAACATTATCCTCCAGGGACTACCAGTTTATGCAATCTACCCTCTACAGTTTGCTAGGAATACTGCAGCACGGATTCTGCATGGGACATACATTCATAAGCATATAACACTGATACTCAAGAACCTACACTGGCTTCCCATTACAATCCATGCTAAATACAAGACCTACTCACCACCTTCAAAGCATTCCACAATCTTTCCTCAGAATACCTGCAATTGCTGATTCAGAAGGCACCAGATGACAGACCAAGGAGAGCTAACACTATTCACCCTCACCATCCCGTCAACAAACAGAAAAAGCAGCCACTGAATACTGAATAGAGCATTCTCACTCTACACCCCACACATATGGAATGCACTACCTAATAACATCTGGGCCATGAGTAACCTTGATGACTTCTGCAAAAAGTTGAAGACACATCTTTTCATCGAACACTACTTTGGTGAAACTGTTACTTAGTGCATATGACCATACTTTCTCGATGGCAGACTTACCAGGCATTCTCCTGGCATATCCCCACCACTGCCCCCCCTTCCCTCAGAGTTGCCCTCTCTCCCTTGTCTACTCATAACTTGTCTGCTACCCAATCTACCTCAATGTATGTTTATTCAATTAGCTAATCCAATAATATGCTATTATGTTACTTGTTAATATTCTGACATTCTGTTTCACTACTTCCATGCACGTTAGGTTTCGTTCAATTTGTTAACATGTAAACCACCTTGCAGTTTGATAAGGTGGTATATAAAACCAGATAATTAAATAAACATTACTTTTGTGTAAGACCTCTGGAGTTGCCCTCGCTCCCTAGTGAAAGGCCGGCACAAGTAAATTTCCTGAAGCCTCTTCCTTGTCTTGACTAGACTGTAAGCGCCATGAAATAGAGACTGGCTCTTATTTGCATCTGTACAGCACTGCATGCATCTAGTAGGGGTTGTAATAACCAACTCCAAGCTACTTTGCTAATGGCAAGTATCAGGGCCAGTGCAAAGATATGAGGCACCCTAGGCAAACCTCGTTCCTAGTGCCACCCTGCTCTTGCTGCTGCCGGTCCTCTACGGGGTTGCAACGGCAGCAATGCTTTTTAAACAGCACCACAGTGCTTACCATCACCTCTGGCACTACAGTGCTGTTCCTGCTTTAGTGTCTCCACCCCTGCATGGGGGCCCTAGGCAAAAGGAGGTGGAATCGGAGGGGGCAGAAGCAGGAACAGCATGGTAGCACCAGAGGTGATGTTAAGTGCTGTGGTGCCATTTTAAAAGCATTGTTGCTGCTGCATGTCCTAGAGAGGGGTGGCAGTGGCAATAAGCTGCCCTCCCACCATTGGCACTCCAGTTGGTCGCCTAATTTGCCTAATGGTAGTGTCAGTCTGGGCATTTATGGACTTACACAGAAATCTTATTTATTGCTTTTAGTGCTGCAGATGGAAAAGCAATCATCTTTAAAGGTTTATTAGTGAACATTAAGACCTATTTTTTTCAGCTTGCTTCCTACATTACCTTGGTGATCTGTAGAGTGGGCAGTGTCTCAGCTTCTGCTTGTACTAAGCCCAGCTTATTTTCTGGTACAAAGAGCTCCTCAATATCCTTTATCGCAGCAGGGGGTACGATGGCCTGGTGAGTGCAAAGAGAACCGGTCACTCCGTGGCTGCAGATTAAGTATATATAAGCAAAGATCCACTAACAAAGATCCACTAACTGGCATAAGGAACTTCTAACAAGCCCACCTCTTGCTGTAGTAGCTCCACCACTTGCTGGATGCATTCATTTACACTGTAAACATCTGTTTTCAATGCTAGTATTGGGGCTTCTGGTTTTTCATACTCTGCATCAATTCCAGTGAATCCTGCAATACCAGTAAACCCTCATTAGGAAGCAGTGTGTAAACTGATGAAAGAGGCTGAGCAGAAGCCAGTAGAAGAACACGATCTGCTTATCCTTTCATCTGGTCAGATTCACCCAATTAGGTGGCTCAGATGAGAACTACTTATTCTGCTGTCATTTATGAAGCACAGATAAACAGATATGGACCATTTTACTGCACTGAGCAAACATTTAGGGGGCGCATATTCAGTTAAATTAAAACTGGATATTTGGTGCCAGTGCATATCTGGTGACTTGCACTGAATATCTGGTTTGCCTGGATCATAGTTTTGCGGTAAGTGCAAACAGGCCTGGATTTAGGCATAATTACATAGGCAACTGTCTAGGACACCCAAATACCTGACTCCGCTTGCTTTAGAACCATGCTCTATGACCTCCGGGGAAGAAGCCTCCTCTCCTCAACACTGTTGTGCCTGTGGGCACCAACATCTTAAATCTAGCCCTGAATGAAGAGCCTGTGCAGTACATGTATGGGGTGTGCCCAGTATCTACCCTGCATTTGCTACACAGGGCAGATCAGGGCCATCCTGCCCTTTAGGTTAACTAAGCGGTCGCCTAGGATGGCAGACTCTGCTGGGCAGCATCGCTCCCCCAGTGAAGTGGCAGAACCACAGCGGGCTTTAAAATGCCTGCGCCCGCGTGAGTAGTTACAGCCTGCCACTCCTGTCTCCTCCAATAGGAATTTGTGTCGGAGAGGGCAGGAGTGGCAGGCCGTGAGTGCACGTGAGTCCAAACACTTTCAGGCCTGACTTCAGTGGAAGTTGGTGGATGCCAGGGTGTTGTCGGCAGAGTCCAAGGGGAGGCGACATGGTTAGCCAGATGGCAGTAATGGCAGTTTTGGAGTCCAGAGGGGTGGGTGGTACGGCGGGCTAGATGGCGGCAGTGGAGTCTGGGGTGGCATGGTGGGCCGGGTGGTGGTGGAGTCCTGGGGGACAGCATGGAGGGTCTACCTAGGGTGACAGAAACTCTTGGGCCAGCACTAGGCAGACACTTACTGCACGGCCACATTCCCTGCTTCAGCCCCGAGCTACCGCCAAGGCAGGGATAATGGACCAGCTGCCAAAGCATAGTCAAAAAAGAAGTGGATGTGGCTGTAAAATCACAACCTCCGTGATCCACCACCCCATCCTAGCAAAGAACCCACCCCATGCTCTATTAGCAAACCTTGCAGCACATAAGACTCCCCCAGCATAACCCCCTAACAAAAAGCTTTCCCCATCATACCCCCTTTAGCACCCTCACCTGGAAAGCAACAGCAAAGCATAAGATTACCCCCCTCTGATCCCCCCACCCACAAAAAGAGCGATATCCCGCAAAGACCTCACCCTAATCATTCCCCACCCCCCAACATCCCTCAGATCTTACTTGGATGATCCCTAATAGTCTAGTGGTCAATGAAGAAGAAGCAGCCCCCCCCCCCTTTGCTCCTGCCTCTGCTGCAGAGGCTGTCAAAATTACTACTAGGGTTTTCCTGGATAAGATCTGGGAGGTGTTGGGGTGAGGGAAGGGTCAATTTGAGTACCTTGAGGGGGAACTCTGTGGGTGGGAGGTTGCAGGGGGGGGGGAGGCCTTGACCTTAAACCCTGCTGTCACTTTCCATGGGGCATGGGGGGATGCTGAAAAGAGAGTTCTTTTGTTGGGGGTTACACTGGGGGTTGTGTGCCATAGGATTTTGCTATCAGAGCATGGGGGAGAGTCTATGATGGGGGAAGATGGTTGCTGCCATAGCTCCAAGGTTTTTTTGGTTAGGATTATGGGCAGCAACCCCCTAACAGTCATGACAGCTACAATGTGGTGCCATCCTGAGGACTAGTTATCAACAGCTACTATGTCCATTCTATGCCCCAAAACTGCTCTGATCCCATCCCATTGTGCTCAAAGCAGGTAGCACAGGATTTTTACCATGCTGCCTGCTTTAAGCTGATGGTAGCGGTTACTGTGGCCCCATGTTAATAGTTAGCATGCACTAAACATGCACTAACCCTTAGTGCACTTTAGTAAATGTGCCCCTTAGTTATGGTATATGACAGCAGTTCTCAACCCAGTCATTAGTATACACCCAGCCAGTCTGTAATGAATATGCATGAGACAGATTTGCATATAGTAAAAGCAGTACATGCAGATCTATCTGTCTCATAGATTCATTGTGGATATCCTGAAAACCCAACTGGCTGGGTTCGCACTGAGGACTGGGTTGAGAACCACTGGCTATACGAAATGAACTTGGAGCCTCCCTGACTTAAAAAATGATTATTCGCTATTCAGAATGATAGGAACTTTACAGTTCCTGTGCTTACATCATTTCTGAGTATTTATACCATCAACCACTCTGCAGCCAAGACTGGGCCTTTCAGCTCTTGCACCTAACTTAGACCACATTTAAAAGCATTATAGAACTCCATTTCTTCTCCACCTTGCCCGATTTGTGGCTTTTGGCATGAGAGGAGATGTATAACTCATTATCTACCACTCATGCTGTGACATACGCAGTAACATGGCAAATGTTAGTCACCGTGGAAATGTTCACACTTTATGTAGCATAAAATGGATGGGACTGTGCCAAAAGGCTGCAGTCTGTCTCTTCTGTGATTGGCTTAGCTAGTTTGCTTTAAAGATAACGCAAACCAGTTAGTTTATTTATTTATTTAAAAGCCTTATATACTGCTCGATCACCATGGTTTTAGCTGATTTACAAAGAACATTAACATCCTATCAAAATATATGATACATAAACTAACAAAATAAAACATGACATCACAATACAACCCATCAATCATGCCGTTTCAATTTAGCAGAAGGAAACTGTGAACGTGAGACAATATGTAAGACATTGGCTATGGTACCCTTGATTTCTCCGGCTCTGGCTTTTTTATACAGCCCTTTCACATCTCTCTTTTCACAAATATCCAGAGGAGCATCCACAAATATTTCATAGAACGGAAGTCCAGCATTGTCATGAATTTTGTGTGCGTTATTACGATCCTGTATGGAGAAGAGAGGCAAGATGCATTTAGTATTTCAATACGGTGCTACTTGTACTCATGAAGACATAAACTGCTTCAGCTGGAGTATTGGTTAGTGGTTAGAGAAGTGAGATGCAAACCAGAGAAGTCAGTGTACACATCCTGTGTCTCACACTCACCATCCTTCATTGACTCAGGTACAACTAGATTGCAAGCCAATTTGGGCAGGGAAATAACCTCTGCATTTTAAGGTAATTTGCCTGGAGCTAAGATTGGACAAGGCAAATAATCTAATGTACTTAGCTCAGAGAATTTGACTCTCTACCCCATTATTACGTGTTCACTATTTAATTTTATGAATAGTGTTGAGTGTCCTTCTACTGTCATAACTAGAAGACATAGAAACAGAGAAAAATGACGACAGAAAAAGACCACATATTGTGAACTGCTGTGTACCCAAAGGTATGAGAGTATCACATGCTAAATGGGAAATGGAACCCCTGAGTTGTGGCGCTTCCACAACCTGCATGTATATGCATTCCTCAACCAAAGAGCAACAAGGTGTAAAACAGCTCTGCTTTCTCTTCTTGTTTCTGCCCTCTGGTGATCTGCTTTATCCTAGGACATTCTACCATATCTGTTTCTCTTCCTCTCCTGCCTTTAGCTGGCATTTATAAGACATACAGATCATGACAATCACTATTTTCAGTGGTAAAAAGAATACTTACTACACTAAAGAGATGCACTGAGCATCTGCCAGCTTTTTTCTCTGCTCCACAGCATTTCTGCTGCTACAATGGACTCTCGGCAACTGGCTAATCTTGCCAGGATTTTCACCATTCAGAAAAATGCGCCCGTATCTTACATAATGTATTTTATGCATTGCTGATGGATTTCTCTTTCATTCCTCAGTAAAGTGAAATTACTCACCTGTAGCAGGTGTTCTCCATGGAGAGCAGGATATGTCCCTATAAATAGGGTGATGTCACTGACAGCGCTCTCAAGTGAGAGCATTTCGCAGCTCCTTCTAGAAGTTTATGGAAAGCTTTACCATTTCCGTACACACCTTCCCACCTACCACCATGGTGCCATTTCTTGTCAATCAGTGGAAAAGCTGTCCACTGAAAACACTTGCTACAAGTGAGTAACTTTACTTTCTCTGTGGACAAGCAGGATAAAGTCCTCGCATATGGAATCCCTAGCTATAGGCTGTATCTAACAAAAAAGAATGGGAACCAGAATGTGCCAGAACAGAGGCACAACTATAGTAAATATTTGTTGAACCAATTTCTAATTTTTTTGAGGCAGCCTCGACAGAAAGAAATGGGCCTGGGGGGATGGCATTGGATTCTAATCCCCCAAAAGTTCTGCAGTATTGACTTAACAAATCTGCTGTCATGTCGGGAGTTCCCATTCAGACCATAGTGAGAAATGAATATGTGGACTAAAGTCCATGTTGCAGCTTTGCATATCCCTTCCATGAAGGCTGAGCACAAGCACTGATGCAGCCATGACTCTTACATTATAAGCTATGACATGGCCCTCAAGGCTCAAGCCTGCCTGGACAAGTGAAAGAGATGCAATCAGCCAGCAAAATTAAGAGAGTGTATTTGGAGACAGCAGCCCCTCACTTACAAAGGTCAAAAGAAATACAAAGTTGAAAGGTCCAACATGAGCAGCACAGCTTCCTTTGTGAGAATGGGGTTTCGTGAAAAAGGTTGGAAGGATAATTCACTGATTAAGAAGGAAGTCTGACACTACTTTAGGAAGGAACTAAGGATGGGTGCAAAGCACCACCTTGTTATGAAAGAATTTTGTGTAAGGTGGCTGAACTATTTATTTTATTTATTTATTTTATTTTATTTATATTCTCTTATATACCGCGCTATTCTGCATCAGTGCGGTTTACATTGAACAAACTGAAATTACATTGAACAGGGCATTATAACTTGGAGATAACTATTTTACAGGGAACATGGGCTATGGAGGGTTAAGTGGCTTGCCCAAGACCACAAGGAGCACCTGTGGGACTAAAAACCCCAGTCCTTCCGGCCCAAGGTTGCTGTCCTCTAGTGGGATTTGAACCCCTGACCTATGAGAATCCGAAGCTCGCTCATTTTGTGTGCTGAGTGACTGCCACTATAAAGACCTTCCAAGTCAAGAACTTCAGAGGACAGCTCAAAAGGAGCTTTCATTACCTGTGTCAGAACCACATTGAGGTCCCAAGACACTGTAGGTGGCTTTAGAGGGGGTTTCAGAAGTAGTAAGCCCAACATGAAGTTAACAATTAAAGGCTGCCCAAGATAGATTTACCTTCTACAAAATTATGGTAATCTTCAATAGTGCTGAGATGAACCCTTATGGAGTTGGATTTGAGTCCAAACTGACAAATGTAGAAGGTTTTTAAGCAGTTTATTCAAGGACCATTCACCACAGCAGACAGCAAACCTCTTCCACTTGAAAACATAGAGCCTTCTCATGAAGGCCCTCCTGGATGCCAAAAAGACATTGGTTATACCAACAGGCAGGCTAATAAAGCACGAGGTTAGCCTCTCAACATCCAACAAGTGAAGGCCAGGGTCTTGATGTTGGGATGCAACATTGTGATGCTTTCCTGCAAAATTAGAGTTGGTGCATGAACCAGATGTAGCAGTTCCTGGATGGATAGTTCCAGGAGGAGAGGGAACCAAGGTTGCCGAGGCCAGTAAGGAGCGATGAAAATAATTGTGCCTCTGTTGCTTTTGAGTTTCAGCAGGGTCTTCATAATGAGAGGTATTGAAGGCTATATGTACAAAAGACCTTTCCCCCCAGGTTGAGAAATAAAGCATCCAAGGCTAGTTTGCTGTGTGACCTCACTCTGAAGCAGAACTGAGATACCTGGGCATTCTGAGTAGTGGCAAAGAAATTTATCAAGAGGGTGCCCCACTCCTGAAATCACTGTCCACAGTCCATTCGTGAGATTGAAGGACACAACACAGTCTGTCCAACAGAGAATTCTGTTTGCCAAGCAGATATGTGGCTCTTAGTTCCATCCCATGAGAGATGGCACATTCTGACTGTCTCCTAACCCAGGAGGTATGACCCAGTTCCTCCCTGCTTGTTGAAGTAAAATATGGCAACTTGATTGTCAGTTTGAATCATCACAATTTGGTTGATCAATCAATTTCTGAAAGCCCTTAGAGTACTTGTTATTGCTCTCAGTTCCAAGAAGTTGATCTGTTGGAGACTTTCTTGGGCGGATCAAGTACCCCGAGTATGGCCCATCGAGATGCTCCCCAGCCCAGTTCGGTGAGTAGTTTTTGTAGGGTGGAATTCGAAATCTCTTGGCCAGATTGGATTGGATAATCCACTTGGTTAAGGATTCCTAGCATGGACAAGTCACAGAGAATCCATCGGTGAGCCTTCTGGTAGTTTGAGTCTACTGAGACTGTCTCCTATGGAGACGTGCCAAGAGAGTAACGTGAACCATTGTGACCATATGGCCCAACATTCTCAACATGATGCAAGTCGATGTCTGCTGACTCTTTTAAACTTCCTGCATTATCGCTACAAAGTGAGTCAGTCGCCCTTTCTACTGCCTCTCCATACGAACAGCTCGTTTGTATGGGGAGACTTAGACGGGGGTGGGAGGGAGCATTACTGAGGTGGAGCAAGGGCAGGGCATGGCAGGACACGACCCCAAATGTACAGGGCTGATTCTGAGGTCGGCCCTGTACGTCCGGGGCCGTGAACATGGACTGAGGACTTATTTCATCACAGAGGTGGAATAAGTCCCCCTGGACATCGGGGGATCATGCTGCTGGGCCACACCACAAAGGTTGGGGGGTGCAGGAAGATCCCTGCAGCCGGACCCTGGCCATGGGAGGTTGAATTGAGGGTCCAGCTGTGGAGAAAGGAGAAAAACTGCGGCAGCCAGCATTTGCAGCTCCAGAATGGAGCCGTGGTGCAATGGCGACGGGATGCCATGGCAATGCGGCTCCATTCAGGAGCCTGACTGAGGTAGTCGGGGATCTGCTAGGCATGTAGGTCGACCAGAATCAGGACCCGGCCTGCACATTCGTGCTGTAGACCGGATTCTGATCCCACAGGCACGTCTAGCCCCCTCGGGATCAGAATCGAGCCTACCTTTGGGCATCCTGCTTTTGGTCGGCCACACAAGGGGCTGGACGGCCTGGTCAGAATGTGCCTCAACATGGGAAGAAATCATGGTGTTCTGAAACATTTTTCTCCCAAAAGAGTCCAAGGTCCGAGTCTCCCTTCCAGGGGTGCTGAGGAGAATGACTTTGTTTCTAACCGCCCTTTGGTTAGAGGTCCAGTAGTTTGAAACTTCTACCAGTACCACTTCGGCTATGACCTCCGTTCTGGTTATCTGGACTCTTTGGCTACCTGCCCTCCTGATGACATATAACTTCCCTTCCTACCGCCCTGGTAACTTGATTCATTGCTCTTCTAGAAACCAGTGTCCCATTTTTCTTCGCCTGCTCATGCTCTGACTCTCAATATAGCCCTGGTAAATTATAGATCTATCAAATCTAAATCGGCAGTTATTTCTGACCATTTATTGCACTATGCCCTTGACATGCTCTGCCTCACTGAAACATGGCTCCGCAATGGTGAGGAATTCTATCTTTACTGATGTCTCTCTCCTGATTTTCTGGTAGGACTAGTTTTTAGAACAGCCCATAGGGGCATTGGGGTCGCTATTGTCTATCGTTCTTCATTGAATTTATCGGAGCTTTCTATCCAACAGATCCCTGGTATTGAATCACTGTTTATATGCCTTGGCACAGTCCTTAATATCCATTTTTTACTCCTCTATTGCCCCTCCCTCCTTTCAGTAATCTTCCTGTGATGCTATCAAACAATCTATTTTAGATCTTATGGTTATGTACCTGAATTTCCTGGTCTTGGGAGATTTCAATATTCACTTTAAAGTTCTTTCGCGTGTCCGTGACCGTTTTTTCTGTAATTTTCTGTCAGACCACTGTCTTCTGCAACATGTTCAGTCATCCATGCATTCTGTTGGGCACATTCTTGATCTTGTCATTATCCATCAGGACTCTAGCCTACCGCTTTCTAGCATACAATCTTTCCCTCCTACCTTGGAAAGATCATGCTTTTCTTCTGTTTGATTTACTATTATCTTGTCCTCATAACTCTTCTCACTGTCATCCTGCATCTGTTTATAAAGATAGGAATCTTTCCCGTACTATTGTGGCAAGAAATTCTCTCTCAGGCACTTCGTCAGGTTGCTCCTCTGATCATTTCTTCACGTTGGTGTTCTCATAAGTGATTCCACAACAAATTCCATCTCTTTCGTCACCACACTTGAGCTGTAGAATGGCGATAGTGCAAAACTAGGTCTTTATCTTCCCTGCAATTCTTTAATAATTGTCACATCTATTATCATTCCAAATTTTGGAAGGCTAACCATCAGCACTTTTCCTCTATCATTAATGCTTCTGCACATTCTGCTAAGGCAATTTTCTCAGAAATGACCCACTTGAGTACCCAATCACAAACCCAATGGAACCTTCCTTGGTTAGGCTCATCTGCTGAAGATATAGCACACTTCTTTTCAGATAAAGTGCAGCAACTTAAAGATTTCCTCCCTTCTCACCCAACTTTCCAGCTATCTGACCCCATTATGGAAAGTCATCCATCTCCATGTGTGCTGCACTATTGGTCAAACTTTGCTCCAGTCTCATCACTGGAACTTTTCCAGACATTTCAATCAATGCAAAAGAACACTTCTTCCTTAGATCCTATTCCATCTTCTTGAATTGGTGAACCATCCCGCGGCCTTCTTTTGTATTTACACACCATTCTGAATACCAGTTTATCTACTGGTACTGTTGCAGAATCCTGGAAAACAGCCATCTTACATCAATTTTAAATGACCCTAGGGCAATATGCTTCAACATCAAAACTATTGCCTTATATCTAACCTACCTTTTTTATCAAACGTGATGGAAAAAATGGTATTTAAGCAGCTTTCTGACCAACTGAGCATGCTTTAATTCTGCATCCTCGACAAGCAGGCTTTCAACCAACACACAGTACAGAAACTGTCCTTATGTAGGTCTTGAATGAGGTCTATAAAGTCCTTGATAGCAGTAATCATGTTCTCGCTGTCTCTTTGGACCTCTCAGCTGCATTTGATTTGGTCGATCATGACCTTCTCCTCTCACAGCTTAATGACACAGGTATTTGCAGAATAGTTTTAGCCTGGTTCTCATCTATCCTCCACAGTCATTCCTATATTGTCAGTACTCATGTCGAGAAGTCATCTCCCTATGCTCTTCAATGTGATGTCCCTCAAGGATCTACCCTTTCCCCCCTGCTCCTTAATATTTTCATTAGTTCCTTGGTCACACTAATCCAAAGTCTTGATTTCTCAAGCTTTGTCTATGCTGATGAAATCCTTTTGCCCCATCCTATCAATTCACTTTCCCTGGATCTTATGCTTCTTAATACTTGCCTTAGCAATGTCGCCCAGTGGCTATGAAACAACTCTTTAAAACTTAACCCCTTAACTCTTTTGAGGGCAGATTTTATGATCATAGAGTTGTGCAGTAGCTGATGCTTTTTGAATCTGGGGGTCTTTTGGACTCTATACATAGAATCGACCTTCCTGTTGACTGGAGGTACAGAGAGGGGGGTCTCCCACATTCTCATCTGCAACTTCTGAAGGATGCAGTGCATGGGCACTGCCTCCTTGGACGCAATGGAATATTGGAGGATTTCCAATTCTTCTGCCTTGGGTTCCGTCTCTGTTTCCAGAGATAATGGTATGAACTTAGCCATATCCTTGACAAAATCATGAAAAGAGAGTTCCTCAGGATCTGATGGGAGTTCTGGAGATCTATCCTCTGACAAGTATTCAGACTCTTCATCAGTAACCCAGCCTTCTGAACCTAACTCAGAGACAATGTCAAAGGATCTTTGAATCTCTGTCTGAATGGTCCTTTGTCCTCTTGGGGATCTGGAGCTCCTCTGGGAGGGCCAATACACTGATAACTTTCCAGTTTTCGAAGGAGCAATGAATATGCATAACGTAGATTTGCATATCCTGGGTCACCACTGCATGCAGATTTATCACATACATATTCACTGTGGTAATCCTGAAAACTTGATTGGCTAGGTGTGCCTCCTAGAGAGGGTTGAGAAGCACTGCTCTAGAGAGCAATATTGACCAGTCAGATATCAGTGTCAAGGCACTTTGATGCTTCAATGCCAATGTCTCTGTCTCTACTTCAGGCAAAGCATGTATCTCGAGGACAGGCTCAATGTCTCAATGCACCATAGTCAATGCCTTAGGAACGTTATGCTCTCGCATGGTGAACAGCATCATGATTCTATCCTCAATGCATTTCAGAAGAGGTGGTTCTCCAAGGCTGCCATCTCCAAAAGCACATGGGGCTCAGGACTATCAGCTGATGTTCCTTGAATCTGTCAAGATTTATCAGCAGGCTGGTCTGAGCTTTGAGAAGGCTGTCACTGCCCTTCAACCGGAGTTGAGGATGAGCCATGCTCATGTCAGTGCAGCTTGGAGGGTCACACTTGCGAGCTCTTATCACTCTTCGTCCCACGCTCTGGTAAGCGTTGGCTCCGGTGCACTATAATCTCCGTCCAATGCTTGGTATACTTGATCCTTGATATGGATGAAGATAAGGATGAGTGCTTCCTAGCCTTCAGGGAAGCATCAGTGGATGACTGATGCTTAGGCAACCCATGGATACTTGGTTCTGTTCTAGCTCGAGGAACCCTCAATACTGATGCATCACCAGTGTTCAGTGCAGCCTGGAAGCTACTGAAACTGATGCCCCCGATGCCAAAGGATCAGTCTTCTGAGTGCTAATAAATCTTTTCATGCTGTTTCTCTCAGCCTTGAAAGCCTCTTCTTTTCATCTGCAATACAAATCACAAGAAGGCTTATGGCCCATTCCTAAGTACTTCAGGCACCAATCATGATTATCAATGAAGGATACGGTCCTAGTGGAACACTTTCTAAACCTGCTAGCGAGCTTCTGGGACATTTTGGCCGGAAAATAGCTGCTGAAAAATCAAATGGCTCAATGATGAAACGTATTTGCGGCTTCATCACCTGAAGCCTATGTGGGCTGGTGGCGATGCAAAAAAGAAAGGAAACTTTAAAACATCTTGAAAAAAACTAACTAGGGAAGCTAGGAGGGAAAAAATGGTACATGATGGCAGGCAGGAGTGAAAATGCTAGCCAAAAAAAGAGAAATTAGAGAGGTAAAGTAAAAAGAGGAACAGCATGGACTCGGATGACAATCTAAAAGGCTCCATTGCGAAAATAGGACTGAGGAGAAATGTGCCATGGCAGCAGATGGGAAGACATGCACATGCGTAGTGAAGCTTTCTAACAGCTTCTAGAAGGAACCTGGAAATGCTTCTGCACGAAGACTCTGTTGGTGATGTCACCCTTTACATGATTACTTTTTCCTACTTGTCCACGGAGAAATAAACGATACAAACTGGATTCTGATCAATTTGAAAAGGAGAATATTGGCTATGGCAGTTCAATAACCAGATATGAAAAAACTGCCACATTCATAAAACAGGTCAATGCTCTCCAAAATTCTGGAGCCAGTGCTAATGTTCCCATGAAGCTGCATGGTAGTCCTCCACCCGAGCTATTGCTGGTGGGGACAGCTGCTGTGATATTGCATTTTTAATCGCCTGCTCCTCATGACTAAGAACACAATCTCATAACACCTCCCACACAAGCAGGAATATGAGTGGAGGCAGTGGCATTCCAAGCCCCGTGGGCAGTCAGGGTGGGTGCCTGCCCCTTGTGGGCAGCACCTCCCCCCCCCTCGCCAGGCCCACACAAAGGAGCCAGGATGGCAAACTTGCCATGTTGCCTCCACTCCAGGCCTGATGGCTGTTCTCTCCTGGGCCAAAGTCTCGTGATTCGCAAGACTTCGGCTGCGAGAGAACAAACGTTGCGCCTAGAGCGGAGGCAGAGCAGCAAGCCACCCACGGCTTTCAGATAATTTTGCCACTCTGGCTCTGCCGTGTGGGCCTGGCAGGGATGCACTGCCCTCCTGGCCAGCACCCAGGGTGGGCTGCACTCACTGCTCAGACCTTGGTACACCACTGGGTGGAGGACTGCTGCACACCTTTGGGGGAACATTGGCTAGCTCAACACATTTGACCTAAATCTCACACATCTTTCAAGCACATTACAAAGTTAAATTTGGTAGAGTGTGTATCTTTTGGCGTATCTAGGAACAGGAAATCTCTTTTTGGCCTACATTTTTAAGAGCTGGAAATTCAGTTTTAGCAAGCTGGGATGTCTCAGAGGAAATGGATGTATTCCCTTAAAATCCATAACAGATGTTCTCTATTATTTTGCACTTAATGTTGGTTAATTCTCTAAACAATACTTAGTTAGAATCACATGTAATCTTAGTTGACATGAACAAGGGGGTATACTGAAATACTTCATGCCAAAGTATAATGATGAAATGTACCACTACACATCTTCTGCAACAGAAAAGGAATTTTTAACAAAAAATTGCTTTGAATGGGCCTGATATTTAGCGGAGATGGCTAGTGCTTCTAAGGCAGCTAGCTACTGCCATTGAAAGTTAGACCCAGATATTCAATGCCAGGGCCATATCCGGGCCCCGGCATTGGATATCTTGGTTGCCCGGATTGCCAGGCAGCAGTGATATCCACCCGCTGCCCAGTTAGCTTCAGTGATGAAAGTTAGGCCAGCCTTTGCTGCACTTGACTTTTCTGCGTTGTGGTAACCGAGCAGTGGTGATACGAGTTCAGCCACTGCCTGGTTATTGCTGAGTGCTGCCCCAGGAACCAGTTAGCATTAGAGTGTGAAATGGCAACAATGCATGCCTTTGAGTCAATACTGACTCCTTGCAACCCAGCAGCTCCTGAATTGTGGGTTTTTTTTTTTAGAATTTAAATGTTATTAAATTTTGATAATATAAGAACAGAAGAAAACCCTTCCCATCTTCCCACCTGCCCTCCTCCAAACAGCACATCATACAGTCCATCAACAATGTCCAGTGTCAAAGGTCCATGGCGTCGGACCCTCAAATGAGGTTGATATGCATTCTCAACCCAAAACGTAAGTACATTGCACCTCAAATGGTACATATATAGAATACGTATAAACAGTTTAGTGCACATAAAGCACAGTTACTTACCTGTAACAGGTGATCTCTGGGAACAGCAGGAATTAGTCATCACATATGGGTACGTCGGTACCGACGGAGCCCGCGCGGGAAAGCTCCCCAGCTTTTCAGATTAAAAGCTTTTGGGGCCTCCCACTGCACATGCGCGCTGCCTTCCCGCCTTCCTGAGCAGCTCTCGTCAGTTCGAGTTTAAAGCTGAGACAATAGAGAGAGAGGACAGGAAGATAGATAGAGATACAACTCCTAGGGGAGGTGGGTGGGTTGTGATGACTAATTCCTGCTGTTCCCAGAGATCACCTGTTACAGGTAAGTAACTGTGCTATCTCCAGGAACAAGCAGGAATACGTCATCACATATGGGGACTCCCTAGCTAAGATGCCTGGGAGATCCCCCTCCAAGGGTAAACCATCTTCGCATGGATCTCAGGCATCCATCCAGGGAAGGTGGGCAGGAGTTGTTTAAGTATGGAACAGGTGTTTGAGGACAGCCTGACCAAACAAGGCATCCCGGCGGGAGTCCTTGTCCAAGCAGTAATGGGCTGTGAAGGTATGAACCGAGGCCCAGGTGGCTGCTCGACAGATCTGATCTATGGACACAGAGTGAAGATGAGCCATAGAAGTGGCCATGGCCCTCACATTGTGAGCTGTGACATGGCCCTCCATAGAAATGTTCTTACTCTGGTAAGCAAAAGAAATACACTGAGCGATCCAATTGGAAAGTGTACGCTTGGTGACTGGAAGTCCCAAATGAGAAGGATCAAAAGCCACGAAAAGTTGGGAAGACTTTCGATGTGGTTGAGTCCTGTTGAGGTAAAAGGCAAGAGCTCTTTTACAATCCAGAGTATGAAGGTTCCTCTCTGCACTGGATGCATGAGGAGCCGGGAAAAAGACAGGTAGATATACCTCTTGATTAAGATGAAAGGGCGAGACCACTTTGGGCATAAAGTGGGGATTCGTCCTAAGGACCACCTTATCATGATGAAACCTAGTATAAGGTGGATGAGCCACTAAAGCCTGCAGTTCACTGATGCGGCGAGCCGAAGTGACTGCAATAAGGAAAACAACCTTCCAGGAAAGAAATTTGAAGGAGGTAGAGTCCAAAGGCTCAAAAGGTGGCTTCATAAGCTGACCTAGAACTAGGTTCAAATCCCATGCTACCGGAGGAGGTCGGATGGGAGGTTTAGTTAGAGTCAGGCCTCTCATGAAACGTGAAACAAGAGGATGAGAGGAGACAGGTTGTCCATTTATAGGTTTTAAGGATGCTGCAATAGCACTCAAATGGACCCTTACTGAATTCGTCTTAAGGCCTGCATTTGAAAGATGCAGGAGATAGTCCAAGAGGGAATTCAAAGGAAGTGCTAGAGGGTCAAGACCCTGCTGAGCACACCAAATGGAAAAACGTTTCCATTTGAAAGCATAAGAACGCCTCGTGGAAGGTTTCCTAGAGGCATGAAGGATATCTGTCACAGGTTGAGAAAGATTAAAGTCTTGAAGACTTAGGCCTTCAGTAACCAAGCTCTGAGATGTAGGGATTTGGGGTTTGGGTGCCACAAAGTCCCCTCCTCCTGAGACAGAAGGTCTGGCGCAGCTCCCAGGTCCAGGGAGGATCCCTGGGAGAGATGCAGAAGTAGAGGGAACCACACCTGGCGTGGCCAGCGGGGAGCTATGAGGATCATAGTCCCGTGATCCCTCTGGAGCTTGAACAGAGTCTTGGATATTAGAGGAATGGGTGGAAAGGCATAGAGGAATTCCTGACCCCAATGCAGGAGGAAGGCATCGTGGGCCTGAGCTCCCTGACACTGAGTTCTGGAACAGAACCGGGGAAGTTTGGCATTCCACGGACTTGCAAAGAGGTCTATGTCCGGGGTCCCCCATTCCTGAAAGATTCTGCGTATCTGGTCCATATGTAGGGACCATTCGTGTGGAAGCAGAACTCGACTGAGTCTGTCTGCACGAGAGTTTTGAACTCCTGGAAGATACACTGCAAGAAGGTGAATTTGATGCTCTCTGGCGAAGGCCCATATTCTGAGAGCTTCGTTGCAAAGCGACAGAGAGCCTGTCCCTCCTTGTTTGTTTATATAGAACATGGCTACCTGATTGTCTGTCTGAACTAGGACAGTCAGATTGACAAGGAGGGTATAGAAGACCTTGAGGGCAAGGTAAATTGCTCGCAGTTCCAGGAGGTTGATATGAAGGGTGGCCTCCTGCGGAGACCAAGTGCCCTGAGTGGAGAGGTTCTGAAGATGAGCTCCCCACCCTGTCTGGGAGGCATCTGTTGTGAGGGTTGCTTGGGACAACAAAGGTTGGAAGGGGGCCCCCAACAACAGATTCTTGGTGGATGTCCACCATTGGAGGGACCAAAATAGACGGCTTGAGGTGAGTATTTGGTCGGAGAGCGCTCCAGATGCTTGAGTCCACTGGGTGGCCAAGGTCCATTGAGCTGCTCTCATATGCAGACGAGCGTAGGGCACCACATGTACCGTGGAGGCCATGTGGCCCAGAAGTCGCAGCATTTCCCGGGCTGTCAAATGACTGCTGGACTGAGCTTGGAAGGCCAAACTCAGCAGGCGTTGGGCCCTGACCTGAGGCAGGTAGGCCCTTGCAGTGATGGTGTCTAACTGGGCCCCTATGAACTCGAGAGACTGAGTAGGGATTAGTTGAGACTTGGGAAGGTTTACTACCAGTCCTAGATACTGCAGAAGACGCCTTGTGCGGTCCAGGGAAATTTGGGCCTGGGACTGAGAGGGAGCTCGGATGAGCCAGTCGTCCAGGTATGGGAATATGAAAATTCCCAGGCCTCTTAGAAAGGCAGCTACGACTGCCATGCATTTGGTGAACACTCTTGGAGCAGAGGCTAGACCGAAGGGGAGTACTCTGTACTGAAAATGTTTTCCCTGAAACAGAAATCGAAGGTATTTTCTGTGGGATGGGTGGATGAGTATGTGTGTATACGCATCCTTTAGATCTAGAGAACAAAGCCAATCCTGACTCTGAAGGTATGGAAGGAGAATGCCCAGAGAAAGCATTTTGAATTTCTCCTTGAAAAGAAATTTGTTCAATTCTCTCAGATCCAGAATTGGTCTGAAGCCCTCTGTCTTCTTTGGTATTAGAAAATAAGGGGAGTAGAATCCCGTCCCCTGTTGAAGAAGAGGGACCTCCTCTATTGCCCCCTGGGCAAGGAGGGAGGAGACTTCCTGACCCAAGAGGGCCAGGAGAGATGGGGGAGAATTGAACTGCCTCACCATAGTATAAGGAGGAAGGTCGGAAAAATGGAGTTTGTAACCCTCTCTGATGATAGAGAGGGTCCATTGCTCTGATGTAATTTGCTCCCATCTGGGAGCAAAGTGAGCTAACCTTCCGGGTATGGTGAGGGGCTCTGGTTGTTCTAGAGCCAGAAAAGTTAAGTTCTCTAGGGGCAAGTCAAAACCCCTGAGGGGGTGGAGCCTGCTGAGGCGTAGCAGATGCCGCCGGCTTTGACCTTGCCTGTTTAGGTTGCTGACGTTTAGCAGCAAAACGAGGCTGAGAGGATTGTTGGCCAGTATTTGTAGAAAATCTGGACTTCTTGTAATAAGGCCTCTTAAAAGACTTCTTCCTGGCAGGAGTGGAGGTAGACTTAGAAAGTCTATCTAAGGTGGCATTTTCTGCATCCATTTGAGTGGCCTTAATTTGCCACTCCTCACCAAATAAGTTCTCACCTGTACAGGGCAGATTTCTTAAGCCATCTAGGACCCAAGGTTCTAGATCAGAAGCCTGGAGCCAAGCAAGACGTCGGGCTGCTATAGCAATGCCCGAAGCCCTACCAGCACCCTCAAAGGAATCAAAAGCTGCCCTGTTGGAGAACTTTGAAATATCCAAAAGGTGTTTCACCAAGGAAATGAACTGCTCCCTCTTATCCTCAGGGAGAAAGGGGGCAAAATGCCGAACTTTTAGAGCGATTTCACTGAGAAACATGCCCATGTAAAGACTATAGGAATTAATCCTGGCTATAAGCATAGTAGCCTGGAAAATTTTCCTGCCAAAAGAGTCTAGAGTCTTACATTCTCGCCCTGGAGGAGTAGAAGAGTGCCTTTTGGTACTCTTTATCTTCTTCATTGCAGACTTCACCACAATAGAATGGTGAGGCAACTGGGTTTTTTGGAAACCAGGAGAAGGGGGGACACGGTACATGGTGTCCAACCTGCGAGAAGAAGGAGACAATGTTAGAGGAGCCTCCCATAAGTCCATCAAGTGTTCTTGAAGGATTTCATGGATAGGCAGGGTGACTGCCTCTTTAGGAGACTTAGAGTATCCTAAAATATCCAGTTTCTTTGATCTGGGTTCCTTTTCAGAGGATGAAGCAATAGAAAGACCTTTAGCCATTTCTATGATGAAGTCCTGAAAGGACAAATCCTCTGGTGGAGACATTCTCCTGTTAGGAGAAGAAGGCTCCTCAGGAAGATCAAGGGAGAACTCATCAGAATCATCAGAGGAGTTAAAATCCTCTGAAGAAGCAGAGTATCCTCTATGTGCTTCCAACGCACGATACGCATACCGTTCGGTATCGACATCGGGCGTACCGGGTATGGGATCGGTACCGGGCAAAAGCCCGGATCCGGCATGCGGAACCGATCTGCGTTTGGAAGACGATGGCCTCGGTTCCGGTATGGAAGCCATTACCGGAACCGGACCCGGTACCGCTGGCTGCGGTACCGAGGGCGTAGCAGCATTAATAAAAGCCAGAATGGCCTGCTGCATGACTTGGACAGTATTGCCCATAGACGCCACTGCTGCCTGGATGTCGGTACCGGTATGGGCCGGTACCCCAGAGCAGTACAACAGGTGATCTGTCGAGGCCGGCCGCGCCATCGATGTCAACCTGTGACCCCATGATTGCTTTGGAGGCCGGAGCCTCCCGCCGGGGTTTTTTGGCCTGGGCAGAATCCTCGAACTCAGAATTGAGAGCCTCTCGATCTTTAGAAAGAGATTTGCTTTTAGAGGATTTGCCCACTGGAGTTTTGGTTACCTGAGATCCATCCGGAGAGGAAGACCTGGATGACTGTGATGCTTCTGAAGGAAACAGCACATGGAACTTGTTGGCCCGGTTCTGCAATCCACGTTTCGACATCTGGGAGCAGGATGGGCAGTCCGGTATGGAATGGTCAGGTCCTAAACATTTAAGACACCATTCATGGGTGTCTGTAAGAGGAATGACAGCACTGCACTTGGTACACTTTTTAAAACCAGGAACTGGCTTCTCCATGAGGAGAAATTGTGTAGGCCTGAAGGCCTAACAAAGTACCAAGCTGTGCTGAAGAAAAGAAAAATATATATATATTTTTTTTTTTTAAAGAAAGAAAGAGAGACCGGCAGTACCGGTTTCAGAATGGGGAAGGCAGGTACGCGGTCTAAAGAAAACAATAAAATTAACAATTTCTTCAGCGGTGACAGGAACACGACCTGCTGGCTCCGCGGAAAAAAAGAAACTGACGAGAGCTGCTCAGGAAGGCGGGAAGGCAGCGCGCATGTGCAGTGGGAGGCCCCAAAAGCTTTTAATCTGAAAAGCTGGGGAGCTTTCCCGCGCGGGCTCCGTCGGTACCGACGTACCCATATGTGATGACGTATTCCTGCTTGTTCCTGGAGATACAGTTTAGCACATAGAAAACATTTGACATTTTAGTGCAGTTATACATGTCACAGTAACCCCAAACAGACATTTTAACATCCAAATAAACACAGATGTCCAATATATCTAGGAGGCCTGTAACCACCACTTTCCCCACCAACCAGTAAGCCAAAATCAATTCCTCCCATTTTCTCCCCATAGAATCTCTGGATGCTGTTCATTCATGAGCGTATCCCCCCCCCCCTTCCCTGTGGCCATATATCAGCCCACTTCCAGACCCACTTGAAGTATCAGCAGGTTATAGTGCATCCTACATTCAAGACCCCAGTTCCCACCCCTCCACCCACCCCCTGCTTCATTCTTCTCTCTCCAACCACCATTCACACAGTTCCCATAGTTTCTTCTCCCTCTCCCAGTGTTGATCCTGTAGCGCAGTAAGTTTCTCCATCCTGTACAAATAGCACAGCCTGCTAGGAACAGTTTTATCCTTACACTTTTGTGCCAATTTTAACTGCACTGCCAAGACCACCTTTATACTCAGTCTCCTCCCCGACCTCCGCACATCTCCCGTCCCAGATATAGCAGTAGGATCTCCGGACTCATATCCCAAATTTGACCCATCATCTCCTGAAATAGCCCCTTTGCTTCTGTCCAACATTCCTGAACTTGTAGATACTGCCACCACATATGGATATAATCCTCCTTCTGTCCACAGCCCTTCCAGCAGAAAGAGCTATAGTTCTTCTGGCCTCTGCTGATCTCGTATAGGGTCAGGTACGATCGGTGTAGCATTTTATAGCAGTGTTCTTGCACACTAAAAGATCCCCCCTCCCCTTCTGACCCCTGAAAGACCTTCCCCCATTTCCCTTCTGTCCATTCCCCTCCAAAATCTCTCTCTCGCATAACCTGAAACCCCCCCATGCTCTTCAGTGTTATCTAGTAACCCATATATATGAGACAGCACTCTCCATCGTATCCCTCCCTGTTGGTACAGCTGCTCAAAACCTGTTCCCCCTCCTTCCTGGATTACCTTCTTCCCACCAGGTCTTCAAAAAATGTGTCACCTGTAGGTATGGGAAAATGTCTACCACTCCAAATTCTCCCCGCAAAGTCCACCCCAAATTCTCCCCGCAAAGTCTCAAAGCTTACAATCCGGCCTCCTCCTTCTAGTAACTGTCCCCATTCCTGCAGTCCCTGCTCCTCCCATCTTTGATAAATATCCATTTCTCTACCAGGAGGAAACTCCTCCGTCCCCCTAAGGGGCTGTAGGCAGAGCCCTCCCCCTTACCTACCCTCCCTGTGCTTTTCTCCAGACCCCACTAATGAGCTCTATTGTGGGGTGCCGCCTCCAACCCCTCCAGACCCCCTCCATAGATTTTGGTGAGGGTCCCCCTCAGCTGCTACCCATTCCATATGTATTCACTGCTTACCCCCTTTTCCACCCTTCCATTCCAGAAGCGCCCGAATCTGTGCCGCCTGATAATACCTAACCAAATCAGGGACCTCCATACCCACCTCTCTTATAGCCCTGCACATCACCTGTTGATTTACTCTAGGCGGTCGCTGCTTCCAAATGAAGGCGAACAATCATCATTGTACCCTTCTAAGGACATGCTCCAGCACTGCCACTGGCAAATTCATGAACAGAGATAACAGCCATGAGAGAATTTTCATCTTTATTACCGCAATGCGCCCCATACACAAAAACTGTGGCCGTTCCCAGCCATCCAAATCTCTAAAGATCTGATTCAGTAGTGGTTCATATTTATCACGATACAATCTGCCCAGATTCCGTCCAACATGCACCCCCAAGTACTTAATGCTGCTCCATATTAATTTAAATGGGAAAGCTTCTTGTAGCCACTCTTCCAACCCCAGCTCTAACACCAATTTCAACATCTTCATTTTTGTTATGTTCACCTTATATCCTGAAATTCTGCTATACTTATCAATAATTGCCAATAAATCAGGGAATTACGCACCACAAACATTACATCATCAACACTTAGTGCTATTTTGTGTTCCGTATCCCCCATCCCCAAATCCTGCATGTCCAAAGTGGCCCTCACAGTCACTGCCAGCGGATCAATAACTATAACAAAAAGAAGCCAAGACAGGGTGCATCAATACGTGCTGGCCCTCTGCAGCAGGAACCCCTCTGAGTATCCCCCATTAACTCAAATATGTGCCTGAGAGGCCTTTATATGGCCCACAGCCACTCTGCAAATTGTTCGTCCACCCCCATCCTCCGCAGAACTGCAAACATAAAAGGCCATTTGACTTGGTCGAATACCTTCTTGGCGTCAACTGAGACCAACATTGAAAGACACTGCTGCCTCCCACACCAGATTAATAAGTTTGCGCACATTATCACTGGCCTAATGACCAGGTATAAAGCTGATTTGATCATCTTGGATCAGCTAGGCAGATAGCGCTGCAAACCTCTGGCCAATATCATCGCCAATATTTTGGCATCTAGATTAATCAGTGAAACTGGCCTATAGGAGGCGCACAACGTAGCATCCTTTCTCGTTTTTCAGAGGACCATGATACCCTGCCTCAGACATCGATTAGGGCAGTACTCCCTCTTCCAATACTTCATTGAACACAGTAGTCAGGGCCCCCACCATTTCACCCTGATACAGCTTATATAAACAAGCCATCAGGCCATTCAGCCCGGGGCCTTCCCCTCCTTCAGTCCCCTAATGGCCTCTCTTACCTCCTCTTCTACTACTGGGTAATCCATCCACTCACGTGGTGTCTAACTGTATCAGTGGGATCTGGGCAAGGTATTCCTCCCCCCCCCCCCCCCCCACTTCATCTCTGACTGATACAACTGCATATAAAAGTCTTGAAAGACCCGTTGTATGCCCGCGGTGGTGAACTCCATCCTTCCCATCTGATTGTGTATCTGGACTACCCTCTGCCGTACCCTTCTAGCACGCAATTTATAAGCAAAGTATCTCTCCAATTTGTTAGCATGTTCATAACAGTGCTGCTGCAATCATTCCAACTGGTGTGCCCAGACCCCCAACTGCAAGTCCTGCAACTTCCTATTTCTTTGAGAACTCTTTCCCCCCCCCCCCCCCCATGCTTTTGATGCTTGGCCTCTCACTTTCGAAATTCTCAGTCTATTTTCCTCTCTCAGGTATTCTCTCTTCTTCTGTGCCCCAATGGATATCAATTGTCCCCAGACATAAGTCTTAAATCCATCCCACACTTTGTCATTTCCCACTTCACTCCCACCATTCAGCAAGAAGTATTCACTTATGGCTGCTGTCAATTGATTTCTCTCCTGCTCCCCTTCCTAGGAGCAACTCATTAAAGTCTCCAAAATTTAACCTCCACATCTTTCTTCCCCAACTCTACCTTGACTGTCACTGGTGCATAGTCAGTCCACACTATTGTACCTATGTCCAACTCACTCACCATTGGTATTAATATGCCATCTAGGAGGATCATGTCTATCCTGCTACTTGATTTCTGGGTATGAAAATAGAAGGTATAAACACATTCTCCCCCCCCCCCCCCACCACCATTTTAAGATAGCAAATGTCAACTAATCCCATTTTGGCCATCATTTGCTTCAATTTAACTCTATGGCTTCTTTGTCTTACCCTTCCCCCTCACAGTATTATCTACCCTGGGTTTAAGTGTTAAATTAAAATCTCCCCCTACAATTACAGACACCTCCTCCATCCTTCAAACTAACATTGTAGCTTTTCATAGAACCCTCCCTGATCCTCATTAGGAGCATAAAGGCATAGCAACATCACCAGATGCCCCTCAATTTTCCCTAACCATATAACCCATCGTCCCTTTCCATCCCTCATCACGTCCCGTTCCTCCACCACCACTCCCCCCCCCCGCTGAGATCATAATACCACCCCTCCCTCTAAGCAGACACTGTTGATTCCCAGCCAAGTATACATGCGGGAATGTAGCAGATTTTAGCCAACTTTCTTGTCTTGTTTTTAAGTGTGTTTTCTGAATGAACATGACATCTGCTCTACTTTTCTCCACTTCCCTAGCCAAAGTCTGCCATTTCTGCCAAGATGTGAGCCCCCAAACATTGAGTGTCAGCAGTCCTAACCCTCCAGTTCCCCCTTTTCTAGTCCCATTGCCCCATTTTTTCTCTTCTCCCCATCCAGGAACCATGGTTTAATGGGAGAAAGTCAACATGGATGTAGCCAAGGAAAGTCTTGTCTTATTAATATGTTACATTTTTTTCAAGGTGTGAATAAACAGGTAGACAAAGATGAGTTAGTTGATATAGTGTATCTGGATTTTCAGAAAGCCTTTGACAAGGTCCCTCATGAGAGACTCTTGGGATAGGAGGCAGTGTACTATTGTGGATCAGGAACTGATTAAAAGACAGAAAGCAGAGAGAAGTGCTAAATGGCCAATTTTCCCAATGGAGGAAGGTGAATAGTGGAGTATCCCTGGGATCTGTGCTGGGTCCCCTGCTTTTTAACATATGATAAATGACCTGGAAATGGGAATAATGAGTGAGGTTATCAAATCTGCAGATGATACAAAATTATTCAAATTTGTTAAAACCCAAGAGGATTGTGAAAAATTGCAAGAGGACCTTAATAAATTGGTAGACTGTATGTTCAAATGGCAGTTGAAATTTAATGTGGACAAGTGCAAAGTTATGCACCTAGGAAGAACAACCCAACTATGGTTACACGATACGAGGTTCCACATTAGGAACCACCAACCAGGAAAAAGATTTAGACGTTATTGTAGATAACACGCTGAAATTCTGTGTCCAGTGTGCAGCGGCTGCCAAGAAAGCAAACAGAATGCTAGGAATCATAAAGAAAGGAATGGAGAGTAAAACAAAGGATATTATAATGCCTCTGTATCGTTCCATGGTGTGACTGCTGCTCGATTGCTGCTGTCTCTTTAAAAGCAGGCCTGGGCCGCCATGTCTTGCACAGCTGCTGCCTCAACACACTGGTCCTGCTGCTGTTCATAGGTGCCCTGCTGCTCTAGAGGGCTTGCTTTCATGGAGTCAGCCGCAATCCATGGCAGCTTCTGCACTTTAAATTCTGCTTCCTGCTGCTTTCCCTATAACATGGTCTGCTGCACTCCATGCCGCCACCTCTCAGCCTACATTCAGCACTCGGCCATTTGGCTAACAGCCACCTCCTCTGCTCCATAAGAGCGTCCCAGTGGTACGAAAGCCTGGCATCCTGGTCCCATGGACTGGTGCATGGAAGAGTTAGGAGGGGGATATCTAGAAGGGGGATGTTTAGAGGGTGGCAGGATTTTTTTTAGTTTTAATGTTATTTTTTGTGTGGGCCTTCTCAGAGCTCCTTTACCTCATGTCTGGTCAGCATTGCAGCATCACATGACTCCCCCCAGAATCATTGTTTCATGCTGTCACAGACCCAGACTGTAAAATTTTCAGAGAAAATGAAAAGTGCAGTATTCTGTGTGTGGGAGGAGAAACAACACTGGCTTGAAGTGTGGAGGAAGAACACTCTGCCTCCCGGGCCTACTCGTCACATGCCAGGAATGTGTCACATCATTTCAGTGGTAACTTTCATCAATATTCAGCAAAAACAATGAAGAGAAGCTAAAGATAGCATACTGTAAGAAAACGGGTTTAAGTGGAAAGTATCCTTCTACCAGTGCAGTCCATTGGCAGCGAATGCAAGCTCAGATCGCAGAACCCGGGCTGAAGCACTATGCAATGCTGCAGTGAGTGTGGAGTCCCTTCAGGCGGCTCGTCTTACCTTGGCATAGGGAGAGATGAAACTAGTGATGCAAACAAGGCCAGCATCAGCGAACAGTCTTGCCACCTCAGCAATACGGCGAATGTTTTCCTCTCGGTCTTGCGAAGTGAAGCCCAGGTTTTTATTCAGTCCATGGCGAATGTTATCTCCGTCCAGCGAGTAACATGGAATGCCATGAGACACCAGGTAATCTTCCAGAGCAAAACCAATGGTGGTCTTCCCAGCGCCAGAAAGACCTATTATGATTTAAAAGTCATAAATCAGAAAAAACGACTACTACTGCTACTACTGAACATTTGTATAGCGCTACAAGACGTACGCAGCCTCCCTGGCTAGGAAAAATAATCACTAAACCCACTGGTCACAGCAACCGTTGAATAGATCAAACATGCAGTTTTCTCTTCCATAGCACTACAAACTGACAACCACTGATGCCATTCTGTTTTTTTGGGGAGCCTGGCAGCTTCTTCCTGCTCCTTCAGGCCTCCAGCTCATTTGGAATCAGCTTCCATTACACTACAAAACTATGAGCCTTTACTCACAAATAATCTGAGCTTCCTCCTCCCCACCCCCATTTTATATCCCCTCTCAAGTCATTTGGCCCAGTCAGTGCAGCAATAGATCTTGACTGGGGCCATGCACCAGGGCTCCTTCCAGAACACTATAATCACAGGTCCTAAACTTGGCCACTAGGGGAGAAATTTTATGAAGCATTTATACATATGTAGCACATAATTTTATGTGTGTATATTCTCAGGAATATTATAATGTATACTTTTATGTCATATATGCACTGATGTTCTTGGACTCCCTAGAGATTTAAGGGTAATTACAGCAATGTTGGCTGAAATCCTTTCCTCCATGACAGAGCTTGGGTGGAAATTATATAATAGGATTGGTATAAGAAAGGTGTTAGATAAGCTAGGCTAGGGTTCTCAACCCATTACTCGGGTCACACCTAGCCAGTCAGATTTTTGGCATAATCACAATGAATGAGCATGATAGACATTTGCATACAATGAAGGCAGTGTATGCATATTTATTGTGGCTATCCTGAAAACCTGACTGGCTAGGTGTGTCCCGAGGACTGGGTTGAGAACTACTGGGCTAAGGTAATCTGGTTTGATTCCTTCTACCTTAGATGTGTCAAGGAGAATAATGTATGGACTGTGGAACAGGAAATTCCTAGCACATCCCACAAGTAACTGTCTTTGACATCAAGAGCTAGAAGAGGGATCTTGATAAGATGTAGTAACTGTAATCAATCATGAGCCTGCAATATATATAGCAGCAAAGTGGAAGGACCCAAGCTCTAAAAAGTCAGGAGTAGTTGGGAAATAGGATAGTCTTCAACTCTCACTAGCAAGCCCAGAAGAAAGTGCCAACACAAAGGGAAAGATCCCAGCCAAGAGGCACCATCTCCAAGAACTTCACTCTGGCTAAAGTACTTCAAATTAGAGTTGGGGATCAGGGCAAGAGAGGGCTAAAGAGAGACACATAGGCAAGGCCAGTATTACCATTAGGCAAACTAGGCCAATGGTCTGAGGGTGCTCGCTGCCACCCTTCTCTGGGATGTGCAATGGTGGTAATACTACAGCATTGGAGTTATCTTCACCTCTGGCTCTGTGGTGCTGCCAAGCTTCTGCCCCCTTCTGATTCCACTTCTGTTTGTTGGTAACTCCAGGGCTGTGATGCCATTTTAAAAGTATTGCCACTATTGCACGTCCCGATGAGAGGCAGCAGCGGCAGCAATGGGGGCGGGACTGGAGCAGGGGATGCTAGGAATGAAGTTCACCTAAGGTGTTTCATATCCTTGCACCGGTCTTGCACACATGCACTTCTTGAGAATAGACAAGTGAAAGTGTCATGGACCAAAGTGTAGGCTATGCCAAATAAATAAACTAGATTTACATTATCTATCTTGTGGTATGAGCTTCATAGTGACATAGTATATGACGGCAGATAAAGACCAGTATGGTCCATCTAGTCTGTTCAGCAAGGCGGCAAGAGTAAGTGCACTTGCCGCTCCGTGCAGGTCACCTCACCCTATACCTCTGTTTAGGGGTGTACCCACCGCTCCGTGTAGGTCGCCCCTATTTGTTGATATAAGAGATAGTTAAGTTTATTTTGATTTGATCCTGTTGCTATAAAGGGATCCACTGTGTCTGTCCCATGCCATTTTGAATTCCGTCACTGTCTTTCCCCCACCACTTCCATCGGGAGGGCATTACAAGCATCCACCACCCTTTCAGTGAAAAAGTATTTTCTGACATTGCTTTTCAGTTTACGCCCTTGCAGCTTCATGTTATGCCCTCTAGTTTTACAGCTTCCCTGTCTTTCGAAGAGGTTTGTTTGTCCATTAATACTCTTTAAGTATTTAAAGGTCTGAATCATATCTCCGGCTGTCCCTCCTCTCCTCCACAGTGTACATATTTAGGTCTTTAAGTCTCTTCTTATAAGTCTTCTGATGCAGGCTCCAAATCATTTTAGTCACTTTCCTCTGAACTGCTTCCAACATTTTTATATCCTTTGCGAGATACGGTCTCCAAAACTGAACACAATATTCCAAGTGAGGCCTCACTAGTGACTTGTACAGTGGCATCACTGTTCCCTCTAAGCTGAGCGCGTGTGCGTGCGCACATACCTCGCCGAGCGAGCGCACATACTTTACAACAGAGCGCACAAAAATTACGGTTCTGATTCTGATAGAAAACAACACAGACATCTTAAAATGTAAAAGTTGTTATTGTAATTGCTAGAAATGTTCCGCTTCATTTAGTAATCGTCTATTTTCATTTAATTTTATTAAAATCAATGTGGTGTACATACTGTATTCTGACGTGTAGTCAAATTTTAAAGTATATAACTCCGAGTGTCGTTATGTGGCACACAAAAATTAACCTTCCTTCATAAGCTGCACAGCTGATATTTTATGTGCACACAGCCTACAGAAAATTAGAGGGAACATTTTATTTATGTGCTCTTATATACTGCATCAGTGTGGTTTACATTGAACAAACTGAAATTACATTGAACAGGGCATTATAACTTGGAGATAACTATTTACAGGGAACATGGGCTATGGAGGGTTAAGTGGCTTGCCCAAGACCACAAGGAGCACCTGTGGGACTAGAAACCCCAGTCCTTCCAGCCCAAGGTTGCTGTCCTCTAGTGGGATTTGAACCCCTGACCTTCTGGCCTGAAGTACCTTGACACAACCACTAGGCCACTCCTCCACTCCACTCCTACATTGAGTGGCATTAGTACCTCTTCCTTTCTGCTGGTAATTCCTCTCTATGCAACCCAGCATCCTTCTAGCCTTTGCCACCACCTTGTCACACTGTTTCGTCACCTTGAGATCAACCGTCTCCTGGTCCGTGCACACCAATTTCTCGCCCCCTATCGCATACCATTCCCTTGGATTTCTGCTTCCCAAGTACATGACATAAAATAATACTCACAGTTCTTTTTCCACATGAACTAGGAGCTCAGTCTTTAACTCCTCCACTCTGGGTCTTTCTCCTTCCTTTCTTCATCCTCTTCAGCTGATTTCTTGACCTGTACTTCGTTTATCTCACTCCACTGAACTTCCAGATCTCCAAGCTCCATCTCCATCTCAACTTCTCTTTTCTTTTATGTGCATTCCTCTCTTTTGCTACTCTCACCTAGGTCTCTTCCTTCTCTCTGTATTTTTTCCACAGAAGCCCTTAGTTGATTCAAGATGCTACCATTCACATAATTCTTCACTTTGATATGCGAAAATTGGAAATCTTAAATTTGCATCCGTTGCTTTATGCAGTTTTTCTTGTGGCAATATCCCTCTTTCATCCAGGTTTTGGCGGATTCTCTTCGTATACCCTCTCAATTTAAATATAGGGTTTGTAGTATAAAGGTAGCAGCACATAATCTCCTCTTTATCTGCAGAGGTCCACTTAATTGTAGTTAATCCTCTTAACTTTTTCATCAACTTCTCTGGTTTCTCTCTTACCACAGTGAGTCTGTGAACAAGCTCATCCTGACCTTTATCTGTGGCAGGGATGTTACCTGCATCTGCAGTGTCGGCACTATCAGTACCACCCTCGTTAGCCCTAGTGCGTAGACTATAGAGGGCACCTTTTGATCCAGGGTGATGTGCAGCCAATTTGTATTTTTCTTTTTCTTTCCTACTATATTTCAATTGTAGTGTCCCCTTGCTCAGATTTAGTGGAGATAATATTACTCACAGTTCTTTAGGCAAACACCATCAGGATCTTCAAAGAGCAGAGCTCTTTATCGTTGAATTGCAAGATGCGTAGGGGCTTGAACACACCTGGCCTAGGAGTAGGATAGAAAACTGGAATTTTCCATACTTGGCAAGAGCTAACCTGATATTCTGGTGACTCCTCTACTGCCTCCTACAGCTCTGTTTACAGGTTTCTTAGGGAGAGACACTAGTGGGCTTATACTACGAAACAGAAATTGTTCTAAGTTGGTTGGTAAGAGCTTAAATGGACAAAGTGATATTAGCACGTCAGGGCCCCCAATAGTTACCTGAGGGTGCATTTCCATCAGAGATAAAAATATATATATATGTAAATCATCTTATGCATATTCACTGTGGTAATTCTGAAATCCCATCTACCTAGATGTGTCCCCAGGAAAGGACTGAGAAGCACTGCTCTAGAGGAAGGGAGTATAAGCCAGGGATGTCAATGTGCAATTTGGGGTGGGGGATTGCAAACCAGTTGCATTTTCAGGATACATCCAATGAATATTCATGAGTTATATTTTCATGTACTGCTGCCACTGTATGCAGGTATATATCATGCCTATTCATTACAGATATCCTAAAAAAGTGACTGGTTTCAGGCCCTCCAGGATTTCATCTTAACACCCCTGGCATGGGTAAACTCACGGCCAGTGCACATTCAAGATTTTTCTGTTTCTCCTAGGAGCAAACTGCACTACTGCATTGCAGTTACCAGCCTCTTTGATCTCAAATTACAACCCTTATCTATTTCTGCTGATTGTACCACCCTCTCCACCCTCTGAATTAATCTGTGCTCCATTTCATGTTACACTGAGGTGTAGCTATCAACTTTGATAAACACTGCATGTTACAACTGAGTTAAACATTATTTACCTGTAAGCCACACGGTACAGCCTCGAAATCCTCCCCTTGTGCCAACAACTTGTCCTCTTTTACTCCTGCTCACATGGTGGGCTTGGTAAACCACATTGGTTGACCTTTGCTGTTGATTCAAAAAGAAATAAACATCTTTTATTTTTTGCTTTAATTCACTGAATAATAGGTTCAGGAAAGTGAGCCAGAGAATCACGTTCTCTGATTTCAGCTGAAAACTCTACCTGTAAGCCAAGTATTTGGCAATAGGCAAAGTTCAGTGACTCAAACACAGTGGAAATTTTCTTTAAAAAACAACAGGTTGGGAGCCGCAGAGTCTTCCACCTTCCATGCTATCAGCAAAGAGGAAAAGTTGGCAAGTCCAAAATGGTGCCAGATCTGATATGACCTGGCAGAAAATCGGCACTGCTCACAACTACTGGTGTAAATTCTGCCCAAGCTGCCCCCACAGTCACCAAGAAAAAACAGCACTGCCACGCAGGCAAACAGCAACAGTACAGAAACATAGGCAGGTATGAATTTCTCACCAATCCTTTATTGATCCATAATTAATAAGGGAGGCCAAACCCGACAGAGGCCGTGTTTCGAAAAAATCCTTCTTCAGGGGTAGGCTCACCTTACACTAAAACATATTATAAATAATTAAAAAACAAATGACATACATGAAAAAACTGTAAAAACACAAAAATAAATAAGTATTATATTATATGTGAAAGACGTGCAAGTCTCATATTTATGAACCATATGCTAAGTCATATATTTATATGTATCCTGCTTAGACATATAAAAACATAAATATATTAACTATAAAAATACATTAATCAATAAGTTGTATATAAAAGACATGCAAGTCTTATATTTATGAACCATGTGCTAAAATCATATGTTTATATGTATCATACTAAGGGGTATGTTTACTAAACTGCGCACTTGTGCGGGGCGCACTTGAGCGCTCTAAAATGATGCATTTAAGTGCTCTGAAGTGCCCCGCACGCGTGCGCATCACATTAACGGGCCCCGCATACGTGCGACGAAAACACGCACGTTTGCGGTGCGCTGATTTGCGATAGAGGCGGGAAAAGGCTAACGGAGGGCGGAGGAAGGCCCCCGAGGGGCGGTGAGACGGGGTCAATGGGTGGAGAGTGGGAGGGGAGAGGCTCCCCGCACAGGAGCGGGGCCGAATTGACATGTAAAAACTACCGCGAGTGAAACACTCGCGGTAGAGCGCATTTAAAGGGAAGAGAAAAAATTTCCGTCAGCAATGTACAGCAAAAGTGGGGAAACCTAAAAAACGTGAGCAGTGTGATACATGTGCACAGAAGAAAATCGCAAATATAAATTGAAAATGACCACAACAAATTCCAAATAAATTATAATCCAGCTGGGCAACAGTGCTATTAATGGGCAACAATAACAAACACTCCCAGGAAAGCCCCAAAAAATAGAAATGATTTTTGGAAGGGTCTACGCTCCGTAGACTCTTTCAAAAGCACTGCAATGTAATGGAGCTTTCCTGGGAGTGTATTTCAGGTTGCCCATTGATATCACTGTTGCGCAGCTTGTTATATTTTGCTCCCCTTTTTTGAAGGGCATATTTGAGTTTCTTGTGCACCCTTCTCCCCATACAAGGTAAACGAGCCCACAGTAAAATTGTGCAGAGCAGGGTGTCTGACTCTTGCGGCCAGGTTTCCTATCTCCAGAGACTACACTGTCTCTGTGGCCACAGTGTGGTGCAGCGGACACAGCCAGTACCTGTTAAGACCAGAGAAACACAGGTTCATATCCCAGCTGGAGCTCCTGCCAACCCAGTCCCCATAGTTTTACCCACCACTAAACAGTGAGAGTACAGACACACTTTTATTGCAGAGAACATAAGCATGGTCCCAACACTTATATTTTACCCTACACCGCACACAAACCATAACAATGGGCATTACCTACAGCCGAGTACCCCAAACTCAGTCCTGGAGTGCTACAACTCACTCAGGTCATATGTTTCTCCCAGATAGGGACATGTCTGCATGTTGGCAGAAGGGTACAGGTGGTGGAGGGGGCGGTGGCTGCAAACCACAGCAGACAGTGGCCTAGGCCTGTGCAGGCTGGCACCGTCCACCACAACAGACAGGCTCTGTTGGATATACAGTCATGGACTCCCCACAGAACACAGCATATCTGTGGCAACACGGTGGTGCAGTGCACACAGACAGTGTGTATAGGAACAGAAGGTCACAGGTTTAAATCCCAGCTGGGGCTACTGCCAATGCAGTCCACATATTTTTCCCACAACTAAAGCGTGATAGTAAGGACAAAACTGTATAGCTAAGAACATATGCATGGTTCATACGCCTATATTTTACCATACCAATCACAGACACCATAAACAGGCGCATTACCTAGAGCAGAGTCTCCCAAATGCAGTCCTGGAGGGCCCCACACCATTCAGGTTCCATGCGGCTTCTAATAATGATGCCTGTGCTGCATAGGGACAGCATGAAAACCCAAACAGTGTTTGGAACACCAGGACTGGAGTTGGGAAACCCTGCCGTAGAGCAGCAGCCAACAGGGGCAGACATACCCACACACACACCCACAGGCCCCATTGTCCAATGCCTCCTGGAGAGGCAGGACATTGGGCCCTGCCTGTATCTCCCAATACTAGCAGTTGCATACCTCTGCAATGCCACCCTACACCTGGGTATACGGTACACAGCTATCAAACGTTTGCTATGATAACTGGCAGATCTCCAGTCCTACGTAAAGCACAGTTTGTTCATGGAGCTCCACCATAACAATCATTCAGATGTCTGCGGTGTGTGTTGCAGGTCTGGTCTCTGACAGTGTTTACCACCCTGGAATGTGACCCCTAACAGTAATGAGTACCATATCCATGCATGTACTGTGTCCAGGACTGGTGTGGTGGGTATGGCTGCTGAACCCCTCTATAGTAGCACAATGCTGGCATAGGTGTGGGGGTGGCTGTCTGCCTATCCAGTGTGTGGTGGCTGCAAACAACTTCCACAGCCCACACTGCCAGCAATGTTGCCAGTATTGGGCTGGCAATGTGCATAATGAGGAGCAAGGTACCATGGGTGTAGGCCGGACAGGGTCGCCTTGCCAGGGTGCATCTGCACAGGGCATAGGGCACTGACTGGGACATTGTGGTGCCCGGCCACCACCTACACAGACAGGGTGACCTCAGTATGTCCTGCTGAGAGATCACTCTCACCCTGACTGTTCAGTGACCACAGTATGGCTAGGCAACCCCATAGTACTATATAGTATTTCTCTCATGTGATATATATGGGTGTCCTTTTGGGGTGTAGTCGTCACTGATATATCTGTGTACGCTGCCATCCCAGTTCTGGGTGCATGCATCTCCACTGGGAACATGCACTATGGACTAACTAGCAGACTGTTTGTAGCTGGTATGTGTCCTGATGGAGCAGCTTGCAGTGGCTGATGGCTTGCTGCAGGAGAATATCAGATAGTGGTGGGGTGCAGCTTACCATATCCTGGTCTAATGTCTGTCTGCTATTGTGTTATGGATGTTTTATAGAGCTGCATTGACTGCCCTGTGGGGTGTTTGTTTCTCAGCAGGACTTGGGGGGGGGAAGGTATAAGGTGGATCTATTGATAGGAGACCATATTTGCCACCCTTGTCCTGGTGTGGGGGTGGGGGTGTGTGGTGGTGCATATCCCACCTGGGGGTCCATGGGGGCTACACCTGACTGAGACAGTGTTTGTGCAGACACTACCTATCTTACACATTAACACTGCTTTGGACCTCCCTCATGGCCTCCATCAACTATGGAAGGTGTTGTGGACCTGGTCCTAGGCGCCTCATCGCACACTCAGAGTGAGCTCAGTAAACACACAATGTGACGGTGTGTAGGTACTCTGTGCCAGTAAAACACCCGGTCAGTACCCCCTACCAGGGCGAGGTGCTGTGGGGGTGCACCATGTCACTTCCCCCTAACAGGCCAAGGTGCTGTGGGGGTGCATTCCCCATTTTGTGTTCATCTGTGGACAGCTGATTTGCATGTGCAGTGCATCATGGGTACTGGTGGGCTAACCCTATCCTGGTGAGCACAGTAGACTGTCTGTGCAGTGACATGCAGGCTCTTTGCAGCCAGCCAGGGGCTTGCTATCAGCTATAGAGCTGTAGCGCAATGGTTACTTCACTGCCTGTGCAGCCAGAGATCGTGGGTTCAAACCCACAGTGGGGTTATTTGCTAGGGTTTTCCACAGCATTATTTTTCGTTAATGTACATATTTTGATGCCAGCAAAAACACCCTCAGCGTACTGTACCCATAGGGTGCCTCTGAGGGCGCTCCATAGGGCACCCTATAGAGCACCTTATGGTTCCCGTCCATATAAGGTGCACTATACATTATCCTGTGACACAACTTATAGGGTGCCCTATAGGGGACATATTAGGGTGCCGTGGCGGACAGTGCACTCTATAATGTGCCCTATGGAGTGCCTTATAGGGTGACTTATACGGCATCTTCACTTACGGCACGAGAGGGCGTGTTTGCTGGCAACAATTAATATAATAAACATACGGTGCTGCAGGAAAAAATATGTACATTGCAAAGCTGATGCCACAGCCAGCCTTACGTATTAGGCACCCTGGGGAGCAAACTCATGACCCCTGTATCAGCAGTCAGTGCCTTAACCATTGTGCTCCACTGCTGCACCTCCTTGCATGTCAGTGCACCTACTAATGCTTTTCATTCCTTAAACTGCACAGTGCTGCCATCATAAACAGTGCTCTGACCTTGCAGGACCTCATACGGCACCCTCTAAAGCGCCCTATAAGCTACATTCTAGGGTGCCTTGACGCACAGTGCACTTTAAAATGTGCCTTATGGGGCACCTCATGTTAACATGCTTTGAGGGTGTGTTTGCTAGTAATGATGATTAAAATAAAAATAACATGCCCCCTAAAACACTCATGCCCATAATACATAATGCCTCAGCCAGCCTTGTTCATTGGGCCCTTTGGAGGATTGAACCCCTGATCCCTGCACCATTGGTAGATGCCTTAACCATTGTGCTGTGGCTCTGCTTTTCTGTTTGCTCAGCAGCGCGCCGCCTCATGCCGCCCAGTATTCGACTGCCTCCAAAACATTAGCACTCCACCTTATGCTGCCCATTATTTCAATGTCACCTAAATTATTGCATCAGCCAGCCATCTTTATTGGGCTCTGTGGGGGATCGAACCCCTGATCCCTGTACTATTGGTAGGTGCCTTAACCATTGTGCTGTTGCTCTGCTCTTTTGTTTGCTCAGCAGCGTACCACATATGCCTCCCGCGCAGCCATCTGATGTGCTAAGGTGCAGGGCGCACCTTAGCGCATATGCAAATCACGGATTTCCTTCTTCAGCGCGAAACGCCCACTCCTTATATGGCACCCGCACTCTACCGCGGCCACGCACAATTTCGGAGTTTAGTAAACATACCCCTAAGACATATAAAAACGTAAATATATGAAACCTTAATATGTAAAAACGGAGCTCCCTCTGGAGAAATAAAAACTATATGAAAAGTATTATGAAAATGTGAAAATGCAATAATTACATGCAGATACAAACACAGATCATTATGTTTAAATTAAGACGATAAATAGATAAATAACATATCATAAAAACATTAACAAAATAAGGACAAAATAAAAAATGCTTAATAATCAATCTAATAAGACATGGAGAAAAACAGGAGAGACTGAGGATCAGAACAGGGAAAAGAACTACTATATAGGAGCAGGAGTGAAAAAAGTACTGTTACCTTAGGACTGTAAACGACCACAAATATGTCGCTGAAAGTGAAGGGAGCTTCCTTCACTGCAAATGCAATATATAAAAGCTTTAAAAAACTCAAAAGAAGGGGGGTACACAAGACATACTTAATATCCATAAATAGTTTAAAAAAATATGTTTCATCCTTTAAAACCAAAGTCACCAGCTGTTAAAACCGGAACAAAATAATACTAAAGAGTAAAGTTGCAAAAAATGTCAGTGGAAAAAGGAATGTCAGAGTAAAAGAAACCAGGTGTTGGGCGTGAATACTCACTAGCCACGTATTGACATTAGGGAAGAAGGTGTATAAGCAATATTAATTATGCTTCAAAATTTTATTACATATCAAGAAAAGAAGTATTAGATCAGAAACCGATGATTTCGGGACACTAACTCAATAACAGCCATCTTATGTATCGACCCCGGATCGACATCCTATTGATGAAGGAATCAAAAAATGAGGAGATGCGCCGCACGTTCCACATTATAGCAAGTGCATAGAATATAAATTGGAAAAATACATCTTATAAAATACCCTACCAGAAAGGAGCGGCTAAAAATTATAACAACCACATAGGCCACTGCACTCACAACCGAAACCAGAGACACTACCGCAAGCAGCACATAATCGTGCTGTGAGACAGAAAGTAGGCGACTGTGTGTGTTAATTTAAAAAATATAAATAATACCCAAGCCCAACATGTATCTGGTACACTGAATGAAAAACTCACAGATTTATGAGCTGCCGGGACTTCTCAATCCGAAGAGACAATAGACAATACAAACCACATTCGGTGAACCAGACGCCGACGCATGCGTATAAAAACTAAAAAACACACGGGAGCGACCAGGACCCGCAATCGACCTGCATATGCTGGACCTACGATTAATTAATAAATGGATATAAAACTATTATTAATATTGTTACCAGCATGGGCACATGAAATGCTACAAGTCAGAAAATGAAGAGTAAAAAATTAAAAAATAAAGAATAAAATTGAAAGCTAAAAAAAGTGGAAGGCAAAACAAACTATTGTCAAACAAAACCTGCATGCCTATAAGCAGCCGACCATCTCTCTATGGGAGGACCGCAGGCAAAGCGGACGACATGAGCACCCACGCCGAAGGCATAAGTAAAAAGCAGCTCATAACAAAGCTATAATAATCAAGATACCACCGTCCAATGAAACCATTTGATGACAATTATGGGACCCAATATCATTAATATCGTGAACGGCATAAAGAAGTAAAATTAAACCAGAGACAGCATAACAAGATAAATTTAAATTTAATTGAAAGTGAAAGCCAGGTGCAGAATGACTTAACAAATAAAAAACAAAAAACACTGAATATTTAATATATTTCCGAACTACAACACACAATTAAAAAACGAGGGCCAAAGATGGTTATAACAAACACTACAAAATGCAACAACCATGAATCCTATGTGTCAATCAATGCATAAATGAGTAAATCAGATGAATGAATAAATCAGTAATTCCACGCCAGGGGGAGGGATACAGGCAAACGGAAAGTTCCTATAAATCTAAAATATGCGGTGTAGAAATGTGATATCACGCTGAAGAAAAAGATTACAAAAAAACAGAAAGGTCTCGTTCGGAATTTAAACCGGAGGGCATAAGTGTATTGAGAGCAAAAATATATTTCTGTTCTAACCTGAGAATGGTCTTCTCTATATTGCCCCCCTCCAATTCAGGCTTACTTTTTTAATAATGCAAAATCTCAAATCTTATATTTTATGTGCTTTATCTATCCAATGTTGAACAAGGGATTTGTCTATTAATTGTCTCTTGATACAGCTCTTATGTTCTATAATGCACACACGAATGCTCCGTATTGTTTTGCCCACATACAGGAGATTACATGGGCATTGGATAATGTAAATAACATGTGTAGTGTCACAGTTTGAAAAATCATCAATATGAAATGCCTGCTGTGTCACTGGATGTATAAAAAACTTCTTTACAGGTAACACATTTAAACAAACTGAACAGTGCCCACACTGGTATTGTCCTTTATGTATGGAACGAGGTTTCTTCTCGGTGAATGCAGAAGGCACCAATAGATTACGAAGATTAATGTTGCCTTTGTGAGCAATCATGAATCGGGCATCTTGAAAACCCAGAATTGCCTGAATTAGATGCCATTCCCTTTTGAGAATGGCTGCGATCCGCTGAGACTGTAATGAGTACAGCAATGGACAAACCATTTTAGTTTCTTTTTCATTTTTATCCTCTGGTGGATTATTTACCACATTGCGTGAATACTCACAGGCTCTAATATAAGCCTTATTAATGTATTGCTGAGGGTATTGGCGTGCTATAAATCTTTCCCTCAGATCTTTGGCTTGCAGTTCAAATTCAGCATCCGTGGTGCAATTTCTTCTGGCCCTAAGAAATTGTCCAACAGGTAAGTTATTTTTTAATGCGGGATTGTGAAAACTATGATAGTGCAGCAACTGGTTTCTGTCGGTTGTTTTTCTATACAATTTTGTAATGAATCCTTTTCCTTCTTTTATAATTACCAAATCTAAATATGGAACTTGTACTGGATCAAAAGTGATTTGGACGCGTAGATTTTGATCCAAATCATTGATCCATACACTGAATGCAGACATATCATCTATGGACCCGTCCCATATGATGAAAATATCGTCAATGTATCTGATCCATAATTTGACTCTGGATTTGAATGGATGATCCATGAGAAAGGTGTTTTCAAATCTATACATGTACAGGTTGGCAATATCTGGTGCCATGGCAGACCCCATCGCTACACCCTTAATCTGCTGATAGTATATGTCTCTAAAACAAAAGAAATTCTTACATAACGCAATCTCTGCTAATATCAAAAGGAAAGAGGTAGAGATGCGTGTGTGCTCTTGTCTACCTACTAGATACTCTTCAATGATGTATAAGGCATCAGACTGTGGGACATTGGTGTACAAGGCCTCGACATCTAAAGTCACCAGTATAACATCAAGGCCCAAATCATTGAATGTTGAAAGAATATCGATAATGTGTGCTGAGCCGCGGACGTAAGTCCACATGCGAGTTATATGAGGACGCAAAATAATGTCCATAAGCTGCGAAATAGGTTCCAGAAGCGACCCGATGGCAGATACAATGGGCCGTCCTGGTGGATCCTGCAGGGATTTGTGAATCTTGGGAATCACATAGATGGTGCGCATAACTGGTTTGTCAACAATCAGAAAATCCTTCTATTTTTTAGTAATATGGCCTGTCTCAAAGGCACTGATAACTATGTTATCTATTGTGCGTTTCAATGCTTCTGTGGGATCACCCGCCAGGCGTAGATAGAAATTTTGATCGTTGAGTTGTCTAGTAATCTCGGCTAAATATTTATGCTTATCCATCACCACCACGGCACCACCCTTGTCTGCAGGTTTAATGATGATTTTGTTATTCTTCTGTAATGCTTTTAGGGCCTGTTGTTCTTGAGTAGTTAAATTCTGAAAGGGCAGGCAGTCGCCCTCACGTATCTGTCCCACCTGTTGTATCACGACTTTCTCGAAAGCCTCAATGAGGGGATCTGTTTTTGGAGGAGGGACCCAAGTGGATGGTCTACTAACTATTGAAATGTTACCAGTGGAATCTATTTGATTATTGAAAAAATGCCGTATACGTATTTTCCTAAAGAATTTGTACAAGTCAATCTGAGTTTGAAACAAATCATATTTCCTAATAGGTACGAAAGATAACCTCTTGTTCAAAACAGAAATCTCATCAGAAGTGAGATTATAACCAGAAATATTGATGACATTATTAGGCTCTAATATTCCCTCTCGTGTGAGCGTTCTCCCATCCATTTCCCTCTCCCCCTCCCCCGGCCCCGGCCACGTCCTATTGAAAATATTTTTCTTTTTCCCCTTCTCTATAGGACAATTTAATTTATCTTTATGAGAGGAAAAAAGAGATGCCGAAGCATCTTGGTTCCCTATCGATATGGATCGCCTATGGAAAGGGGGTGGGAGGAGCCACTCTCGGTCCAGACTTCCATCAACCAAGTATCCGGAACAGGAACAAAATTATAGGTTACAACAAGGCACAACACAACAATTTCAATGCCTTTCAGGGACAGGGCCGAGGACGCGTCCGGGGCCGGGGGAGGGGGAGAGGGAAATGGATGGGAGAACGCTCACACGAGAGGGAATATTAGATCCTAATAATATTAGATCCTAATAATAAACACAGCCTGTGTCGGGCCATAGGCTTTTTTTGCAATAATAAAGTTTGTTCTTCCAATCGCTTTCCACGTTATCTTACTGGGTTCTTCATAGCACATGGGTCGTGCCCCTTGGTGGTACCTAGAGCTGTTTGGCATGTTCTCCCCCTGGAAGGACACACTGAGCTTCGGGGACAATGCTTTAGAAAAATTCTCATCATAAGAAGCTTTGTTGACTTACAACGGAGATGAGGTTGATGATACCACAAGTTTATGGGAAGATATTGTACATATCACGCAAAAGCAAGTGAAGGAAGAACTTCACGCGGCATACCTCCTCGAATGCTGCAGGTCAAAAATCATTCCAAGAGGTTTGAGGATGTACAAAGCGCCGGGCCTCTATCAAGACGAGTCCGGCTTTGTAAAATGTTGGAACACGATTTTAAATAAATGTTCTTTAGATTTGATGATTTTATTGATCAGCACAGCAAATAAGAAGTCCGAGATTTACAAAGCAGAGATTGATGAAAAACTTGTATCACTTAAGAATAATGATAAGAATTTTGAGGGTGTTTACAAAGATTATGAAAGAAACAATGTGGTATATAAGAAAGAAATAAAAGATAAGAAAATGGAGAAGTTTAAAAGGGATGAGGATGATTACCTATATGGATACGTGTACCCCTGGTGTAAGAAAGTGGAGGGGGACCAGTTATATTTCAAAAAAAGATCAACTTTGTTTGATAAGACAGAATTAGAGAATGAGGGTACAAATGAAGATACGTCTGTTCCACCGAAGAAGAAACGTTCAAGGAGTACATCAGTAGGGTCGGTGGAGGGTTCTACGTCTCTTTTTCCTGACAAGGTAGTTGAGAAACATAAGCAGAATCCACAAGGCAAGCAACAAGGAAAGAGTTTTTTAAACATGGATTCACTCTGGAAGGGGGGGAGGGCGAGATTCCTCTCGGAGACGGCCCCCGAGCAATCAAGGCTCATTCGACCAATATCCCAAAACCTACGGGTACCAACCTGCCTACAGAGGCCGCAGACGGGGTCGAGGTCACGGATGGAGTCGCAAGGGATCAGAAAGGTCTATGGAGAGGTCTTACCAGGGTTAAAGGAAGATAATATTGTCATTAACATTTCAACATATGAACTATCCCCGGGTGAAATATCTCTCCTGAACAAGGGTCTAACATTTATACCGGTGAAGAAATATGATCACTTTGAAACACATATAGACTTGTACAAGTTTTTTCGGAAGATACGAATAAAAAACGTTTTTGCTAGTTGTGAGCCTACTAATACACAGTCATCTATTATTAAGGGTAAATCTAAATGGAATCCGCCTCCACAATCTGATCCCGTTATAGCAACCTTTGAAAGATTGGTCATGAAAGAGGTAGATCAGATTAATGTAAATAAAAACCCCCCATATGACAACCTCACTATGGAAGAGAGGCAGGCGTTGAAATCATTACAAAATAATTCAAATATCATTATAAAACCAGCGGATAAGGGTGGGGCCATTGTGGTTTTGGATAAAGACCAATATCTTAATGAGATGTACAGACAGCTGAAAGATAATACTTTTTATGCACGGTTGGATGATGATCCAACTAATTCTTTAAAAACCTCTATAGATAATTTGATTCTTATCGCATATGAAGGTGGATGGCTGACTGTGCAAGAAAAATCTTTTCTCATGGTGGATCACCCTATTACTCCCACCATTTATATTATATCGAAGATACATAAATCCCTAACTAATCCCCCAGGCCGCCCAATAGTATCAGCGATTGGATCTCTTTTGGAGCCTATTTCAAAACTGATGGATGTTTTTCTGAGACCCTTTATTCCTCAAATGTGGTCATATGTTCGAGACTCAACGCATGTTATTAATATACTATCGTCATTGCAAGACTTTAATCCCGAATGGGTATTGGTGATGTTAGATATTGAATCGGTTTACATTATTAACAACTGAATTATATTATAACACATTAAACAAGTGGTAACAGGTGCAGATAAATTTTGATCACAGATATGTACATGATTTGAACTCTGTTATTTACAATTCCTGAATAAATGATGACCTTGGGTGTTCATATTTACATTTTTTCATGGTTATCATATCTAATCGTTTTATATTAGTGAGTGGTGTGAGATGTAAAAAAATTAATGGATGTTGAATGGGTATCTAGAATTTGTCGGGTCACTGTTTGTTTGCGTTTTCTCTGCTGTGTCCAAAATGATCTAAGAAGGTTGGGGCTCTTCAACCTGGAGAGATGGCTGAGGGGAGATATGATAGAGGGCTATAAATTAACGAATGGAGTGGAACGAGTAAACGTAGATCGATTGTTTACGTCGTCAGAATATAAAAAGACTAGGGGACATGCAATGAAGCTACAGGGTAACCTATTTAAGACTAATAAAAGAAAATAATTTTTCGCTCAACATGTAATCAAACTCTGAAATTTGTTACCGGAGGATGTAGTAAAAGCTGCTAGTATAGCTGGCTTTAAAAAAGGTTTGGACAAGTTCCTGGAGGAAAGGTCCATAAACCACTATTAAAAGGGACCCAGGATATCGCTGCTTGACCCAATACAAGCATTGAGGAACCTTTGTCTTTTGGGGAAACTGCTAGGTACTTGTGACCTAGATTGGCCACTGTTGGAAACAGGATACTGGGCTTGATGGACCTTGGTCTGACCCAGTATGGCATATCTTATGTTCTTATATGTTGTACACTAATATTCCACAGAAGGAAGCACTGAAATTAATAGAGCAATATTTATGTAATAGACAAGAATGGCGCCGCATTCCCACTGCTCTTCTTTTAGATTTGGCTCGCATTGCGGTATGTGAAAATTACTTTTGTTTTCAAGGCCTTTTTTATAAGCAGATAAAAGGGGTGGCCATGGGGTCTTCCATGGCCCCCGATATTGCAAACTTGTATGTTTTTAACTTTGAGGAATTATTTATCAAAGACAACCCGTTCAAAAGTAGTATGAAACTTTGGCTAAGGTACATAGATGATGTCCTTATGTTATGGGAAGGTTCAGTATCCCGGTTGGAAGAATTTAATATTTGGATTAACACTCTTGATGACAACCTACAGTTCCAGCTAACGTTCCATGATAAAAAGATTTCTTATTTAGATCTACTTATTGTGAAGACTGACAGTGGATTTGTTACTACATTGTATAAGAAACCGACAGACCGAAACCAGCTGCTTCATTTCCATAGTTTCCACAATTTATCACTCAAACATAACCTCCCGGTTGGTCAATTCCTGAGGATACGTAGAATTTGCACCTTAGACCAAGAATTTGAAGAACAAGCAAAGATGATGACTGGAAGGTTTCAGGCCAGAGGTTATCCACCTTTTCCTTTAAAAAAGGCAATCAATAGAGCAATGCAATGCCCCCGGAAAGAATTATTATGTAAAAAGAAAAAAGAAAGTGATGTGGGTATGGTATGCCCATTATTGTATTCCTATCAATCACAAAGAGTAGTTAAGATTATTAAGAAATATTGGCATCTGATCCAAGCGATCCCCACTTTTCAGGATTCTAAGCTTACGATAGCATACAAACGCAATGCGAATTTAAAAAATCTGCTTGTCCCATCAGCCTTTACAGAGAGAGCACCTTTGTCTTGCCACAAAGGTCATTTTCAATGTGGCAGTTGCTCTGTGTGTAGTCATGTACTGGTGGTCAGAAAACAATACATCCATTCTACCACTGGCCAAGCGTTTTCATTGGATGATTTTTCTAACTGTTCCACTAGCCACGTAGTCTACGTGGTCCAATGTCCCTGCATGAAGTTATATGTAGGCAAAACGACCCGTCCTGTTCGTAACCGGATTATCGAGCACAGGAGTTGCATTAAGAGGGGTGCAGTTGAAAAGCCTCTTGTCTCCCACTGGCAAGAGATGTCGCACAAGATTTCAGATTTGAAATATTTTGTAATTAAAAAAGTTAAGATCAACTGGAGAGGAGGAGATGTGGATGCTACCATTTGTCATTTGGAGGAATGCTACATCTTTAATCTCAACAGTTTATCACCTAATGGTTTGAATATGGATAAAGATTTATCAGTGTTTTTATAAGTCTGTCTTTTAGTCTTCAGATTGATATATTTTTTGGTTTAACAGCCATGTATGTAATGTGTGCGCTATATATGACTGTATGTAAATTTTGTTCTTTTCTAAGAAGGCAATGCCGTGGGACAAAGTTGTTTTTCCTCTTCTTTCATTTAGAGAGCCCAACGGTTTGCTTGCAACACGCATCCTTTGCGGTTGATTTAGAATAAATAGTAAGAGTATTTTATAGTACAGAATGATGCTAAAGTCACTTTGACTTCGGATGCCCGTGAAATCCGTTTGCATTATTTGAGGTGATGTCACTCCTATTTACATACCGCGGGTAACAAATAGATACAATGCGCAGTCGCCGGCGTTTTTTACTTTCGTTTTCATACACCGAAAGGATCCTTGACTGAGGTGCACAAGTACACTGCAAATTAAAAGTGAGTTTTAGGGGGTTGTGGTGACACGGATGAGCGTTGAAATATGGCTTGTACGGATTAGAAGCGTAGATCCTCATAATATTTTGAAACTCCTCAAGCTTAAGTTATAATCCCGTGTTTGTAAGGGTGGTTTTGTATTAATGTCCTGATGCCCTGAAATATGGTTTATTGTTCGTTTTGAATGGTATTGTGAGTTCCGGTGGTTTTTTTTAATGCTTAGTGACATCATACATGTACATATATCTTTCAGGGTTATACTGCTGTAAAGCACCGGTCCGCTGTTACAGAACGATCTGTTTGGCGCATATTACAGCTGCGATCCCTTTGGAGAGAATAGTAAGGAGTATTTTTAATTACAATTGCTGTTCATGCCCCTTCACTTTTTGAGGCTTGTAGGGTTAGGTTGGTGTCCCCTTTGTATTCCATGGGCAGCCTCCGTTTCACTTTTAATGCAAAAGAATCCGTGTCAGCACTTCAAAGTGAACTATAGAAGGCACTTTATGTCAAATATGGGGTTGTATGTTAACACGGCTTTAAGGCTTGAGAGGTCTGATATCCCCAAATGCATGGTTGTTTGCGGTTCTGTTGTACTTTTAAACAACTTTTAAATTTCGTATTACGACGGATAAATAAGAAGTTAAGTTTATTAAGTTGGTGTGACCTACGCGGTGCTGTTTTTGTTTTCCAATATGTTCCATATTTTTTTGTTGCTTGCCACGTGGATTAGTGAATCTTGTTCCTTTGGCTACCTTCATTTCCATATAAATAATCTACAGGATAAATCGCTATTTGTGATTTCATTAAGCCTGGGGCCCTTGTTTTTTAAATTATATGTTTCTCCCCTTTTTCTCTTTAGCGTCATTTTCCCTTCCTGAAATAACAGTTTTTTGAAAGAACATTATCGTGCCTGTAGGTAATTATTTCAGTAGATCCTTTAGAGCATTGGATGTAGTGATTTGATATAAATAATATGGTGTTGCACTTATCCATATGGTTTTCATCCTTGTCCCTTACAGTGTTCAAAGCACCATGGAAGTGTGATTGCTCATAAAGGTATGCAATGTTGGCTTGTTTGTTTTATTCATTATCTATTATCCTATATATATGGTTTTACATGTGGTTATGATGTGATAGCATTCCCTATGCTATGGGTAATGTTTTTAAACACCCCTTACACATTTGGTTTACTATTTATTATTTATTTATTTATATGTATATATATATTTACACATGTATTAACTATGAATGTTTCCTTTATATGTCTCTTTCGAAGTCTTTTTGTTCTTATTATGCTGTTGCTGATCTTTTAATCCATCATTTTTATTAATGTGTTTTTAGATGTTTTTTTATATGACATGTATGTATCTCACTTTGTCATCCTCTAGTATGACATTTCTACATGTTTTACATTTTATTTATATGATTATAGTGAGTTTTAATTATTTATTTGTTGTTATTTTATATAGCCTGCCCTTGAAGAAGGCAACGAAACACGGCTTGTGTCGGGCCATAGGCTTTTTTTGCAATAATAAAGTTTGTTCTTCCAATCGCTTTCCACGTTATCTTACTGGTTTTTTTTAAATACATTGACGCCATTTTCATCATATGGTCCATAGATGATTTGTCTGCATTCAATGTATAGATCAATGATTTGGATCAAAATCTACGCTTCCAAATCACTTTTGATCCGGTACAAGTTCCATATTTAGATTTGGTAATTATAAAAGAAGGAAAAGGATTCATTACAAAATTGTATGGGAAACCAACCGACAGAAACCAGTTGCTGCACTATCATAGTTTCCACAATCCCGCATTAAAAAATAACTTACCTGTTGGACAATTACTTAGGGCCAGAAGAAATTGCACCACGGATGCTGAATTTGAACTGCAAGCCAAAGATCTGAGGGAAAGATTTATAGCACGCCAATACCCTCAGCAATACATTAATAAGGCTTATATTAGAGCCCGTGAGTATTCACGCAATGTGGTAAATAATCCACCAGAGGATAAAAATGAAAAAGAAACTAAAATGGTTTGTCCATTGCTGTACTCACTACAGTCTCAGCGGATCGCAGCCATTCTCAAAAAGGAATGGCATCTAATTCAGGCAATTCCGGGTTTTCAAGATGCCCGATTCATGATTGCTCACAAACGCAATATTAATCTTCGTAATCTATTGGTGCCTTCTGCATTCACCGAGAAGAAACCTCGTTCCATACATAAAGGACAATACCAGTGTGGGCACTGTTCAGTTTGTTTAAATGTGTTACCTGTAAGGAAGTTTTTTATACATCCGGTGACACAGCAGGCATTTCATATTGATGATTTTTCAAACTGTGACACTACACACGTTATTTACATTATCCAATGCCCATGTAATCTCCTGTATGTGGGCAAAACAATACGGAGCATTCGTGTGTGCATTATAGAACATAAGAGCTGTATCAAGAGACAATTAATAGACAAATCCCTTGTTCAACATTGGATAGATAAAGCACATAAAATATCAGATTTGAGATTTTGCATTATTAAAAAAGTAAGCCTGAATTGGAGGGGGGCAATATAGAGAAGACCATTCTCAGGTTAGAACAGAAATATATTTTTGCTCTCAATACACTTATGCCCTCCGGTTTAAATTCCGAACGAGACCTTTCTGTTTTTTTGTAATCTTTTTCTTCAGCGTGATATCACATTTCTACACCGCATATTTTAGATTTATAGGAACTTTCCGTTTGCCTGTATCCCTCCCCCTGGCGTGGAATTACTGATTTATTCATTCATCTGATTTACTCATTTATGCATTGATTGACACATAGGATTCATGGTTGTTGCATTTTGTAGTGTTTGTTATAACCATCTTTGGCCCTCGTTTTTTAATTGTGTGTTGTAGTTTGGAAATATATTAAATATTCAGTGTTTTTTGTTTTTTATTTGTTAAGTCAGTCTGCACCTGGCTTTCACTTTCAATTAAATTTAAATTTATCTTGTTATGCTGTCTCTGGTTTAATTTTACTTCTTTATGCCGTTCACGATATTAATGATATTGGGTCCCATAATTGTCATCAAATGGTTTAATTGGACGGTGGTATCTTGATTATTATAGCTTTGTTATGGGCTGCTTTTTACTTATGCTTTCGGCGCGGGTGCTCATGTCGTCCGCTTTGCCTGTGGTCCTCCCATAGAGAGATGGTTGGCTGCTTATAGGCATGCAGGTTTTGTTTGACAATAGTTTGTTTTGCCTTCCACTTTTTTTAGCTTTCAATTTTATTCTTTATTTTTTAATTTTTTATTCTTCATTTTCTGACTTCTAGCATTTCATGTGCCCATGCTGGTAACAATATTAATAATAGTTGTATATCCATTTATTAATTAATCGTAGGTCCAGCATATGCAGGTCGATTGCAGGTCCTGGTCGCTCCCGTGCGTTTTTTAGTTTTTATACGCATGCGTCGGCATCTGGTTCACCGAATGTGGTTATGCTGTTTGTATTGTCTATTGTCTCTTCGGATTGAGAAGTCCCGGCAGCTCATAAATCTGTGAGTTTTTCATTCAGTGTACCAGATACATGTTGGGCTTGGGTATTATTTATATTTTTTAAATTAACACACAGTCGCCTACTTTCTGTCTCACAGCACGATTATGTGCTGCTTGCGGTAGTGTCTCTGGTTTCGGTTGTGAGTGCAGTGGCCTATGTGGTTGTTATAATTTTTAGCCGCTCCTTTCTGGTAGGGTATTTTATAAGATGTATTTTTCCAATTTATATTCTATGCACTTGCTATAATGTGGAACGTGCGGCGCATCTCCTCATTTTTTGATTCCTTCATCAATAGGATGTCGATCCGGGGTCGATACATAAGATGGCTGTTATTGAGTTAGTGTCCCGAGATCATCGGTTTCTGATCTAATACTTCTTTTCTTGATATGTAATAAAATTTTGAAGCATAATTAATATTGCTTATACACCTTCTTCCCTAATGTCAATACGTGGCTAGCAATGTTCCCTCTAATTTTCTGTAGGCTGTGTGCGCATAAAATATCAGCTGTGTGCAGCTTTTGAAGGAAGGTTAAATTTTTGTGCGCTACATAACGACACTCGGAGTTATATACTTTAAAATTTGACTGCACGTCAGAATACAGTATGTACACCACATTGATTTTAATCAAATTAAATGAAAATAGACGATTACTAAATGAAGTGGGAAATTTCTAGTAATTACAATCATAACTTTTAAATTTTAAGACGTCTGTGCTGTTTTCTATCAGAATCAGAGCCGTAATTTTTGTGTGCTCTGTTGTAAAGTATGAGCGCTCGCTTGGCGAGGTGTGTGTGCGCGTGCACACGCACACAGCTTAGAGGGAACAGTGGTGGCTAGTGAGTATTCACGCCCAATACCTGGTTTCTTTTACTCTGACATTCCTTTTTCCACTGACATTTTTTACAACTTTACTCTTTAGTATTATTTTGTTCCGGTTTTAACAGCTGGTGACTTTGGTTTTAAAGGATGAAACATATTTTTTTAAACTATTTATGGATATTAAGTATATCTTGTGTACCCCCCTTCTTTTGAGTTTTTTTAAGCTTTTATATATTGCATTTGCAGAGAAGGAAGCTCACTTCACTTTCAGCGACATATTTGTGGTCGTTTACAGTCCTAAGGTAACAGTACTTTTTTCACTCCTGCTCCTATATATTAGTTCTTTTCCCTGTTCTGATCCTCAGTCTCTCCTGTTTTTCTCCATGTCTTATTAGATTGATTATTAAGCATTTTTTATTTTGTCCTTATTATGTTAATGTTTTTATGATATGTTATTTATCTATTTATCGTCTTAATTTAAACATAATGATCTGTGTTTGTATCTGCATGTAATTATTGCGTTTTCACATTTTCATAATACTTTTCATATAGTTTTTATTTCTCCAAAGGGAGCTCCGTTTTTACATATTAAGGTTTCATATATTTACGTTTTTATATGTCTTAGTATGATACATATAAACATATGATTTTAGCACATGGTTCATAAATATAAGACTTGCATGTCTTTTATATACAACTTATTGATTAATGTATTTTTATAGTTAATATATTTATGTTTTTATATGTCTAAGCAGGATACATATAAATATATGACTTAGCATATGGTTCATAAATATGAGACTTGCACGTCTTTCACATATAATATAATACTTATTTATTTTCATGTTTTTACAGTTTTTTCATGTATGTCATTTGTTTTTTAATTATTTATAATATGTTTTAGTGTAAGGTGAACCTACCCCTGAAGAAGGATTTTTTCGAAACACGGCCTGTTTATGGTTTGCCCTCCCTTATTAATTATGGATCAATAAAGGATTGGTGAGAAATTCATACCTGCCTACGTTTCTGTACTGTTGCTGCAAGCTGCCCCCACAGTACAGGGGGTGGAGGGACCCAACACAAAGAAAATAGCATGCAATCTCCACTCTGGAGCTACTGAAGAGGGGCCAGCATCCCAGAGACCTATAGCAATCTTAGCACTGCGAAAAGAGAAAAAGCCAGTGTGGGTCTATGAGCTCGGCTGCGGCCCACCGTTTGCATTGGAACCCTTGGTAACAAGTAGGACCTACCTAGCCTTGTGCGAGCAGTGTAACTGCACAGGGCGCAAAGGCTTAAGGGGCACATTTTAGCTTTCTGCCGTTGCCTGCCGTCCCCACTTTTTCTTCTCTCAGCGGCGGCAGGCAATGACAAATAGCTAAAATGAGCCCCTTAAGCCTTCTCGCCGGGGACATATCTGTTTAGCATGCCGGCGACTTGCACATTGAGTGCGCCTCTTCTCTCCCACTGCGGGGAGGGGGGAACGCACCCGATGTGCAAGTCGCACAGGGCGCGATTTACACTCGGTACGGCCCTGGTAATAAGCATCCTGTTTAGGAGGTAGCGATGGAGTCTGTGATGGCACACCTGCTCCCAGGTCCTGCACTGGCTCCCTCTCTCCTTAAAGCAGTCCAAAGATCACTGTGGAATGCTAGCCATACTTCAGCAGGTCTAGGGTGGGAAATGTCAGTCCTCTTTACCTTTAACCCTGCTGCAGATGTGAGGAGTGCCACAGAAGCATGGGTGGGGTAGGAGAGAGATGCGGTAGCTTGCTCCCACACCTCACAGTTCTTGGAAGATTTCTGAATCCTTAGAGGGGGAGGTCCCCCTTCGATCTTCCACTTAGGAGTTTGTTCTCTGTGACGTTTGCTTGGTGGCCCAGAATTTTAACTCACCCCACTGCTCACAACCATTTGCAGTCCGTTCCCCCCACACCATCACAGCCCATTTGCAATCCGTTTCCCCCCCCCATCACAGCCCATTTGCAGTCCGCCCCCCCATCAGAGCCCATTTCCAGTCCAAATTCCCCCCATCCAGTCCTAGGCCCCTCCCCTCCGAAGAGCCCCGCGGCCATCTAAGGGGCTGCAGAGGGAGCCAGGGAAGTCCGCGCGAGGCCCCAGCTCCCTCTGCACATCTGCCAGCATAAAGAATCTTTTCCTTCACGCTGGCAGCTGTTTCAGTGAAGCCGCGAATGCCGGGAAAGGTTAAAGGCAATGCCCTTTAACCTCTCCTGGCATTCGCGGCTTCACTGAAACAGCCGCCAGCGTGGTGGCTGTGCAGAGGGAGCCGGGACCTCGCACGTGCTTCCCCGGCTCCCTCTGCAGCCGTCCATTGTGCGGTAATGGAGTTCGCGCGGGGCCCTGTGCGAACAACATTCTTGCTCAATGGACGGGCCGGCCCTATTTACATAGTTTAATGGGCTGTAAACCATGTAAATGCCTTTCGAAAATCGGTCTTGCACTCACTAGAAGAAAGGAGAGGAAGGGTAGATATGTATGTAGAGACTGCTTGGATGTTGCTATATGAGCAGTAGCACCATCCAGTGCCCCTATAGATTAGAATAATATAGGTTGGAGAGAAGCCTAACAGTTTGCAGACCAGGGAAGGTTCTTGCTGCCTGTCACTTCATGCTGGAAGGAGATTCCTCTGGGAGGGAAAATCCAAGTTCATGTATAAACCGCTCCCAAAGACAGAATTGACAACCAGCCACTGCATGATGAGGAGAGAGTAAGGCATATGCCCTAATGGGGAGGTATCTTTGGTATACAGCCAATCAAACCAGAGTGAGCAACAGGTTCAGAGCAGCAGCATAGGAGAAGAGTGCAAAGGACTGATGTCTGTGCAAAACCTGCCAGTGCCTACTGTCTCAGAAGGAGAATAGTTCTATCTGTCTTAAATATAAGGAAGCCATAGCTTCCAAAGTAAAGGAGAGAGGTTTCAAGAATTGCACCAACAACTCAGCCTTCCAATCCATCATTAACCTATAGCAACCTATCAGCTGTGTGTTTCGTTTGGGCTGCTGTCACTGCTACCCCTTAACAGAACTGCCCTGAAATGAAAATTTATAAAAACAATACAAAACAAAATGAAAATTTATTAAAAGAACATTTTTTTGCTTGCACACCCATATTGTTCAGAGCCGCCCACTCTCTGCACAACTCAGGACCAGGACTAAGACGAGATGCAATGGCTACTAGACATGTTTGCTGTCTTTATGACAGCTTGGTGGAAAGCTGTGTTCCACTGCAGTGCCTCAAATCCTATCTGATGTGTGCTGGCTTCAGGGTTTAAAATCTCCCCTCAGCTGTCTCTTTTCCATGTTGAAGAGCCCTAACCTTTTTAACCTCTCTTCATAGGAATATCCTTTCATCCCCTTTACCATTTTGGTGGCTCTTCTCTGTTCCTTTTTTAATAATGCTATATCCTTTTTAAGATATGGGAACCAGAATTGCACACAATATTCAAGGTGCGATTGCACCATAGAATGATACAGAAGCATTATAATATCCTTTGTTTTATTCTCCATTCCTTTCCTTATGATTCCTAGCATTCTATTTGCAACAACACAAGTGGCAACTGTACACATGGACTTCACCCAATGGTTTGTACAAACATCAAACTGAGTACATCTGTGGAAGTCAATGATGGAAAAGTTCTATAACATCAACAAAGACAAAACCTAGAGCTGACTGGTAAAGATCACCAACTACTAGTATGCAAACTCAAGCTAAAGTTGAAAAAGAGAAAGCCACTCATGAATGTACCAAAATATGACCTTGAGAATATATCACCAGAATTTAAAGACTGCCTGCAAAATCGATTTGCTGCTTTAGATACAAATGATAGAGCTCCAGAAGAGTTATGGGATGACATCAAGAATATTGTGTTGGAAGAAAGTGAGAAATCCCTACAAAAGGTGAAAAAGCAAAAATGACCAAAATGGATGACTGAAGAAACCCTGAAAATTGCCCAGAAAAGCAGAGAAGCTAAAGCCAGAGGAGAAAGAGAGGCAATCACAGAGCTCAATAGAGATTTCCAATGTGCAGTAAGACAAGACAAGACAAGGAGAAGTACTACAATGATTCATGCAAGGAAATAGAAGCATAAACTTTTATTTATTTACTTGTTTTATTTGAAACATTTTTCTATACCACCCCTTCCAAAGATCAAGGGCAGTTTACATTGGAACAAAGAAACAAGTTACATGGAACGTTGTAAGAACATATAACTATTTATATGATAACTATAAACATACAGTATATACATCAATCAGTAAGTCAGCAGGTGTCCATTTGCTATTTTGTTCATGGGAAAACTGAGTCTGGTTTTAGTGTAGGAGGATGGGGTTATGGGGGTCGGTGTGTTTATATGACAGTTGCATCTAGATTGTTGTTGGAATTTTGGCTACTGTAATGTTCAATGAAGAGGAGTGTTTTTAGTTCCTTTCTGAAGGTTTGGAGGTCTTTTACTGATCGCAATATGTCTGGGAGGGAATTCCATAACATGGGGGCTATATATGAGAATGCTCTGTTATTAGTTGCTTGCTTGGTCTTGCAGATGTATGTTGGGACTATGAGGGTGTTTTGGTTATTTCCTCTTCTGGTTCTGGAGTCATAGTAACATAGTAAATGACGGCAGATAAAGACCAGTATGGTCCATCTAGTCTGCCCAGTAAGATGGCAAGAGTAGGTGCACCTGCCGCTCTGTGCAGGCCACCCCTCCCCATGTCTTTGTTGAGGGGTGAACCCACCACTCCATGTAGGACACCCCTATTAGTTGAGAAATTAGATGGTTCAGTTTATTTAGATTTTATCCTGTTGCTGTAAAGGGATCCACTGTGTCTGTCCCATGCCATTTTGAATTCTGTCACTGTGTTTGCCCCCACCACTTCCATCGGGAGGGCATTCCAAGCATCCACCACCCTTTCAGTGAAAAAGTATTTCCTGACATTGCCTTTCAATTTACCACCATGCAGCTTCATGTTATGCCCTCTAGTTTTACAGCTTCCCCATCTTTGGAAGAGGTTTGTTTGTTTATTATTTCTCTTTAAATATTTAAAGGTCTGAATCATATCTCCCCTATCCCTCCTCTCCTCCAAAGTGTACATATTTAGGTCTTCAAGTCTCTTCTCATAAGGCTTCAGACGCAGGCTCCAAATCATTTTGGTCACCTTCCTCTGAACAGTTTCCAGTCTTTTTACATCCTTTGCAAGATATGGTCTCCAAAACTGAACACAGTATTCCAAGTGAGGCCTCACCAGTGACTTGTACAGTGGCATAAGTACCTCTTCCTTTCTGCTAGTAATTCCTCTTTGTATGCAGCCCAACATCCTCCTGGCTTTTGCCACCGCCTTGTCGCACTGTTTTGTCACCTTGAGATCTTCAGAAATAATCACACCAAGGTCTTTCTCCTGATCCGTGCACACCAACCTCTCACCCCCTATCGCGTATATTTCCCTTGGATTTCTGCTACCCAAGTGCATGACATTGCATTTCTTCGCATTAAATCTTAATTGCCAAGCATTAGACCATTCTTCCAGCTTTTGTAGATCTTTCCTCATGTTAACCACTCCTTCGGGGGAGTCCACTCTGTTGCAAATTTTTGTGTCATCTGCAAAAAGACAGACTTTTCCATTCAGTCCTTCAGCAATATCACTGATAAATACATTGAACAGTGCCGGGCCCAGGACCGAACCCTGGGGCACCCCACTAATCACCTTCCTTTCATCCGAGTGAGCTCCATTTATCATCACCTTCTGTCGTCTGTCAGTCAACCAATTTCTGATCCAGTTTACCATCTTGGGACCCATCCCCAAACTGAGTTTATTGATAAGCCTCCTATGAGGAACAGTATCAAAGGCTTTGCTGAAATCTAGGTAGATGACATCCATCGCATGCCCCTAATCTAGTTCTCTAGTCACCCAGTCAAAGAACTCAATCAGATTTGTTTGGCAAGATTGTCCTTCGGTAAAACCATGTTGCCTTGGATCTTGCAACCTGTTGGTTTTGAGAAAGTCCACTATTCACTCTTTCAGGAGTGCCTCCATTACTTTTCCCGCCACCAAGGTAAGGCTCACGGGCCTGTAGTTTGTCACTTCTTCCCTGTTACCACTTTTGTGAAGAGGTACCACATCAGCCATTCTCCAGTCCTGAGGAATTTCTCCTGTTTCCAAGGATCTGTTGAAAACATCCTTTAACGGCCCTGCAAGAACCTCTCTGAGCTCTCTCAGTATCCTAGGATGTATCCCATTTGGTGCCATGGCCTTGTCCACTTTCAGTTTTGCAAGTTGTTCTAACACAGTGGTTCTCAAACCCAGTCCTGGGGGTCCACCAGCCAGGCGGGTTTTCTGGATATCCACAATGAATATGCATGAGAGGGATTTGCATATACTGGAAGTAGAAGGCATGCAAATCTCTCTCATGCATATTCATTGTGAATTTCCTGAAAACCTGACTGGCTGGTGGGCCTCCAGGACTGGATTTGAGAACCACTGTTCTAACACCTCATCTTCTGTGAATGGTGTGGTATCTACTTCATTCCCATTTTTATATTTGGGAGTCACAGGTGGTCCTTCTCCAGGATTTTCTTTAGTAAAAACAGAGCAGAAGTATTTGTTTAGCAATTTTGCTTTTTCAATGTCATTTTCCATGAGTCCGTTCCCAGCACTTTTGAGTCCTGCAATTCCACCTCTGATCTTCTTCCTTTCCCGAATATACCTGAAGAAAGTTTTGTCACCACACTTCACATCTTTAGCCATCTTCTCCTCTGCCTTTGATTTTGCTTTCCTTATTTCTCTTTTTGTCTCTTTGAGTTTGATCCTGTATTCATTTCTGTGTTCCTCTGTTTGCAAGCTTTTGAATTTTGTGAAAGCTGTGTTTTTTGCCTTTATTTGAACAGCCACGTCTTTGGAAAACCAAATAGGTTTCTTCTCCTCTTGTTTTTATTTACTTTTCTTACATATTTATCTGTTGCCCCTTTTATTACCACGTTTAGTTTAGCCCATTGCAATTCCACTTCCCTTATCCCCTTCCACCCTGCCAACTCCTCCTTTAGGTACTTGGCTATTTTACTGAAGTCAGTGTTTTTGAAGTTTAGGGCATTTATTTATTTATTTATTTTTATTTATTTATTTAATGCTTTTATATACCGTGCTTTTTAAAATCAGTGCGGTTTACAGAAAACTCTTTGTACAGGCTAGGGAGAGCCTACCTTGCACTTACAATGAACGGGTAGTACAACTTGGATTGGTAACAGGGGAAAGCATATACAGGCTATATACAGGCTATATAGGCTATATACAGGCTATGTATGTTTATGTTTATGTCTATTTACTTGATTAACCGCCCTTCTAAATTAATCAGAGCGGTGTACAATATACAAATTAACAGAGTGAGGCACTAGGCCAGAAAATTGAAAGGAAATTACAATATTTCAAAGGACAGAAGAGAGAGATTGGGAAAGAGAAAAGGTATAGACCAGGAGAAGGAGTTCACACAAAGGGGGTGGGAAGGTTGAAGGCAAGGGAGAAGAGAATGTTAAATCACGTTTGAAAGAAGGATGATGGGGTGCCAAACGGAGGGAGGTAGGAAGGGAATTCCAGAGGGCAGGGCCAATAAAGAAGAAAGCAGAGGAACGAGTGGACTGGAGATGGGCACGGGCGGGAGGGGGAAGTGTGAGGCGGTTAAGATGAAAGGAGCGGGGAGTGTGCCTGGGCATGTGGAAGTGGCTGAGGTCTGCCAGGTATTGCGGGGTGTTGGTGTGAAGGGCTCTATGAACGAGAGTGAGTAGTTTGTACTGGGCACGAAAAGCAACGGGTAACCAGTGAAGATGAAGAAGGAGAGAAGTGATATGGTCATGTGGGGAAGAGTGAGTGACTAGACGAGCAGCGGTGTTTTGGATCCTCTGGAGGCGGTGGAGTTGGGATTTAGAAAGACCAACAAGGACAGAGTTAGAGAAGTCAACGCGAGACATAACAAGTGATAAGAGTAAAGTTGTGAGGGCGGATGGGGAGAGGAAAGGGCGAATTGAACGGATCTGACGGAGGAAGAAGAAGGAAGTCTTAGTGATATGAGAGATATGAGCATGGAAGGAAAGATCAGAGTCAAAGAGCACACCTAAGTAACGGAAAGTGGACACAAGAGATATAGGAGTACCAGAGAGAGATGGAGCCATAGAAGGGGAGGGATTGCCATGCAGAAACCAGATTGCGGCAGTTTTGGTGAGGTTGAGGTGAAGACAGTTTTGGGTCAGCCAGTCAGCAACAATAGATAGGCATGAGTTGAGTGGAGTAAGATCAGGGCAGGAGGGGGATGTATGATGACGTCCGCGTAGTAGAAAGCAGAAATCCCAGATTATTGAATTAACAGAGTGAGTGGAGCTAGGAAAATATTGAAGAGGAGAGGGGCCAGGACAGAGCCTTGGGGGCCCCACAGGAGAGAGGGAATGGGTCAGAAGGGGGAATAGAGTGGGAGGAAGAAAGGACTGCACAAGAATGTACAATGGGAGGGGTCATTATGCAGCTATAGCGACATGTCATGTCTTGAGGGCTATATACAAGGATGCAAATTAATTTATTGGGTTGACCGTTCTTTATGGTTGGGGTATGGTTGGGTGTTGTTGAGCTTGCTATGATTGGACTGCACCTTGGCTTTTATCGCAAACCACACCGTGTGATGATCACTGCTGCTCACAAGGACACCCACCCAGACATTCGACCCACTATCACCGTTGGTGAGCACTAAATCCAGCATTGAGCTTTCCCTGGTTGGTTCCATCACCATTTGTCTAAGTAACGCATCTTGGAAAGCATCCACAATTTTTTTGCTTCTTTCCAGATTTGCAGAAGGAGTAATCCAATCCACATCGGGTAGATTAAAGTCACCCAATATGATCACTTCCCCCTTTGTGGCTATCTTGGCAATATCTATAATTAATTCATTATCTATCTCTTCAATTTGAGTCGGAGTCTGTAGACTACAGCAGTATGGATGACAGTGCCATCTCCTCTTTCCAGCACAATCCAGAGCGCTTCTTCTTTTCCCCATGCCCCCTGCATTTCAGTAGCTTTAATACTGCTTTTGACATACAAGGCTACTCCTCCTTTTCCATTTTCTCTGTCTCTTCTGAATAGATTATAGCCAGCTATGGCTATATCCCAATCCATTTGGGTGTTGATTAAAGATGTAAGGTAAGAGGGTGCAACGTTGTTAATTAACTTAAATGTAATCATTAAGGATTTATATTTTATTCTGCTAGGAATTGGGAGCCAGTGTAGATTATGTAGGATGGGTGTGATGTGATCTGATAAGCATGCTTTGCATATAATTCTGGCCGTGACATTCTGTGCCATCTGAAGAATGTTAAGGTTCTTTTTGGTTGTTCCTTGTAACAGGCTATTACAGTAATCGAAGTGGAGCGTGATGAATGCTTGAACCACTGATCTGAAATTTTGGATGTCTATGAGGGGTCTGAGATGTTGTATGACTTTTAACTTGAAAAATATGGTTCTGGCTGTTTGCTTTATGTGGGATGTTATACTGAGGGATTTATCAAGAATTACAACTAGGTATTTTACTTCCTGTTTTACTGGGAGTGTGGAGCTATGTATGCAAATTGTCTGTGGGGGGGAGGGTTAAAGTTTTGGTTTCTTGAGGTGAATAGTACTTCGTTTTTTTTGAAATTAATGTTCAGGTTGTTTGTGTTTAGTCAGTTTTCTTTTTCCCTGATACAGGCTGAAAGGTTGTGATGGGTGGGCTCATTATGTCCACAGGAGAGTATAACATGATTTTTATTTTTTTATTTATTTTATTTCTTTTATATACCGCGCTCTTTAAAATCAGTGCGGTTTACAGATAACATTTTTATGCATATCAGGATGTCTGTTATGCACTTACAGTGAATGGGAGATACAACTTGGATTTCGATCTGGGGGAACTATCTACAGTATCTACAAACTATGTACAGTATAAATATGAATTGTCTGTGGCTTATCGTTGTTTAGCTGGGTGTAAGGCGGCTAATGTTGGGCTGTGAGTAGTGCAGGAGAAAGAGGTGGTGTTTTAGTGCTTTTCTGAATTGGGCAATATCCGTAATTGCTCGAACGGTGGTTGGGAGCGCGTTCCAGCAGATGGGAGCATAAAACTTAAATGCTCTGTTCTTTGTTGCTTGGGTGCATTTAGTTATTTTGTTGGGGGTCTGAAGGATATTGAAGGCGAATGACCTCCTCGCTCTGTTTGCTGGGGTAGGGTGGAGCAGATCCGTTAGGGAGGAGGAGGATATGTTGTTGATGGCCTTATAAGTCATCAGGACCACTTTATATGTGGTCCGACAGTAGATTGGTAGCCAGTGCAAGTCCTTTAGAATTGGAGTAATGTGGTCTCCTCTGGAGGCTCCGTGTAGGAAGCGTGCCGCGGTATTCATTGCTAGTTGTAACGGGTTTAATGTGTTTTTGGGTAGGCCATGAAGAATCACATTGGTGTAGTCAAAGTGGGGGGTCACCAGGGCCTGAAAGACTGTTCTGAAGTCATCTGGTAGCAACAGGGGTCGGAGATGTCTCAATGTTCATATTTTATGGTGAATTTGCCTGATGATGTTGCTGATGTGTGTTTTAAATTCGAGCTGCTGGTCTAGTGTGACACCGAGGTAGCAGATAGTGGGTCTACTTGTGAGCTCAGCATCTCTTGTCTTTAAGGTCGGTGGTGGGGAGAAAGATTGATTTCTTGTAATGAAGAGTACGTCAGTCTTGCTGAAGTTTATCTTGAGGCTCTGTGCGTGGAACCAGTCCATTACGGCCTTGAAGCATTTTACTAGTGGGGAGAAATCCGGATTGTCAATCGAGAATGGGGTGAAGAGTAGTACATCATCGGCATAGATCAAACATGAGACGTTGAAGGAGCGGATTACTTCACATATGGGTTGCATGTATATGTTGAATAAAAGGGCAGAGAGTGAGGAGCCTTGAGGTACACCATGTTTTTGTTGGAAAGGTTCAGAGGTTGTTGATCCTGTACGAACCTGCTGCCATCTGTCCATTAGATAAGATTTGCACCAACTCAGTGCTGAGCCGCTGATTCCCTTATCTTGAAGCTTTATCAGGAGTTGATCATGGTTTACGGAGTCAAACACAGCGGCGATGTCCAGGAAAATTAATGCAAATCCTTGTTTGATGTTGTTGATTCCTGTGATCGGTGTGTTGATTAGTGTGGTAAGGAGAGTTTCCACGCCGTGTGATTCTCGAAAGCCATGTTGGGATGGGTCTAGGGGAGCCGTGGAATCGATGTGTTCCTGTATTTGTCGTTGGACGACCTTCTCAATTAACTTTGCTAGCAGCGGGATGCTCAATATTGGTCGGTATGATTCCACCTTCTGGGGATTTAGTTTGGTGTTCTTCAGAAGGGGCCGGATTGATGTGTGCTTGAGGCATGATGGGAATAGACCTGTGGAGAAGGATAAGTCCATGATCTTGACTAGTATAGGGCTGATTTCCTTACGTAGTGCTCTTATCCAGAATGCTGGACAAGGGTCATTTGGAGCAGTGGTGGCATTGATGGTAGTGATGATGTCCTGAATTTCTGTAGCTGATGTTGTCGTGATAGTGGTGAGTGGCTTAAGTTGTGCTAGGTTGTTGCTGGGGCTGGACAGCGTGGCTTTGCTGACGTTATTGGTTTTGGCCAGTAAGTAGTCTGTGTAGTCCTGAGGGTGAATCATGGTCAGTTGGGGGGGCGAGGGTTCCTTCGTGAGGGTTTTCACTATATTGAAAAGCTCGTGGGGTTTGTTCAGGGCACGGCTTAGGAGTTTGGAGTGATGCTCTCTCATTGTCACTGATATTGCTTCTCGATGTTTCTTAAGGTGGGAGGTGTAGGCTGTCTTGTCTGTTGGGGACCGTGTACATCGCCATTTTTTTCTAGTTTCCTCAGCAGAAGTAGTGAGGTTCATCTGCATAGATATGATATACTATTTTGTGTTTTCTGAATATGACACAGATTGGCTGAAGGTATAGATTGAATAAAAGAGCTGATAATTTGGGGTATTCTCTGGTCTTGTGGGAAGTTGCAGATGATTCCTGATCTATTTGCATGTATTGGGACCAGTTAGATATGTAAGATTTGAACCAGTGGAGGGTTGTTCCCTTTATACCTATATGTGCTAGTCTTGAGAGAAGAATATTGTGATTCACATTGTCAAATGCTGATACTATGTCTAAAAAGACAAGGATGAATGCCCGTTTTGTGTTGTCCATTCCACGAATGAGGGTATCGAAAAGAGATCACATAAGTGTTTCGACCCCTTGGAATGGGCGGAGGCCATATTGTTATTTGTCTAGGGGTGTGTCTTGAAGTTGTAATTGGACCACTTTCTCAATAACCTTGGATGCAAATGGGATACTGGCAATGGGTCTATAGGAACTTGGGTCATTTTTATTGAGGGTTTTTATTCTTTAGGATGGACCGGATAGTGGTGAGTATGAATTCTTTCAGTGGGATTCCTTGGTATTAGAGGAAGAACAAGATCAGCTTTCCTAAAGCCACAAGAGTTAAAGAAAAAATTCCAGCCTCGAATTGGAATGTTATAAGATGCTCAAGGATTCATGTTGAATGATGCTGAGATGATAAAGAATAGATGTAAAGAATATACAGAGTTATTATATGATAAAGATCAAGTGGACCAACAGCCATTTCAACCTGTACCTTATGATCCGGAACCATTTGTGATGAAAGAAGAAGTCGAAGCAGCATTGAAAGCCTTATCAAAGAACAAAGCACCAGGCATTGATGGCATTCCCATTGAAGTATTACAGCAATCTGATGCAGTTGTTCCCATACTTACAAGGCTCTGCCAGGAAATTTGAAAGACAACATAAATGGCCAACTGACTGGAAAAGATCTGTGTTTACACCAATACTAAAGAAAGGTGATCCAACTGACTGTGGAAGTTATTGCACATTTGCTCTGATCCCACATGCCGGCAAGATTCTACTAAAGATTATTCAGTAGAGACTACAACCATACCTGGCATGAGAACTACCTGAAGTGCAAGCAGGGTTCAGGAAAGGGCGAGGAACGAGAGACATCATCACGGATGTGAGATGGATCCTTGAAAAGACTAAAGAATACCAAAAGTATATATATATATATGTTTTATTGACTACAGCAAGGCTTTTGACTGTGTAAACCATGATAAGCTCTGGGCCACATTAAGAAGCATGGGTATACCAGAACACCTGATTGTTTTCTTGCACAACCTTTACGTTAATCAAGAAGCAACAGTTCTAATGAAACAAGGAGAAACAGAATGGTTTAAAATTAGCAAAGGTTTACAACAAAGCTGCATATTTTCCCCCTACCTGTTTAATTTATATGTAGAACAAATCATCAGAGAAGCAGGACTGTATGAAGACAACAGAGGCGTGAAGATTAATGGGAGACTCATCAACAACCTTCGCTATGCTGATGATACCACATTACTGGCTAAAAGTGAAGATGATCTGAAACATTTGCTTCTCAAGTTCAAGGAACATAGGGGTATGTTTACTAAACCGCGCACACATGCGCGGCACACAATAGCGTACGCTAATGATGCACTTAAGTGCTCTTAAGTGCCGCGCACGCGTGCGCGTCACATTAACGGGCCGGCGCACGTGTGCGGGGTGCTGATGTGCGATAGAGGCGGGGAAAGGCGTACGGAGGGCGGAGGAAGGCCCCCGAGGGGCGGAGGGACGGGGTCAATGGGTGGAGAGTGGGAGGGGAGAGGCTCCCCGCACAGGAGTGGGGCTGAATTTCGGCAATAAAAATACCGCGAGTGAAACCCTCGCGTTAGAGCCGATTTAAAGGGAAGAGAAACCATTTCCGTCAGCAATGTACAGCAAAACCGGGGAAACCTGCAAAACGTGAGCAGTGTGATAAATGTGCACAGAACAAAATAGCAAATATAAATTGAAAATGACCACAACAAATTCCAAATAAATTAAAATCCAGCTGGGCAACAGTGATATTAATGGGCAACCATAAAAAACACTCCCATGAAAGCTCCAAAAAAAAGAAATGAGTTTTGGAAGGGTCTACGCTCCGTAGACTCGTTCAAAAAGCACTGCATTTTAATGGAGCTTTCCTGGGAGTGTTTGTCATGTTGCCCATTGATATCACTGTTGCCCAGCTTGTTTTTGGTTTTTTTCCCCTTTTTTGGAGGTCCTTTTTGAGGTTTAATTGCACCTTTGTCCCCATACAAGGTAAACGAGCCCACAGTAAAATTGTGCAGAGCAGGGTGTCTGACTCGTGCGGCCAGGTTTCCTATCTCCAGAGACTGCACTGTCTCTGTGGCCACAGTGTGGTGCAGTGGACACAGCCAGTGTCTGTAGGACCAGAGGGTCACAGATTCAAATCCCAGCTGGGGCTACTGCCAACCCAGTCCCCATAGTTTTACCCACCACTAAACAGTGATAGTACAGACACTCCTTTATGGCAGAGAACATAAGCATGGTTCCAACACCTATATTTTACCCTACACCGCACACAAACCATAACAATGGACATTACCTACAGCCGAGTCCCCCAAATTCAGTCCTGGAGTGCTACAACTCAATCAGGTCATATGCTTTTTTCCCAGATAGGGACATGTCTGCATGTTGGCAGAAGGGTACAGGTGGTGGAGGGGGCAGTGGCTGCAAACCACAGCAGACAGTGGCCTAGGCCTGTGCAGGCTGGCACCGTCCACTGCAACAGACAGGCTCTGTTGGATGTACAGTCATGGACTCCCCAGGGAACACAGCATATCTGTGGCAACACGGTGGTGCAGTGCACATAGACAGTGTGTGCAGGAACAGAAGGTCACAGGTTCAAAGCCCAGCTAGGGCTACTGCCAATACATTCCACATGTTTTTCCTACAACTAAACCGTGATAGTGCGGACAAACCTTTATTGCTGAGAACATACGCATGGTTCTTACGCCTATATTTTAACCACACCAAACACAGACACCATAAACAGCCGCATTACCTAGAGCAGAGTCTCCCAAATGCAGTCCTGGAGGGCCCCACACCATTCAGGATCCATGCTGCCTCTACGAAAGATGCCTGTGCTGCATATCTATGCACCACCCCCATGGTATGCTGATGTAGCTCATGCATATCTATGAGGGACAGCATGAAAACCCGAACAGTGGTTGGAACACCAGGACTGGAGTTCGGACACTCTGCCGTAAAGCAGCAGCCAACAGGGCCAGACACACCCACACACTCCCCCACAGGCCCCATTGGCCAATGCCTCCTGGAGAGGCAGGACATTGGGCCCTGCCTGTATCTCCCAATACTAGCAGTTGCATACCTTAGCACTGCCACCCTACACCTGGGTATATGGTACACAGTTATCAGACGTTGCCCATGATAACTGGCAGATATCAATTCCTACATTAAGCAGTTTGCTCATTGATCTCCACCATAACAATCATTGTGATGTCTGCGGTGTGCGCTGCAGGTCTGGTCTCTGACAGTGTTTACCACCCTGGGGAGTGACCCCCAACAGTAGTGCGTACCATATCCATGCCTGTACTGTGCCCAGGACTGGTGTGGTGGGTATGGCTGCTGGACTCCTCTATAGTAGCACAATGCTGGCATAGGTGTGGGGGTGGCTGTCTGCCTATCCAGTGTGTGGTGGCTGCAAACACCTTCCACAGCCCACACTGCCAGCAATGTTGCCAGTATTGGGCTGCCAATGTGCATAATGAGCAGCAAGGTACCATGGGTATAGGCCGGACAGGGTGGCCTGGACAGGGTGCATCTGCACAGGGCATAGGGCACTGACTGGGACATTTTAGTGCCCGGCCACCACCTACACAGACAGGGTGACCTCAGTATGTCCTGCTGAGAGATCACTCTCACCCTGACTGTGCAGTGACCACAGCATGGCTAGGCACCCCCATAGTGCTATAGTATTTCTCTCATGTGATAGATATGGGTTTCCTCTTGGGGCCCAGTCACTGATTTATCTGCTTGCTGTGTATGCTGACATCCCAGTTCTGGGTGCATGCATCTCCACTGGGAACATGCACTGTGGACTAACTAGCACACTGTTTGCAGCTGGTATGTGTTGTGATGGAGCAGCTTGCAGGGTGCAGTGGCTGATGACTTGCTGCAGGAGAATACCAGACAGTGGTGGGGTGCAGCTCACCATATCCAGGCCTAATATCTGTCTGCTATTGTGTTATGGATGTGTATAGAGATGTATTGACTGCCCTGTGGGGTGTCTGCTCCTCAGCAGGACTGAGGTTGATGGACCCCTCTACTGCCACCTTTGCAGGGAGGTAGTATGTGGATCTATTGATAGGAGACCCTGTTTGCCACCTTCAGCCCTGGAGGAAGGGGGTGGTGGTGGTGGTACATGGCCCACCTAGGAGTACATGGGGGCTACACCTGACTGAGTCACACAGAGATATCCAAGGTGTTTGTGCAGGAACCTATCTCACACATTAACACTGCTTTGGACCTCTGGCATAGCCTCTTTTAGTTATGGAAGGTGTTGTGGACCTGGTCCTGGGCGCCTCATTGCACCCTCAGGGTGAGCACAGTACCCGCACAATGTGACAGTGTGTAGCTACTCTGTGCCAGTAAAACACACGGTCAGTACCCCCTACCAGGCTGAGGTGGTGTGTGGGTGCACATGGTCATTTCCCTCTACCGAGCCGAGGTGCTGTGGGGGTGCATTGGCCATCTTGTGTTGATCTGTGGACAGCTGATTTGCATGTGTATGGGTATGGGTGGGCTAACCCTATCCTGGTGACCACAGCAGACTGTCTGTGTGGTGATGTGCATGCTCTCTGCAGCCAGCCAGGGGCTTGCTAGCAGCTGTAGCCCAATGGTTACTTCACTGCCTCTGAAGCCAAAGGTCATGGGTTCAAACCCACAGTGGGGTTATTTGGTAGGGTTGTCCAATGCATTATTTTTTTTTAATGTACATATTTTGATGCCAGCAAAAACACCCTCAGCGTACTGTACCCATAAGGTGCCTCTGAGGGTGCTTTATAGGGCGCCCTATAGGGCACCTTATGGTTCCCGTCCATATAAGGTGCACTATACAATATCCTGTGACGCAACCTATAGGGTGCCCTATAGGGGACATTTTAGGGTGCTGTGGCAGACAGTGGAATTTCTAATGTGCCCTATGGAGTGCCTTATAGGGTGCCTTATACGGCACCTTCAATTAAGGCACGTGAGGGCGTGTTTGCTGGCAGCAATTAATAACATAAAAATAAAGTGCTGCAGGACAAAATATGTACAATGCAAAGCTGATGCCACAGCCAGCCTTACGTATTAGGCACACTGGGGAGCAAACTCATGATCCCTGTATCAGCAGTCAGTGCCTTAACCATTGTGCTCCACTGCTGCTCCTCCTTGTCTGTCAGCGCACCTACTTATGCTTTTCATTCCTTAAACTGCACAGTGCTGCCATAAAAAACAGTACACTGACCTTGCGGTACCTCATACGGCACCCTCTAAAGCGCCCTATAAGCAACATTCTAGGGTGCCTTGGCTGACAGTGCACTTTAAAATGTGCCTTATAGGGCGCCTTATGTTAACACGCTTTGAGAGTGCGTTTGCTAGTAGTGATAATTAAAATATGAATAAAATGCCTCCTAAAGCAATCTTCCCCATAATATGTTATGCCTCAACCAGCCTTGTTCATTGGGCACTTATGGGGGATTGAACCCCTGATCCCTGTATCATTGGTCAGTGCCTTAACCATTGTGCTTTGGTTTTGTTCCTGTGCTTGTACATCAGCGCACCGCCATATGCCTGCCAACATTAAAATGCCTCCAAAATCATTAGCACACCACCTTATGGCCATCAGCGCACCGCCTTCTGCTGCCCAATATTACACTGGCTCCTAAAGTAATGCCTCAGCTAGCTGTCTTCATTGGGCACTGTGGGGGATTGAACCCCTGATCCCTGCACCGTTGGTTAGTGTCTTAACCATTGTGCTGTGGCTCTGCTCTTCTTTTTGCACATCAGCGCACCACTTATACTGCCCAGTATTATAATGCCTCCATAAACATCAGCGCGCCGCCTTATGACGCCCAGTATTAATATGCCGCCAAAAACATTAGCACGCCGCCTTATGCCGCCCAGTATTTCTGTGCCTTATAAATTAATGCTTCAGCCAGCTGTCTTTATTGGGCACTGTGGGGGATTGAACCACTGATCCCTGCAATATTGGTCAGTGTCTTCACCATTGTGCTGTGGCTCTGCTCTATTTCTTGCACTTCAGCGTGCCACTTATGCCTCCCGCGCAGCTATCTCATGCGCTAAGGTGCGGGGCGCACATGGGTGCCGCGCACCTTAGCGCATATGTAAATTCCGCCTTTCCTTTTTCAGGACGGAACGCCCACTCCTTATATGGCACCCGCACACTACCGGGGCTCGCACTTTAACGGGGTTTTAGTAAACATACCCCATAGTCTTAAAATGGGCCTGCACCTTAATGTAAAGAAGACAAAGATCCCGACAACTGGTAAAATCAATAAGTTCATTATTGATGGAGAAGAAATTGAAATAGCAGATAACTTTATCCTACTTGGATCAACTATCAATAAAGAAACAACAAGCAGTCAAGAAATCAGTTAACACATTGCTCTTGGCAGAATGGCTATGAAGGACCTAGACAAGATTCTGAAGAGCAGAGATGTCTCTCTCCATACAAAGATTCAACTTGTTCAAACCATGGTATTTTCAGTTACATCATATGGATGCAAAAGTTAGACAGTGAAAAAGATAGACAGGAAGAAAATTGATACCTTTGAATTATGGTGCTGGCAATGAATATTGTGTATCCCATGGACTGCCCGAAGAACAAACCAGTCAGTATTAGAGGAAATCAAACCTAAGCTTTCTTTAGAAGCTTAGATAACAAGATTTTGACTTTGGACACATCATGCAAAGAGAAAGATCATTAGAGAAAGACATCATGCTTGACAAGTTAGAAGGTCAATGCAAAAGAGGAAGGTCAGCAATGAGATGAATCGATACAATAACAGTAGTTATAGGTGCTACTCTGTCAATGAGCCGCCTGACTGAAAACCAAGCACAGTTTTGGACAACCACCCCGAGGGTCGCCATGAGCCGACACCGACTCGACAGCACTTAACAACAACATGATCATTCAGTATTTTTTTCAATAAACCCTTGGTTCATAACAAATTCTGGCCTGGAGTGAGTGGATCTAAGGTGCAAATGGCTTCCCAGTATTATTGGTCCCGACCTGGAATGCTAAAGCTCCCTGCAAGTTAAGTCTGCCAGGAGAATGTTAACTTCCTGAAGTTGTGCTCCCAGTTTGCCAAATAGCTATAAATAGCTGCTGTGAGGGACTCCCAGACTGGCAGCAGCTATATGAAGATAACATGAGATGGTTTTGCATATAATCACATTTTGTAATAAATGTGCCTGCAAAAAAAAATCAGTTTGTCAATAAAAATCTAGTTGTCAGTAAACAATAGTTTCATAAATTGGCAATCAGGTGTGAAACACCACAAAGAGTGTCAGAAAAAAAACCTAGATGCAAACAAACATCAGATTTTAATAAAAAAGAAAATGCACACTGCACTTGTATTTTGGAATTTTAAACCTGTGAAACCAAAAAAACCTATTGCATAAGAACACATCACAAGCTCAAGAGAAAGCAATAAATTTGAGCTGACATGACCACTCTGTGGCAGTATCACAGGCTGTTGGGAGGGAAACCAGAGTTTGTTCCTCAGGCCAGCTGGGCTTCAGGATGCCAAAGAGTTAACAATCACAGCCTCTCAAGGTAGGGAAGAAGTCTTGGAAGTTAGAGCTGTGCAAGGAAAAAAAATTTGGTTTGTTTTGGGTCTTTTTTTTTTTTTTTTACTTTTTCTGCATTTTCAAACATTGTTTTGCTTCTTTTCACAAATTTGAACTGACCATACCCTTAGGTGTATGTTTATAAAGCAGCGGTAGCGGCCTCCATGTGATATCGGAGCCGCCCGATATCGCACGGAGGCTGCTACCGCTGCTTTGTAAACATACCCCTTATTTTATTTTCCCTTCCATCTGCTCTGAGCTCAGCCCCAGTTGCTTTTCCACTTACCTTCTCTAGAGCCCACTGAAACCTCAAGGCTTTACCATCCTTAGCCCCAGATTTTCCCCAAGATTTCCTTGACCTTTCTCTAGACAACAAGTCACCCTCTTTAACACTGTACTCCAAAGATTCCTTCATTTGATAGCACTGCTCCATCAACTTCTTAGAGACCCTACCATTCTTGGTTTCACTCTGGCTTTGGGCTCTTAAAACAACAATTCAGGCATGCTGAGAGGCTCTGGCTGGATCAAATCTCCATCAGCCAAGACCCTCTGTTTCAAATGCCAACATCCCTATAAATTTTCAGTAAAACAATCTAAATAACATTATTGCATTCATATAAATCCCAATAAATCTCAGGCGTTCTTCTCAGTTTTCAATAAATTATCCTTCCCATGCACAGCAGCCTCCTCACCTCAGGACCTAGTTAGACAACGAATGGATGTTGCTTCTGCTAAATACTTTACTTCCAAAATTCAAGATATATGCTGAGTTTCTTATTTTCCCCCCTAAACCCTCCTCTCCCCTTCCTCCTTTCTCAGTCTCTGTGGATAACTCTCTACTCCTCCCTGTCTCCTCAGCTCGCAACATTGGGGTTGTCTTTGACTCCTCTCTCTCTCTCCTTCTCCACACACATCCAACTGATAATTCAAACCTGCCGTTTCTTTCTCTGCAACATTAACAAAATTTGCCCATTCCTTTCTGAACACATTACTAAGACACTTATCCACTCCTTAGTCACCTCCCATCTATAGACTATTGTAACCTACTTCTTGCTGGTCTCCCTCTGAATAATCTCTCTCCCCTTCAATCTGTTCAATACTCTGCTGCGCAGCTAATCTTCCGCCATCCTCGTCATGCTCATATTACCCCTCTTCTCAAGTCACTTCATTGGCTCCCTATCCATTTCCGCATCCAGTTCAAACTTGTCCTGCTGACCTATAAGTGCATTCACTCTGCAGCTCCTCACTACCTTTCCTCTCTTATCTCTCCCTACACCCCTCCTCAGAAACTCCACTCTTCTGGCAAATTGCTTCCATCTGTGCCCTTCTCTTCTATTGCGAACTCCAGACTTCGCTCCTTTCACCTTGCTGCTCCTTATGCCTGGAACAAACTACCTGAGTCTGTACATCAGGCACCTTCTCTGACCCTTTTCAAATCTATTTAATCAAAAAACTTCATTCCATATGCACCAAACAGGGAAAACTGAATCACACTCTGAGGAGGAGAAAAGGATGTCGGTACCCATGGGCTATCATGTCTCGGCTATCAATCCAGGCCTGAGAATGGCACATTATCCTAAAAAACTCCCCCACTGTATCAAAGAGCATATAACCTCGCAAAAATATCTCAATGCTGTAAACTGAGCACCTAACTGCTGTAAACTCAGCATATTCATCTTGCAGTTTATCAAATCACACTTAGCTTATGCCAAATGCTATTTGTATGAGCATGGACTTGACCCAGCAGAACCAGCATCACACAGACTGCCCAAAGGCATTTCACAGTTGCTTCATCAGATGAAAATCCACATCAATCATACAAATGGCAGGATTTACACAAACAGCAGGAACATTCTGCTCAAACAAACTGCCCCAACTAAGCAACTGGACATTAATATATGGAAGTAGCCTTTTCAGATCCAGGCTGAAAACTCACCTCTTCGCTGCTGCCTTCGGATTTTGACTCACCTGATCTCCTTTGTGTTTCTTTTCCATTCCCCCTAGATGTATCCCATGCCTACTTGACTAGATTGTAAGCTCTGATGAGCAAGGACCATCTTGTAGCGCGTACGTCTTGTAGCACTAAACAAATGTTCAGTAGTAGTAGTAGTAATAGTAGCCTTGCATCATGTAGCAGTTGTTCTTTCTAATTGCGTAACTTTGCACTTGTCCACAATAAATTTCATCTGCTATTTGGCATCCATTCTCCCAATTTCTCAAGACCCTCTTGCAATTCTTCACAGTTAGGTTGTGATTTAACAATTTAGAATAGTTTTGCGTCATCTGAAATTTTGATCATCTCACTCTTTTTTCCCATGTCCATGTCATTCATAAATATGTTAAAAAGTAGTGGACCCAGCACAGATCTCTGGGGTGCTCCACTATTCACCATTTCTCCATTAAGAAAATTGGCCATTTAGTCCTACTCTCTGTTTCCTATCTTTTAACCACTTTCCAGTCCAAAATCGTACACTGCCTCCTATCCCTTGAATTTTTAATTTCCTTGAGAGTCTTTCATGAGGGATCTTATCAAAGACTTTATGAAAATCCAGATACACTATGGGTCTCTGAGAGGTGACTTGCAAGGTTGCACATCCCGGCAGGATATGCAGCCCCGCAAGCCGTCCTAACTATATTCCCCCGCTGGCTCCCCCCGCATGGCCAGAGCAGCAGTGTGGGGAGAGCTGGCGGGGGGTGTGAGGGGGCAGAGTGTGGGCTGAGATGGCAGGACGTACAGGGCCCTGCATGTCTTGCGGATCAGGGATAGATGCACTGCTTATTCCACCTCGGAGGACACTTTGGACACACCATGCGAAGAGAGAGATCATTGGAGAGGTAAGGCAAGGTAGAAAGTCACCGTAAAAGAGGAAGGCCGGCAATGAGATGGATCAATATACTAACAGCAGCTATGGATATCACTCTATCAACAATGAGCCGCTGGCTGAAGACCAAACAAAGTTTAGGTCAACTATCCAGAGTGTTGCCAGGAGTTGACACCGATTCTACGGCACTTAACAACAGCAACATCATCTAATAGCCCAACTGGCTCTCTCACAGGTTGATTTCTATGAATGTACATAGAGAAAATGTATTATAATTTTTTGCTTTCATGGCAAGCTTCTTTTCAAATTCTTTTTGCCTGTTTTATCAATGCTTTGCATTTAACTTGCCAGTGTTTATGTTGTTTCCTGTTTTCACCATTTGGCTCCTTTATCCATTTCCTAAAAGATGTCTTTTTCGATAATAGCAGACTCTCTGACCACACCTTTAAACCATGCTGACAGTTATTTGGCCTTCTTTCTACCTTTCTTAAAGCATAGAATACAATACATTTGATCTGGACTTCAAGATAGTATTTTTAAATAATTCCCAGCTCTGATGTAAACTCTTAACTTTTGTAGTTGCTCCTTTCATTAATCTCAAGGCAGTTTTGAAGGTTTTTTTATGAGGATTCTGAGCATAGATACTGTGGAAGGGCATTCCAAAGGAAGGGTGCCAGAGAAAAGAAAGCTGAATGGCATGTGGATTTGTATGTGGTACAGGAGACTGAAGGAATGGTTAGGAGATGTTGAGATCGGAGACTATGAGTTGATTGATATGGTCTCAGCAATGAGGAAAGGTAAGAGGTATACCAGAACCTAAATCTCTCAAGGTTAATGGCAGAATTTTAAAATGGATACAATGAGATTGGAGGCCAGTAATTATGAATCAGTAGGGGGCTGATATGGTCTAACTTGGATGCATGTGATAGTAACCAAGTAGCTGCATTCCGTGTTGTCTGTAATCTCTTTAGTACAGATATCCTGATAGTAGCACAAATGGAGTTACAGTAAACTAAGCGTGAAACCACAAGGGCATGAAGAAGTGTGTGAAGGGCTTCTGTGGTCAAGTAGCTCCTGACAGAGTGAAAATGTCAAAGAACATAAAAGGAATTCTGGGTAAGAAAGCTGTTTAGACAAGACAGCTCAGGGTCATTAGTGATCCTGAGGTAGAGATGGGAGTCATTTAGGGCTATAGGGGTATTAGAGATGCAGAGTGCTAGAGCAGGATAAGATTCTTTGCCTGTGACACAAAAGGCTTGTGATTTGGAAGGGTTTTACTTAGGCTGGTGAACAGAGCCATGTAGCTACTATATTTAGATAGCTATTGATAGCAGTTAGCTTGGATGAGAGCGGGTCAGTGAAAGCTCCTAATAGAATGCCGTTGGCATAATAATGGCCATATACTGAAAGCCTGAATAACTGTGGCAAAGGCAGCTAAAAAAAATTGAATAATAGGGGAGCCAAGATAGAGCCCTGGGTAACACCTTGAGCGAGAGTGTAGATAGAGGAGAGAGAATCATGCAAAGAAAGAACCTGGAAGGCAAGGTCCTATAAAAAAGAGGAGAACGAGGCAAGGACTAAACTGGCCCAGTTTATATCTGCCATAAGAACATATATGCCATACTGGGTCAGACCAAAGGTCCATCAAGCCCAACAGTAGCTATTCCAGGTCACAAATACAGTACCTAACAGGTACTCAAAAGGTTGTCAAATTTCATGCTGCTTATCCCAAGGTAAGCAGTGGATTTCTCCAATTCGCTTTAATAATGGTCTGTGGATTTTTTTCTCCAGGAAGTTGTCCAAACCTCTTAAATCCAGCTACACTAACAGCTTTTACTACATCCTCTGGCAATGAATTCCAGAGTTTGATAACGAATTGGGTGAAAAAATATTTTCTCCGATTAGTCTTAAATGTGCTACAGTATAGCTTTATTGCATGTCCCCTAGTCTTTCTATTTTTTGAGGGAGTAAAGAACCAATATGCATTTACCCATTCCACTCCTCTCATTATTTTATAGACCTCTATCATATTTCCCCTCAGCCGTCTGTTTTCCAAACTGAAGAACCCTAACCTTTTAAGCCTTTCCTCATAGGGGTATCCTTCTATTCTCTTTATTATTTTGATCGCTCTTCTTGATACCCTTTCTAATTCTGCTATATTCTTTTATAAATATGTCGACCAGAACTGCACACAGTATTCAAGGTGTGGTCGCACCATGGAGTTATACAGAGTCATAATACCATTGGTTTTATTCTCCATTCCTTTTCTTATGATTCCTAGTATTCTATTTGCGTTCTTGGCTGCCACTGCACACTGAGCAGAGGATTTCAATGTATCATCCACAATGAAGCCTAGGTCCCTTTCCTGAGTGTTTTCCTAATGTAGACTTCAATGGGAATACCATCAATGCCCGTTGCTTTGTTCTTTGATAATGCTTTCAATGCTGCTTCGACTTCTTCTTTCATCATCAATGGTTCCTGATCATAAGGTACAGGTTGAAGCAGATGTTGATCCACTTCATCTTTATGGTATAATGACTCTCTATATTCTCTCCACCTTTTCTTGATCTTCTCAGCATCATTCAACATGGATCCTTAAGCATCTTGCAGCAGTCTAATTCGAGGCTGGAATTTTCTCTTTAACTCTCATAACTTAGGAAAGCCAATCTTGTTCGTCCTCTAATAGTTTCTGATTCTATTTCCTTCAATGCACCATTGTAGTACTTCTCCTTGTCTTGTCTTGCCGCACTTTGGAAATCTCTATTGAATTCTGTGATTGTCTCTTTTTCTCCTCTGGCTTTAGTTTTTCTGTGTTTCTAGGCAATTTTCAGGATTTCTTCAGTCATCCATTTTGGCCGTTTTTGTTTTTTCACCTTTTGTAGAGATGTCTCACTTTTTCGAGAACAACTTTCTTGATGTCATCTCATAACTCTTCTGGTGCTCTGTCATTTGCATCCAAAGCAGCAAATTGATTTTGCAGGCAGTCTTTAAATTCCGGTGATATATTCTGAAGGTCATATTTTGCTACATTCATGAGTGGCTTGCTCTTTTTCAGCTTTAACTTGAGTTTGCATACTAGTAGTTGGTGATCTGTACCACAGTCAGCTCCAGGTTTTGTTTTTGTTGATGCTATTGAGGTTTTCCATTGTTGATTCCACAGTTTGTTTTTTATTTATTTAACATTTCCTATATACCACCTTTCATGATATCAAGGCGGTTTACATTGAACAAACTGAAATTACATTGAACAGGGCATTATAACTTGGTGACAACTATTTTACAGGGAACATGGGCAATGGAGGGTTAAGTGGCTTGCCCAAGACCACAAGGAGCACCTGTGGGACTAGAAACCCCAGTCCTTCTGGCCCAAGGTTGCTGTCCTCTAGTGGGATTTGAACCCCCAACCTTCTGGCCTGAGGTAACTTACCCCAACCAGATGTAGTCAATTTGATTTTTGTACAATTCATTGGGTGAAGTCCATTTGTATAGTCACTGCGTGTGTTGCTGAAAGAATGTGTTTGAGATGAATAGATCGTTGGTCTTGCAGAAGTCTATCTGTCTTTCTCCAGCTTCAACTCCATTGCCAAGTCCATATTTTCCAACCACTTTGCCTTCTTCTTTATTGCCAACTTTTGCGTTCCAGTCACCTATGAGTATCAGGATATCCTGTTTGTGTGTTCTGTCAATTTCAGTTTGTACTTGTTCATAGAACTGATCAACTTCTTCTTCTGCTGCTGTAGTTGTTGGGGTATATACCTGAACAATAGTTGTGTTAATGGGCCTTTATCATTTTGAAACCAGCAGCATACAGCTTTCTCATTTACCTCCCGGTCTTCTGTTCCATCTTTATAACTTCTCAGGTATCTGAAGTAAGGAGCTGTGTCTTAGAAATTCTTTTGCAACAACATCTTTGAATAATTATTATGCCGGACTAATAAAAGGTGAGCAAATTATAAAATATAACACTTCAGATTTAGAAAGCCAGCTGGTATAAAGATGAGAGAAAGAATACAATTTTGGATTTAGCTCATGCCTTTTCAGTAGTAGCTTAAAGGCAAGTTGCATTCAGATACGCTAGGAATTTCTTTGTTCCCAGAGGGCTTGCAATCTAAATTTTGTACAGGTGGAGAGTGCAAGTGACAATATGTGAAGGGGAAAGAAATCAAACACATTTGTATTTGTAGAGGTTTGCTTCATAAATTATATAAGGACTGAATATTTCTGAGCTATAGTAGAAAAATGAGGCCCTTTGCATTCCGTAAGTGATCTCCAATGTCCGAGGAAGGGCCAGGTACTGTAAGCCATGTATGAAAGCATAAGATTTAGGGGTATGTTTACTAAGCTGCGGTAATCGTGAATAACGCGCGTAACATACACTTAACGATCGTTCGCACGTCATAACGCGCATTCTGACGTGCGAACGATCGTTAAGTGTACGTTACGCGCGTTAACCGCAGTTAACGATCGTAAACCCCCGCGGCGCGTTAAAACACCGCAGAAGGTGGAGAGTGGGCGGAGAGAAGGGGTCAATGGGCGGAGAGTGGGCGGGGAGAGGCTCCCCTCACACTAACGCGCTGAATTTCAGAGCTCAATTCCAACGCGAATGTAAACCTGTCGTTAAAGGCATATTAAAGGGAAGGGAAACCATTTCCGTCAGCAATGTACAGCAAAACCGGGGAAACCTACAAAACGTGAGCAGTGTGATACATGTGCACAGAACAAAATGTCAAATAAAACTTTAAAATGACCACAAGAAACAGTGTAAAAATTATAATTCAGCTGGGCAACAGTGATAGCAATGGGCAACAATAAAAAACACTCCCAGGAAAGCTAAAAAAAAAAAAGAAATGATGTTTGGAAGGGTCTATGCCTGGTGTGGTGGGTATGGCTGCTGAACACCTCTATAGTAGCACAATGCTGGCATAGGTGTGGGGGTGGCTGTCTGTCTATCCAGTGTGTGGTGGCTGCAAACACCTTCCACAGCCCACACTGCCAGCAATGTTGCCAGTATTGGGCTGCCAATGTGCATAATGAGGAGCAAGGTACCATGGGTATAGGCTGGACAGGGTGGCCTGGCCAGGGTGCATCTGCACAGGGCATAAGGCACTGACTGGGACATTTTAGTGCCCGGCCACCACCTACACAGACAGGGTGACAGTATGTCCTGCTGAGAGATCACTCTCACCCTGACTGTGCAGTGACCACAGCATGGCTAGGCACCCCCATATTGCTATATAGTATTTCTCTCATGTGATAGATATGGGTTTCCTTTTGGGGCCCAGTCGCTGATTTATCTGCTTGCTGTGTATGCATCTCCATTGGGCACATGCACTATGGACTAACTAGCAGGCTATTTGCAGCTGGTATGTGTCTTGATGGAGTGGCTTGCAGGGTGCAGCAGCTGATGGCTTGCAGCAGGAGCATATCAGATAGTGGTGGGGTGCAACTTGCCATATCCAGGCCTAATGTCTGTCTGCTATTGTGTTATGGATGTGTACAGAGCTGCATTGACTGCCCTGTGGGGTGTCTGTTCCTCAGCAGGACTGGGGTTGATGTTCCCCTCTACTGCCACCTTTGCAGGGAGGTAGAATGTGGATCTATTGTTGGGAGACCCTGTTTGCCTCCCTTGGCCGGGGGGGGGGGGGGGGGCATGGGGGCTACACCTGACTGAGACAGACAGAGAAACTACCTATCTCACACATTAACACTGCTTTGGACCTGTGCCATGGCCTCTTTCAGCCATGAGGCGGTGCTGTGGACCTGGTGCTGGGCGCCTCACTGCACCCTCAGCGTGAGCACAGTACCCGCACAATGTGACGGTGTGTAGCTACTCTGTGCCAGTACAACACATGGTCAGTACCCCCTACAAGGCCGAGGTGCTGTGGGGGTGCATTCCCCATGGTGTGCATCTGTGGACAGCTGATTTGCATGTGCAGTGCATCATGGGTGTGACTGGCACAATCCAACCCTGGGAAAATCCAGCACCTGCTCACAGGCTCTGATAAACCATAGGCCATCACACGTACATCTGTTAGCATAATGCATAGGTGCAGGACACCCTAAAGAGTCTGTAATATAAGGTGTCCACGCTGGTAAAAACACACGTACCCACGCACAGGGCTACGCCCGTACCAACGCACGCAGCCATGCACGCAACAACTTACGTGGCTAGGCACACTCTGAGGGTGTGTTTCTGGCACCACTACTCCACGTAAAGAAAAACATGCCTCCTCATTCCCTATGTAATGTACAGGGTGATGCCTGGGCCAGCCTTCTGCATTAGGCACACTGGGGACTCGAAACCATGCTGCCTGTAACAGCGGTCAGTACAGTAACCATTGTGCTACAGCTCTGTTTCTGTGCTTTGTGTCTGTACGCCTTCTTACAATTAACGCGCAGTAACGTGCCACGGCGCCCTGTAACGCTCGTTAGTTTTTGGAACGCGCGTTAATGGTAACGATGTACCGCCCATGTCCTTATTTGGGGTTTCTGTCACTACCGCGGCTCCTAACGCGAATTGCACTAACGCAGTTTAGTAGACATACCCCTTAAGGTTTCTTGTTAACAATTTGGTGCCCAGACTGCACGTCATACCTCATGCTGTAAAATTGTGCCTTTTGTAGAAAAATCCTCAGAAATTACAGCAACATCTTTGTTTCCAATCCTCTGTGCTAAGTGCTCTGTGCTGCAGACCAATGAGCTGCAGAGTAACCACAAATACTCAAGAGGCCTGTGAGACCAAAGAAATAATAACTCACTGTGGATGTGCAGTTAGGATTAATTACCAAAACCACAGCAAGTCACTGAACTGGGCTCTTTTTCAAAGCAGCCTTCTTCCTTGGCATAATCCTACTTTTTATTCTTGTTTCTTTTCATTGACGGGCATCCCTTCGAATCCTTCTCCAGGGACCTAACACGAAGAATACTAAGAGCAGACAAATAATGGCATTCTGTTTAGCTGAGGAGGGGGCAGTGTTAAAGAGGACGGGGGATGCAGAGAAAAACAGTTTGTGTCCTTGTCTGAAGGGTACAGGTAACTTAATGTTTTAATACTAATAATCAGACCACTAGATTGTTTCTTCCTTTAGAAATGCAATGTTAATTGATAGTCCTAGGTGTCAGGAGTCAGGGCTAGGGATTTTCTTCCTCCTCTTCTGGAAAGCGAAGGGGACGTGGCTTCCAGAGGTATATTCTTCTGCTTCCAGAAGGGAGCAAGGGGAAAGACAAAGAGGTCTAAAAGTAAAGTTCCTCAAGGAGGACTAGAGACTTGAGATCTGAAAGGTGATCCATGGAGTTTCTTATCAGGAGAAGTTGTGGAGCTTTTCTGTGGGATGCCTACATTATTCCCCTGTCTACTGCTATAACGGGGGCAAAGAGAGGGAGATCAACTGTTAAGGAGGAGAACTTGGAGGGGTAGAGAGAGAGAGAGAGAGAGAGAGAGAGAGAGAGAGAGAGAGAGAGAGAGAGAGTGAGAAACATAAGCAACAGTTTACCCAATAAAAAGGAAAAACCTTGGCAGGGTCAGGAGCTTTGTTGTAATTTTCATTCTCAGTTCTATGCATCTTTCCTAAGGAACACTAAAGACCGAGATGCAGATATGATTGCTTAAGACTGAATACTTTGTTTTTGGACATATGTAGAATTAACTGCCTGGAAGATGCTGTGAACTGTTTACATTTAAAATAAGCTGAGTATGGGGAATCCCAGCAGAGAATCCAGTCTGCTCAGGCACGAACCCTGCATGAGAAGTGAGCATTTTTCTGACCTGGATAGCCAGGGGCTAAAGAGGAAAGAAACACTGTTACACTTACGACAGAAGGTATGCAGCAGCTTCCCTTCTCTATGACTGCCTTCCTAGAAACATAGTAAATGACACAGATAAAGACCAGTGTGCCCGTCCATGAGAAATTAAGTGCTACGCTCCCTTCCTCTCCGTCAGAGATCTCCTGTGTTTGTTCCATGCTTTCTTGACTTCAGATACATTTCTCATCTCTATCATCTCCACTAGGAGGTTCTTCAGTGCATTCTTTCCATAAAGACATATTTCCTCAGATTACTCCTGAGTCTATCCCCTTTCACCTTCATCCTATAACTCCTCATTCCAGAGCTCTCTTTTAATTGAAAGAGGTTCTCCTCCTGTGCATTTATGCCAAGAAGGTATTTAAACGTCTCTATCATATCTCTTCTTTCCTTCCTTTCCTCTAAAGTATACATATTTAGATATTTAAGTCTATCCCCACATGCCTTATGACAAAGACCACTTTAGTAGCTGCCTCTGAACCAGCTCCATCCTGTTTATATTCTTTAGAAGGTGCATTCTTTAGAACTGTATACAGTATCCCAAATGAGGTCTCAACTAGAGACTAATACAAAAGTGCTATTAGCTCCTTTTTCCTGATGGCCATTCCTTTCTCTATGCATTCAAACATCCTTCTGGCTTTTGCTGTCACATTTTCTGCCTGTTTGGCCACAAGAGCATCTTATACGATCACCCCAAGATCCTGCTCTTCTTTTGTGCATTGAAGTATTTTATCCTCTATACCAGTGTTTTTCAACCTTTTTTGTGCAAAGGCACACTTTTTTCATGAAAAAAATCACGAGGCACACCACCATTAGAAAATGTTTAAAAAATTTACCTCTGTGCCTATATTGACTATATATAAAGTAATTCTCTTGAATAGGAATCAAACACTCACACCAACCCCCCTCCCCTGCTGGTTCACACCAACCCCCTCCCCTGCTGGTTCACTCACACACCCCCCCCTCCACTGCTGGTTCACTCACCCACCCCCCTGTCACTTACTCACCCCTCCTGCTGGTTCACTCACTCTCTTAAAACCCCCTACCCTGCTGGTTAACTCACACCATAGCCCCCCCCCCTTGCTGGTTCACTCAAACCACCCCCCCCCCTCCACTGCTGGTTCACTCACACTCCCCCCCCCTTGCTGGTTCACTCACACTCCCCCCCCCTTGCTGGTTCACTCACACACACACACACACACCCCCTCTGCCCAAGCCGCTGCTTCTGCTTTGTACAGAGCAGCGGCTGCACTACACTTACATTGAAAAGTAAAGAGAAACTGTGTCAGGAGCCCTCCGGTCATCGCAGAGCCCGAGGAAGTGATGTCATGGGGGCGGGCTCCACACAGGCTGTCTTTCCTTTTCAAATTAACTTTATTGCAGCTCTGCATGATCGGAGGGCTCCTGACACAGTTTCTCTTTACTTTTCAATGTAAGTGTAGTGCAGCCGCTGCGCTGTACAAAGCAGAACCAGCGGCTGCACAGCGATATGGAATCGCGATCGCGTTCGCGCCCCGGACGTCGGCACAAAATCCGGTTTTTTGCTCTGGCCGCTCCCGATCTTGCGGCCAGAGCAAAAAACCGGCTTTTCAATGGCCGGTTTTACAACTGTGCTGGCAGCCGGCCTGGCCATGGAAAAACCGGCCAGGCCGGCTGAAAACCGGCCGGTTGGCAACCCTAATTTGTGAGCCGAGGCCACATGTTACGGATGAAATTGGAATTTTTCCCACGGCACACCAGACAATATCTCACGGCACACTAGTGTGCCGCGGCACAGTGGTTGAAAAACGCTGCTCTATACTATACCACTCCCTTGGGTTTTTCCAATCCAAATGCATGACCCTGCATTTTCTGTCATTAAATCTTAGCTACCAAATTCTTAATAATTGTTCTAGCTTCATAGATCCGAGATTTTTCTAGATTACTAGTACTGTAATGATTTTCAGCTTAGTGTACCTACACTATTGAATTATTTTTACTCCTTTGGGTATATTCCAAAACAATGCCTACATTTTCTCATAAGGTACTTCAGTAATTCTGGTATCCATTTATGAAGTCTAGTAAATGTGGTCAAGGAAAAAATATTTTTTTCCTAAACCTGTGCTGTGAGCTTATACCTGTAAAGCAGGACTGCAAGTACTAAAAGGACACAACGTGGCCTTATATTTGAATCAGCAGCACTGGAGACTAAGTAACTGCTTGAGTATGCTATAAGAACATAGTGTCTTGGGTCAAAGCAGCAAGAAACGTCCTCATACCCTTCATACTCGCCATGGTCAATGACTCCCTAAAACATGGAAACCTACCATCAGACCTCAAACAATCCTCTATACGACCCACACTCAAGAAATCCACCCTCGATCCAACAAATCCATCATCTTGCAGACCTATATCCAGTATTCCTTTCATAGCCAAGATCATCAAAAAGGTAGTTCAAGCACAACTTCAGGTAACACCTAGATGAATATGAACCACTAGACCCGCAGCAGCATGGGTTCAGACACATCCATGGAATTGAAATCCTCTTCATCTACCTCATCAATACATTAATAATAGGCACAGAAAAGTTATCAGAAGGATTTATTCATAGATATCTCTGCGGCGTTTGATTCAGTCTCTCACTAGCTACTCCTAAACAGGCTGTAGCAAAGCGGAATACAAGTAACCACCTTAAAATGGTTCCACTCACACCTGTCCAACCATACTCAACAAATAAAAATAGAATTGAGCACACCCCTCCTTTTCTCCCTCATACAAGGTGTACTACAGGGATCAGCATTTTCTTCTATCCTCTTTAACATCTACATGCAACCAATATGTGAAGTGATCAAGAACATTGGCATATGATGCCTAATTTATGCAGATGACATCATGCCCTTTACTCCATTCACTACGAATGCCCTTGATTACACAAAACTCAACAATTGCATCATAGCAATGTCTAAATGGCTTCAGGCACACAATCTTAACATAAACCATGACAAAACTGAACTACTACACAAGAGACCAGAACTTCACCCCGCCATCAAGAATCATATTGGACAATATCCAAATCAAAGTTAAGACTGAGATTAAATACCTCGGCATAACACTGGACCAGCAGCTCACTCTCCTTCTACACATAAAACACACAACAACTGCAATATATTACAAGCTACGAATAATAAAGAATCTATGTCCACTTCTCTCACCAACCTGACTTCCGATCTGTATGTCATGCCATTATAACATCTCTACTTGATTACAGCAACTCAGTATACCATGGCATTCCAAAGAGCTCACTATACCCACTGCAACTAGCACTACAAGGATTATCCTGGGACAAGCTCGTCAATCTCACATCATGCCACTCCTCAAACAACTTCACTGGCTGCCCATATAAAGAATCAAATATAAAGTCCTTATCAACGCACACAAAATCATTCAGAACACTTCAACTCTCAATCAGTATGCCTTAATCCCAATCCGCATCTGCGATAGACCCACAAGACAGAGCATGTCCAACACACTAAGCATACCAACAGAAAGAACAAAATGTAGCCAGTGAACCAATAACAGGGCCTTTTCACTATATGCACCTGCATTATGGAACTCACTTCTTCCAAACATAAGAGACAGTCATCTATTGCAAGACTTCAGAAAATGCTTGAAAGCCCTACTATTCACAGAACACTATGGCCCAGCAACAGCAGACAAATAACCTGCCCAGCAACTCCATGCACTTAATACACACTTTTGGCAATGTGCAGTTTATGTCACCTCATAATAATATGTACATAGTTTGTTAACCTTATGAGAATTTTCTTAATAGTTTCTGTTACAATGGGTTCAACATGCATCACTGTTTGTTGTGTTTCCTGTTATCAGACTGACTTACTTGTCAACCGTCTTGACTTGTAGAAAGACGGTATTAAAAAAGCTTATTAAATAAAATACATAAATAAATAAATAAGAGTTAGCTTATTGGCTCATGGAAGATACAGTACCACCCTGATTGGTCATGAACTACAAAACCAAGGATATCCTACACTCCTTGCAGGGTCAACAGGGATTCCTGTCTAATCAACTTCCTGGACTGTACCTGTTTGGAGAATTACTTGTATGTTAACTGGATTCTAATCTGCACTTGCCCTGCCTGGAGACTTATCTGGACTTTACCTAGATTCCAGAGATACCAAGTCACTCGTGTTAAGCGTGTGACACACGCAATTGGAGGAGATCTCACACACAGAATACACTTAAGGGAATTCAGCACAAAACAATTTTAAAATTCTGCACAAAAATTTAGAAAATTCTGTGCAAAATATTTTAAAATTCTGCATGCGTTATTAGCAAATCTTTGCTCAGAATTCCATCATAAAGCTTAAGTCCTCCTCAATCGGAAATTTCCCCTGCCTTTTTCCTCCTTAGCTCTATTGCTCCAATCGGTTCTGTCCCCAACACATCCTTGTCCCCTCTGTTTTCTCTTCTACCTTCTAGCCCCAAGCAACCCCCCCCCCCGACTCACCAGCAGCTCTTCTCCAGCCCCCTATCAACCTCCAACTTATCAGCAACCCTTCTCCTGCCCCCAGCCATCCCCTGAATCACCGGCAGCTCTTCTCCTGCCCCCAGCCATCCCCTGAATCACCGGCAGCTCTTCTCCTGCCCCCAGCCATCCCCTGAATCACCGGCATCCCTTCTCCTGCCACCAGCCATCCCCAACTCACCAGAAGTCCTTCTCCTGCCCTAGTCCCCCAAATTGTCAGTAACCCTTCTTCTGCTCCCAGCCATCTCTGATTCATCAGCAGCCATTCCCCTGCCCCCAGCAAACCCCTGACTCACCAGCAGCCCATCCCCAGCCCCCAACCAGCCCCTTGACTCACCAAAAGTCATTCTCCTGCCCCCCCAACTCACCAGCAACCCTTCTCCTGACCCCAGCTAGTTAACCAGCCCCCTGACTCACCATCAGTTCTTTTCCTGCCCCTAGCCAGCCCCTCAACTCACCAGCAGCCCTTCTCCTGTCCCCAGTCAGCCCTCCAACTCACGAGCAGCCTCTCTCTTTTGCTCAATCGCAGCAACACAGCCACAGAAGCATTTCCATTTTGCTTCCATGGTTGTGCTAGTTTCTGATGCTGGCATCATGCTTTTCAAAAGGTCAACAGAAGCACTATGTTGCTGCTAACAGTGAGGCAGGATCGGGTGCTCTTAAAGCTTGTGTGCCTGATCCTGCCTCACCGTCTGGCTTGCCAATGCCTGCACAGAACTCTGCACAGCAAATGCAGAGTTCTGCACATCTGAGGAATTTTGTGCAAATTCCTGGATGTCCCTAAGATACCTGAAGGCACCTTCCCCCCTAAGGCTAAGGTTTTTACCTACTGCTCAGGACAGAGTCTGGTCCTAGAATGGAGTCACAAGGTGTGGGGGCGCCCTCAGTGTCGGACTCTATGGATTTAACAGGATCTTTGGAAAGCTCCCAGTCTGAGGCTGCACAGCGTGGGATTTTGTTAGTTTCCTTTGCTTTTCATCTGGACAGAGATCATGTTCAGCGTCTTTTTTCCAATCATAGATCTGAGCTGTTTATGGGGCAAAGGCGTGGGCATTCCTTACTTTGTTAGTGCTACTCAGGAGCGAAGGAAAAGGTTCATAGCTTCCTTCGGCTTCATTGTAAATGTATTTTGCATTATGAAAATAACAGGTATCTATTTTATGAGCCCTCTCAACTTAGGGGGTTTTTTTTGGATACTAGGCGTCTCCTTGCCCAGACGTTAACTCCAGTGGACAGGCCTTAATTTTGTTATATAGACCTTGTATCCCTCCTTTATTCCTGTGACTTTTTTCCTGTTTGAATACTTCTCCTGGTGTTGGATCCTTCCCTCCTATGGATTTCAGTATTTTTGATCTACCTTGCGCCGTATATTTTCTATTTGTAACTTGTTTGTTAAGGAAGTATTGCTTTTGGCGCTTTCTATATTGCAAGTATATTGCATGTATATATTATTGTAAACTAATAAAAAAAAAGAAAAAAGTTCCCTTCTTCTCACATGCAGAGTTGACTTACTCCCTCCCTCCTTTGCTACTGCTGCCATCCGCTCTCTGGGTTCCTCGCAGCACTATATATCAGCAGTGGATGCTGCAGGGCCTCAGAGTACAAGGGCATGCTCAGGATTTTCTGGGTCATGCCCCCTCTAGCAGATCAAGAGGGCATGCTGGAGGAAAGAGTGATTGTTTGAGGCCAATGAGAAGGGATTGCTGGGACAGTGGAGGGGTTTATGTGCATGAATTTATATTCCTGAAATTCCACTGAAAAATTTCACTCATTGGTCTTCAATCTCACTCACTGGCAAGGTTGGCGTTACGGGGCAGCAAACAAGGCAATTGCTCTGGGCTCCCATGCTACAGGAGGCCCCAAGGATGCCTTAAACTGAAGGGGACATAGCTTGTAGATGGGCTTTGTGGTCCCCCCCCCCTCACCATTTTCCGCTCTGGGCCCCTGCATGTCTAACACCAGCCCTACTCATTGGGGCAGTAAATCTCACTCTGAGATGGGCCACCCTTGGCATCTCAGAAATTCTGGTCTGGATTCTACCTGCTCCTTTGCAGCTTCAACATGGCTGTCTTTGTGCACAGCTACTTATTTTGTCGGTTATCCTTGGCCACTAATGAAAAGGTTTTAATTTCAGCATTTTCTGTGACATATAAAAGGCCTTCACTGTCACAAGGTAACTGCAGCCTGTAACTTCACTACTGCAATGGATAGTTTCTATTTCTCATGATATTAATTAAGAATCTTGTTAAAGAAAATGTTACACACTGTGCTGTCCCTGCAGTTACACACTGTGTTGTCCCTGCAGTTTTTACTACTTTTAAAGACGCATCCAAAGCACTGATGTGCTGCTTCAATCCATCTGCAAGCATGATAATCTACTAAACTAAACACCCAGGATGGCAGTTCTTATGTTCTTAAACTAACAGAAGAATACAAGATATGCCATAATAGGTCAGACCAAGGTCCATCAAGCCCAGTATCCTGTTTCCAACAATGGCCAATCCAGGTCACAAGTACCTGGCAGGTTCCCAAAAGGCACACAGGTTCCACAATACTTGTCTTGGGGCAAGCAGTGGATTTCCTGGGTCTTCTTTAATAATGGTTAATGGACTTTCCTCCCAGAACTTATCCAAACCTTTAAAAACCCAGCTACATTAACAGCTTTTACTACATCCTCCGGTAACAAATTCCAGAGTTTGATTATGCATTGAGTGAAAAATATTTTCTCTTATTAGTCTTATATGGGTTACATTGTAGCTTCCTTGCATGTCCCCTAGTCTTTCCACTTTTTGATAGCGAAACAATCAATCTACATTTACCCATTCCACTCCATTCATTAATTTATAAACCTCTATCATATCTCCCCTCAGCCATCTCTTTTCCAAGATGGAAAATCCCTAACATTTTAAGCCTTTCCTCATAGGGGTATCCTTCTATCTCCTTTATAATTTTGGTGTTTCTTGTCGGTATCTTTTCTAATTCTGCTATATCTTTTTTAAAGTATGGCAAACAGAATTGCACACAATATTCAAGGTGTGGTCGCATCATGGAACGATACAGAGGCATTATAATATCCTTTGTTTTACTCTCCAATCCTTTCCTTATGATACCTAGCATTCTATTTGCTTTCTTGGCAGCCGCTGAACACTGGGCAGAGGGTTTCAGCGTGTTATCTACGATGACGTCTAAATCTTTTTCCTGGGTGGTGGTTCCAAATGTGGAACCTTGCATCATGTAACCAAAGTTGGGTTGTTCTTTCTAGGTGCATAACTTTGCAATTGTCCACATTAAATTTCAACTGCAATTTGAACATCCAATCTTCTAATTTATCAAGGTCCTCCTGCAATTTTTCACAATCCTCTTGCATTTTAACAACTTTAAATAATTTTTTATCATCTGCAGATTTGATCACCTCACTCGTTATTTCCATTTTTAGGTCATTTATGATATGTTAAAAAGCAGTGGACTCAGCACAGATCCCTGGGGTACTCCACTAGTCACCTTTTTCCATTGAGAAAATTGACCATTTAGCCCTACCCTCTGCTTTCTATCTTTTAACCAGTTCCTGATCCACAATAGTACATTGCCTCCTATCCCATGACTTTTTAATTTCACCAAGAGCCTCTCATGAGGGACCTTGTCAAAGGCTTTCTGAAAATCCAGATGCACTATATCAACTGGTTCTCCTTTGTCTACCTGTTTATTCGCACCTTCAAAGAAAATATAACTGATCAGTAAAACAAGTCCTTTCTTGGATAAATTTATGTTGGCTTTCTCCCATTAAGGCATGACTATCTATATGTTCAGTAATTTTGTTCTTCATAATGGTTTCTACCATTTTGCCCAGTACTGACGTCAGGCACACTGGTCTATAGTTTCACGGATCACCCCTGGAACCCTTTTTAAAAACTGGCGTTTCATTGGCTATTCGCCAATCTTCATGTACTAACGATGATTTTAATGATAGTTCAGAGATTACTAATAGTAGGTCTGCAATCTCATATTTCAGTTCTTTCAACATCCTCAGATGTATACCATCCAGTCCAGATGATTTGCTACTCTTCAATTTATCAAATAGTTGTAATACATCTTCCCAGTTTATCGATATTTCTTTCAATTCTTCTGACACATCGCCTTTAAATAGTATTTCAGGCATCATGGTAACTTCCCTACATCTTCTGCAGTAAAGACCAAAGCACTGACCAGATACAAAGAAGATTCATTATGGCTCCATATGGTACACTAATGAAAACAATCAGATTCTGAGGATCAGGTCACTTTCAGTAAGGTAGTACTGAAAAGCACAAGAAAATATAGCTCAAGTGAGGATTCACATCCTTCCTTATTTCTGAGGTGCAGAGAACATAAGAACATAAGAACATAAGATATGCCATACTGGGTTAGACCAAGGTCCATCAAGCCCAGTATTCTGTTTCCAACAGTGGCCAATCCAGGACACATGTACCTAGCAGTTTCCCCAAGAGACACAAGTTCCACAATGCTTGTACTGGGTCAAGCATTGATATCTTCGGTCACTTCTTAATAATGGTTTATGGACCTTTCCTTCAGGAACTTATCCAAACCTTTTTTAAACCCAGCTACACTAACAGCCTTTACTACATCCTCCGGTAACAAATTCCAGAGTTTGATTACACGTTGAGTGAAAAAATATTTTCTTTTATTAGTCTTAAATAGTTTACCCTGTAGCTTCATTGCATGTCCCCTAGTCTTTCTATATTCTGATAAGGTAAACAATCGATCTACGTTTACCCGTTCCACTCCGTTCATTAATTTATAGACTTCTATCATATCTCCCCTCAGCCGTCTCTTTTCCAGGTTAAAGAGCCCTAACCTTTTTAGCCTTTCTTCATAGGAGTATCCTTCCATCCCCTTTACCATTTTGGTGGCTCTTCTCTGTATCTTTTCTAAAATCGCTATATCCTTTTTAAGATACGGCGACCAGAATTGCACACAATATTCAAGGTGCGATCTCACCATGGAACGATATAGAGGCATTATAATATCTTTTGTTTTATTTTCCATTCCTTTCCTTATGATACCTAGCATTCTATTTGCTCTCTTGGCCGCCGCTACACACTGGGCCGAGGGTTTTAACATGGTATCCACAATGACGCCTAAATCTTTTTCCTGGGTGGTGGTTCCTAATGTGGAACCTTGCATCGTGTAACCATAGTTTGGGTTGTTCTTCCCTAGGTGCATAACCTTGCACTTGTCCACATTAAATTTCATCTGCCATTTTGATGCCCAGTCTTCCAATTTATCAAGATCCTCTTGCAATTTTTCACAATCCTCTTGGGTTTTAACAACTTTAAATAGTTTTGTGTCATCTGAAAATTTGATAACCTCACTCGTTATTCCACTTTCCAGGTCATTTATGAATATGTCAAAAAGGAGCGGACCCAGCACAGATCCCTGGGGTACACCACTATTCACCTTTCTCCATTGGGAAAATTGGCCATTTAGCCCTACCCTCTGCTTTCTATCTTTTAACCAGTTCCTGATCCACAATAGTACACTGCCTCCTATCCCATGACTCTTTAGTTTTGCCAAAAGTCTCTGATGAGGGACCTTGTCAAAGGCTTTCTGAAAGTCCAGATACGCAATATCAACCGACTCACCTTTGTCCACCTGTTTATTCACTCCTTCAAAAAAACATATCAGATTAGTAAGACAAGATCTTCCTTGGATATCCATCAATTGTTCTATATTTTGGTGATTTAGAAGGCCAGTTTACATCAGTTTTGCCATAGGACAAATACAAGATACAAGACTTTTGGAAGCATTAAATAGTAGGGATGTGCTTTTGTTTTGAAATGAGAGAGGGAGCAGTGCATCCTACTGTGCAATACGGTGCACAGTTTAAATAAATGAAATGAAATTTTTAAAAACCCTGAAACAAAACAATTTTTTTTGCCCTGCACATCCCTATTAAACAGTAGTAGGAGCAATAATCAGCTTGCTCCTTGAATATGCCACAATAATGTCAAATGGCTTGCAACTAGTCATCTTCCCTTTAATGTCATCTTTTATTTGCAAAATCAGGCAGCTAAGTTGATTGGGAGAGGTAAATTTAGGAATAGAGCTTCACCCTTTTGAATTAAGTTACATTGGCTTCCAGTTGAATAGTGTATTGTATTTAAACTTTTCTGTTTAATTCATAACATTTTATATGGAAATGTGCCTATTCCTTTGTATTCATTGATTTCAAGTTATCACCCATGTAGGACATTTTAAACATTGGATCAGGTTTCGCTGTCAATACACTCTTCTAAAGATTATGTTATGAAATCTACTATGACTGGATCTTTTACTTTTCAGATGGCGGTTTTATAGAATTCTGTGTCAGGAAACTTGAGAAGGGAATATGTTTACACTGATTTTAGGAAGATTTAAAACATATTTTTCTCATGAGGTCTTTGCTGCTGACCTAAATTCTTTTTAATAGTCTTTCTACTGAAGTTTTATATTATATCTTATGATGACTGTATAATTTATCTTGCTTTGTATATTGTAATCCACTTTGAAATGGTGACTGTGGTAAAATGCGGAATATAAATACTTGAAATTAAATTACATTGTTTTTTTCTGCATCCATGATTCTTTGAGCAAAAATGATACGTAAAATGTTTTTGTGTCTGTTGCTCTTGTGTCTGTAATGTAATGAGAATAATAAATGCTATTAATTATTTAATCTATTTTTGCATTACTTTGGACTCATATTCTATCTGTGTACTACCATATCATATCTCTTACTTATACTAACAGCCCCAAGTATACACAAATTTAGAAAATTTAGGCAGCAGTCATAGGTTTTAGGAGCCAGAGAAATAAATGTTGGTTTAATAAAAAGGGACATTATGGTCATCAGAGGGGGAATGTTTGTACCCCTCTCCTGATCTTCTGGCCTGATAAAAATTATAGTGTGGTGCACAGCGCACAGGGTGATCTTTTCTTTTGGGTTTACTTCTTCTAGCAGAATCAACATAATGTACTTTATCAGTAAACAAAGAGGAACATTCTGAAATCCCTGCTCTTAACCTGACCTATTCTTCCTGTACAGTCAAGCAGGATGGCTAATCTGCTAGTTTTAGGCCAGGGTATCGTCCTTTATAATTTTGAAGGGAGGAATAAATAGCCCTGCACACAGGGGCTGGACAGCTTTTTTCTTCCCTCCAAAGGAGTCTGGTAAGCAGGAGTGGCTGTAGGAGCCCATAAGTGGTTCAGCTACAGCCTGGTGAGATACCTCCTTGAAGGCCAGGTTGACCACTGATTGTATGTTGTCACTTTAATCCTACTAAGCTTAGCCAAGCTCCTAGTTGAACAATGAGAGGACAAGGAATTATATATTTTAAATTTTATTACATAACATTTTTTACTGCTTAGGCTTCAAATTTATTTTTGTAGCAGTTTGGGATTTTTCTGTTTTTAGGAAAAGATGTTTTGCTGCTATTTTTTTCATCTCTAACCTTCAGGTTCAAAGAGGAAGACAAGCTCTATGAAGTCGCTGCACTGCTGGATGTTAGATCCCTCCCTTCTCATGCCAATTCCCACACACCCCATGTGAGAAATCTTGCTATAGAGAAATTTATCAGTTAGTTTGCTGACTGAGATAAGAGTTTGGTATTGGTTGGAGGAGAAAATCTAGGAAGTAAATAGTGCCATATCTGGATACTGAATCTGCTAAAAGTAAATAGCTATATTTGAAAGAGCTTTGCTTAGGTAATTCTACAAAGAGAGCACATTAGACTATCCACCTCAGACACATATATGAGGGAGGAGTGGCTCAGTGGTTGGGACAGGTTACCTCAGGCTGGAGGGCCAGGGGTTCAATTCCTGAATGGGGACAAGCAACCTCAGGCTGGAGGGACTGGAGTCTCTAGTCCCATGGCCACTCCTTGTTGCCTTGGGCAAGCCACTTAACCCTCCATTGCCTCAGGTACACTTAGATTGTGAGCCCTTCAGGGACAAGGGAATAAAAAGTACCTGTTAGTATACATGTAAACTGCACTGATTCTAAAGAGCATGGTATAAAAAATAAATAAATATATCAGATTTTAGTAGCTTAAAGTCATAAGAAACTGCTTCATACCCAAATAACAGGTAAAGGAGAAAGTAGGACTCCACAAAGGGAATCAGAACAGAGATCTTAGATCTTATATAAAAAAGGCTAGATGCTTTTTGACTTAAAGGACACCTGAGGAAAGGTTAAGGGCTTTGGTAGGTCATGTTCTCATTTCCTTCAACAAGTGGCAAAGCTCCAACAACTGAATTATGGTTGGGAAAAATTGTATTGTGATGTCCCAGGAGAAGTGCTGTCTGCCAGGTACCAAAATCGGAGATGCTATGGAGATTTTACTAAGACTCATCAAGCCTACTAACTATTATACAATACTGCTCATTCATGTTGGCACAAATGAAACTGTTAGGATCCAAAAGGAGCACTGAAGAGACAGGCTTTTAGTCTGGATTTGAATAGTACCAGAGATGGGAATCTGATGCACTGACTCAGGCAGTCTATTCCAATCATATGGTGCAGCAAAATTTATTTATTTACTTTCTCTTATATACCGCGCTATTCTGCATTAGTGTGGTTTACCTTGAACAAACTGAAATTACATTGAACAGGGCATTATAACTTGGAGATAACTATTTTACAGGGAACATGGGCTATGGAGGGTTAAGTGGCTTGCCCAAGACCACAAGGAGCACCTGTGGGACTAGAAACCCCAGTCCTTCCAGCCCAAGGTTGCTGTCCTCTAGTGGGATTTGAGCCCCTGACCTTCTGGCCTGAAGTACCCTGCCCCAACCACTAGGCCACTCCTCCACTCCAGTTGAACAAAGTCTGGAACTGGCAGTGGAAGAGAAGGGATTTGCCTAATGAGTGGAATTCCTGAGGAGGGGGAGAGGAGCTAGCAGTATGATTTTGCTACTTTTCTGATCTATTTTATATTTGGAGAGGAAAGCAAGTGTTCCATAAAATCAGGAGGTAGGCACTAATGCATTTTTGAGGTCCACTCTACACTGGTAGCTCCTGTCTGGTGTAACCATCATTTGGAGTTGTGGGCTTTTTGCAAGCCCTAATTACATATTAACCAAGAAAGAAGCAGAGGAATGAGGTGCCCAGCCCAGGACCCCATATACATAGAGGAGAACAGACAAAGAATAATTAAGGAGAGCTTCAAATCCAAGGAATCCATAATCCATGTCCATTGTGTTAAACAGCTTGCTCTCACTGATTTACTCTTCTGAATTGTATTTTTGGACTATATTGTGGGAAGCACCAATAAAGGTGTTTCATCTAAATCCACCTGCATTGTGTACTTGCCTTTGCATATTTTTTTATCTTTTTTTTTGTTCACTTCAACTTAGGCTTTGAACATTTTCCCTCCTATCCACCAGGACCCTTTTATCTAAATCATGCACTGATACTGTGATTACCAGCCACCTTCTTTTATGGAGGATCTCTGGGGATACCCTCAACTCCCCATGAGACATTCATTATATAACTTTTATTTCTTGTTTATTCCCTATGTTTTGCTTTCTTAGGCATATTTCATTCAGGCGATAGTGCCTAGAGAAGGTCTAGACATGTCTGTCTGTTCATATGCATCTGTTTGTTGGTGCATAAGAGCTTCCCTTTCAACAAGTTTTAAGCTCACCTCATAGGTGCCAGTGTTTATGTTTATTTCAAACTTTCTTTACTACCCTTTGCAAGCATCAAGGCAGTTCACAATAATTACTAAGTAAAACATAGTTGGAAAAAAAGAAGAAATCAATAACATAAAAATCAAAACAATACAATATACATAGAGAGTAAGAAAAAAAGAGAAGAGCTAATACATTGTAAGTCACTTAACCAGAAAGGGACAGCAAAAGAAAGAGAGAAAAAGCGTAGCAACCCTGCAGCTGTCATGTGCCGAGATCACGCCACAACCTGTCTAAGAAACAAAACACTGAATTTCCTGAAAAGCTATAGAGAAGTAATAGCTTTTAAGAACTGTTTTAAATTTAGAAAATGAAGTTTCATGGCCTGTGTATAGTGATAAACTATTTCAGGAGCTAAAGAGTAAAATGTAGCATAGTGACTAGATTCAGGTCTGACCTAGCTGGGTTTGGGAAGAACAAGAAAATTCTGATCCCGTAGTCTAAGTGTACGTAATAGTAAGTATGGAAGAAGATTAGACAAGTATTGACTGACTAGAGCACAGCGCCTTAAAAGTTAATAACAGGATCTTGAATTTAATTTGAAAGGCGAGAGGAAACCAATACTCCGCCATAAGTAAGTGTGTCACATGATCACAATAGTTAGCTGATGCAATCAGCTTTATCACAGTATTTTGAATCAATTGTATACTCTTCAAAAGCGATTGGATTATTGTAATTCATTGTATAATGGGATTTCACAATCTTCATGTCACAAGGGCATGAACTGATGCCAATAGAGCTTTCTTATCAAGGCTCTGTTGCCAGAATGAAGAGGAGAGCAGAGCCGTGGTAATGAGGGAAGAGTGGTAGGGAGGTCAGAGAAGAGCCACCAGCAAGGACCCGCACCCCGAATATGGAAGAGAGCAGAGCTACAAGGCAACCAAGAAGCGCTCCCGGCTGAGATGAGCCCATCATCAGCACTGCTTGAGATATCAAAGCATTTCCCGCAAACTGAAGCTGTTGATGGATTCCTATGTGCTGGCCAAAGAGCAGTTCCAGCTGAGTGTGTGGTGCTGGAGCATCAGCAACACAGCATTGCTGGCTTGCATGCACCAGCTCAAAGCCCGCCCAGAGGAACTGAATTGCAGACACCGTGTCCTCTTCTGGTAGTAGCTGCTGTAGGCCATGCATGCCCTCGTGGGTTTTCACACCAAGACACAGTTTCTGGGCTGTGCCATCATGCTTGACACCAAAGGCAAAGTGTTATACAAGGCCATCCTGAGCAGCAACATGAGTGTGATATCAGTATGACCCAGGGCCTGTGGGATGTCGTGCAGCTCCCAGACAGCAGCAGCTGGCATGAACGAGTACCAGGAACAGCTGCACAAGCTGGTGAACATGATGCAGGAAAGCTTCAAAAAAGCAGGGAAGACAGAAGTGAAAAAACGTTGTAGGGAATGAGAAGGGAGACATGTGGAAGGGGAGAAAAGGGTACTGGAAGGGTATAAGGAGGCGGGGACTGAGGAAGAGCAGATGGATAGGTGGCAGGAGAGGAAGAGGCAGAGTGCAAGAAAATCATAGGGAAGGGGAGAGAGTTCAAGATGGAGGGTGGTGCAGGGCAGGGGGGATGCAAGAGGAGCGGAGAGATAGGGAATGAGTGCAGGAGAAGAAGGGAAAGTGCAAGGGCTGGAGAAGCTTTCATGCCCACAGCCAGAAACTACCCACCACATGCTGTTACTCCCCAGATACATCCACACAGACATCCCCGACATGCTTATACATACAGACCTCGATGTGGACATCACCCTGTCCTTTGATATCCTTCTCACACATCCTGACAGGTGCAAAACCTTCCATGGAGCTTCAATATACACACCATACAAATGGGGTCGTCTAGTGGTTAGAGCACTGACTTGGTGACTAAAAGACCAGGATTCAATTCCCACTAACACTCACTATGGCTTTGGGCAAGTCACTTAACCCTCCATTGTCATAGGTCTGGCAATCTGCTTACAATCACACTGCCAAGAAAACCCAGGAGCTACTGGGTCAGCACTGATTCAAAGGCACAATTTTCTTTTTTACTATACGAATGACATGTACACTCCCTCATCCCATAACCACTGTTCACATCCACCCACTCATCCGTTCACTAGTTACCTGCTACCCTAATGAAATACTCTTTACCACGACTCTTTGAACATAGTCTTCCAGACAGTGCAAGTGGAGAAAAGAGGAAACATGCCATTGTGCTACACAATTAGTGTGCACTTTTCAACCTGTTTTGTGTCGCTGTTGTGCTTATTTTGCTTTATTATTACTCTTTTTTGTTCTCCCTTTCATCCAGTTTCTTTTCATCCTCTCCCCTCTTCTGCATAGACGTCTGGCAGGGAGCAGCTCACACCAGCAGCTGCAGCAGCGTTTCTTGATCTTTGGCAACATACCTTCTGGGTCCTGGAGCAGAAGCACTAGTGGGCCCATTGCTTTTTAACATATTCATAAGTGACCTGGGAATGGGAACTAGCGAGGTAATAAAATTTTCAGATAAAGTAAAATTATTCAAAGTTGTTAAAACACCAGCAGATTGTGAAAAATTGCAAAAGGGCCTTAAGAAATTGGGAAATTGGGTGTCCAAATGGCAAATGAAATTTAATGTGCACAAGTACAAAGTTATGCACTTAGGGAAGACAGCCCAAACAACAGTTACACGATGCAAGGTTCCACCCAGGAAAAGGATTTGGACCTCATCATGGATAATACATTGACACCCTCTGCCCAGTGTGCACTGGCGGCCAAGAAAGCAAATAGAATGCTATGAATCATAATGAAAGGAATAGAGATAACCAAGGATATTATAATACCTCTGTATCACTACATGGTGCAACCGTGCCTCATATATTGTTTGCAAATCTTACAAAGGATATAGCAGAATTAGAAAACATATAAAGAGGAGTAACCAAAATGACAAAGAGGATGGAAGGATGCCCCTATGAGGAAATGCTTAAAAGGCTGGTTCTCTTCAGCTTGGAAAAGAGATAGCTAAGGGGAGATATGATAGAGGTCTATAAAATAATAAACATAGATCAGTCGTTTACTCCTTTAAGAAGTAGAAAGACTAGGGGGCATAATACAATGAAGCTACAGTACAATGTAGCACATTTAAAAATAACCAGACACATTTTTTTTTCACTCAACAGGTAATCAAACTCTGGTATTTGTTGCTGGAGGATGTAGTAAAAACCCTTAGCGTAGATGGGTTTAAAAGAGGTTTGGACAAGTTCTGGGAGGAAAAATCCATTAACCATTATTAAAGTGGATTGGGAAATCCACTGCTTATCCCTAGGAAATGCAGCATGGAATCTGTCTATCTTTTGGAACCAGACAGATACTTGTGACCTGGAGTGATCACTGTTGGAAACAGGATACTGGGGTGATGGACCTTTGGTCTGACTCAGTATGGCATATTATTATGAATCTTCTGAGTCTTGGGCCAGCTGAATCTATAGCATCTCTCCTCAGCCCTGAGCTGGCTGTAGCTGTGGCTCTTGTTGACTGTGGTGGTGGCTTCTTTTGGCTTTAGGCTGGCAGCATCAACTCTCAGCACCAGACCAGCTGCAGTGCTGGCTCTTCTTGGCCAAGGACTACCTTTAGCAATGGTTTCTCTCAGTATTGATGGATATTCCTCCTGACCATGGACCGGTGGCAAGCCCCAAGTATTGAACTTCGGGTGAAGGGTATCCAAAATTTGACATGATTCTCTATAGGCAACAGAAATAAACTGAGCAAGGGGCCCTAGAGTGACCAACTGGGTTAGAAGCTGGATTAGTGGAAGGTCATAAAGGCTGGTGGTAAATGGTATTCACTCTCGGAAAAGGGTGTTCTCAGTGGAGTGCCATGAGGGTCTGCCATTGGTTCAGTTCTTTCAAACATTTTTGTAAGTGATATTGCAAAGAGGCTAATGGGAAATGTTTGCCTTTTTGTGGATGATACTACAAACGGACACAGCGTAGACACCATGGAAGATGTGGAAAATCTGAGGAGAAATCTAATGAAGCAAGCAATGGCCTATTGCTGTTGTTGCTGTTGCTATTAGAGATTAGCAATGAATAAGTTATGCATTTGCGCTGAAAAAACAAGATAGGAGCACAGCATATGGGTGAAGATGTGTGCAAATGAAGTGTAATCTCTGGAAGTGACTGTATCTGGTTATCTTAAGCTAGCTGAACAGGTAGATAAGAGAACAGCAAAAGTCAGAAGAATGCTTCGCTACCTAGGGAGAGGAATGGCTAGCAGGAAAAAGATGATATTACCTCTGTATGAATCCCTGGTGTGACCTCATTTGGAGTACTGTGTACAATTCTGGAAACCATGCCTTAAGAAGGATATAAACGAGATGGACTCAGTCCAGAGGATGGCTACTAAAATGGTCAATAGTCATATAAATTCATAAATCATATGAGGACAAGCTTAAAGATCTAAATATATATATCCTGGAGGAGAGGCATAATAGGAGGCTGAGGAATGAGGGGTCATTGGATGAGAATAAAATGTAATAGATTTAGGAGTAAGTAATCTAGGAAATATTTCTGGTGGATACATGGAACAGTCTCCCAGCAGAGGTGGTAGTGACAAGGACAACATCTGAATTTAAGAAATCGTGGAACCAGCACAAGGATCTCTTAAGGAGAGGAAGGGATTGTATAGCTGAACAGTCGGTATGATTAGAATGCTCATATGCAGGGCTAGCGCTACCATTAGGGGAACCAGGCAGTCGCCTAGAGCACCAGCCCTCTGGGAAGACCATTGCCACCGCTGTCACACTTCACTGGGTCCTAAAGCAGTGGCAATGGCCTTGACCAGCATCATGGCACTTACCTTCAAACTTTGGAGCCGTGGTGTTGTCCGCTTCTACTTCTACCAATGTTCAATGCCGACTTCCTATTTGCATGAGGGGAAGAAGTTGGCAATGGTGGGGGAGGAAGCAGACAGCTCCGTGATGCTGAAGTTTGAAGGTAAGTGCCAAGGGGCTATTTCAGGCTATTGCCACCGCTGTAGGTCCTAGTGAGCAGTGACTGAAAGGTTTGCATTTGTAATCCAAAGAAGAGGTTTTTAATGCACACACAACAGTGTTGACGTAACCCCTCAAGAAAAAGTCTAATAGAGACAGATCAGGTGACCAAGGTGGCCGAGCAAGAAGACCTCTTCTATCGATCCACAGGTCTGAGAAAGTGTCATCCAGAAACTGTCACACTCGCAATGCGACAGGATGCCCCATCTTGTTGAAACTGGTGTTATTTAATAGATGTAACCTCTGCAGTTCAGGAATGAAAAAAATCTGAAACACTGCTAAGTTTTGCCATTGGCTGTAGACTCTTAAAACAGAAAGAGGTGATAATGCAAGACTTCCTAATGGCTCACTAAACATTAACTTTGGGAAGTATCTTTGTCAGACTTCTTGAGGCTTTTCTGTACCCCAAATGCGGCAATTGTGACGGTTAACTTTGCCACTTATGTGGAAAGTTGTTTCATCAAAAAAGGTCAGTGGGTCAAGAACATCATTGGAATTTCCCATTTTTTACTTCATTAGTTGATATAGTAATCTTTGTAGCATTTCAACAGTTCTACCCTTGTAAGCATGCTTACAGAATTTTACAAAATGAAATAAGTATAAAAGAAATTTAAATAAGTAATCTATGAAATGTTTTTTGTAAGTTTGTAGCATAAAGTTATTAAAGCTTAAAACTGCACTAAGACTTTTTGGACACATATATATACACACACACACACACATACACTTTTAATATGATTTAGGATCTTAACTCAAAAAGGAAGATGTTTCCACAAGATCTTGCAGTGAGAAACATTTTGTTAAACTTAGAATATGTTAACAGGCGATGTAAGCTTATAAGAAGCCAAAAATGCAAAATGCCACATTGACAAAAACTCAACAAATGAAGCTATTCATAAACAAGGTCTGGCACCAGAATATTATTCCAGCACTGCACTGTGAGCGAGGACTCAAAGGCTCATTAATACGGCCTCAGTACCATGGCCTGTTTCAAAGCTTAAACCTCATTTAATTGAATGGCTGTGGTTAAAAAAAACAAATCTGATGTTTTTTTCTTTTGAGGATGGTCTATAATTATACATATAGGTTTAAACAAAATTATGAATATAGGAACTCAAAAGGTAGCCCACTCAGAGCAGCTGCTGCTGAGACAACATGGAAGTAATTTTATAAAAGGTCACCTAGATTTACACATAAACAACGTGTAAATCGAGGTCATTTCGTCTTTTACGTGTAAGTACACGCACATATCCTAGCAAGTGTACTTTCACTGTGAGTGTGCAAGGGGCGAAGTTTTACTGGAGCATGGGTGGAGCACAAGGTTACGCATGTAAATTATAAAATATTATAATTTATGCACATATCTTACAAATTTAGGAGCCGATAAGTGATTGTGCCTTAAACTAACGTGTTTTCAGCTATTTATGCTAGTGTTTTATAAAGTCAAGTATGCGTGTACTTGACTTTAAACTAGGAGTGAAACATGTGCACAAACATATGCATTAACTGTGCAGGGGTTTCTAAACTTACCCTTCACAAGTCCACACAAAAATGACACATCCAGACAAGATGGCATCTTGAGCAGTTCTGCCACTGGACGCACTGAGTCCTTGGTCTCCTTTGGGACTTACCTGGTTCTTGATGACATGTTTGCATGCAAAGAGACAGGGGAAGACTTTGGGGAAAACCTCCACCCTTGAATTTCTTCTTCCAAAGGCTCACAGGATGCTCGAGGAATTCAGTATCCACTTGCAACGGAAGCGGTTCTCTGTCTCGGCAATCTTCATAGGAGGTGCAATGGAGACCAGCGCTGAAAACGCATCATTCAGCCCTGAAGAAAGAGTAGCACCTCCTCGACTAGCAAGTTGCTTTTCCTGCGGGGTGCACTCAGTGTCTCCGAAGGAGATTTCCGTGGATGAGCGGCTGGGTGAGGAGGTGGCACCTGCGGGGATATCTTCCCTGACTGTGAAAGGGAGAGAGCATCTTGCAGTTATGGCTTTGTTCATGGGGGAGAGACCTGCTATTATAACAGTGGAAACACTTTGGGAATCTATCAAGGGCATGGATTCCTCACTTCAGTTACTAGCTGGCCATTTGGAATCTCAAGTGGAGCAAGTGGTTCTCAGGATGACTGACCATGATCAGACATTGACTCAGCATGCTTCCAGGTTAGAAAGAGTGGAAGCTTTTGTAGAATCTCTGCAAGCTGTGAATATGTTCAAATTAAAGAAAGAGATATTCTCTATAGAAGGGTGGACTTTTTGGAGAATCAAATTAAGAAACATAATTTGTACTTTCTTAATTTTCCAAAGTGTCCTTTAATTGCCCCCCTTGAGATGATTTGGAAATATCTAAGAGAGATCTTGCAAATTTCGGAAGGGGCTTTATTTCCTATTACTTGGGCAAATACATCTTGTTTGCCAGGTTATCTACTAGAGCCTCTCTAAGGGCTCAAGGAATGAGTCAATCTGAAGACCTAAATTTGACTGAGTTTCTGGAGACCTCTTTGGAGGTAAAAACTGAAAGAACGACCTTGGTGGCCTGCTTTGCCTTTGAGGCCGACAGGAATGCTGCCTTGAGACTTTACTTTTGCAATTTGTCAGCCTCTTTCCTGGGCTCAAGGATACAGATTTTTCCAGATGTATCACAGGATACTCAAAGGGACACAGTGAATTTTTAGCCCTCATAGGTAGAGTCCAGAATCTAGCCTTCTCTATAATTCTTAGACTTCCTTGTTGGCTTCATTATCATAGCTATGTCCTCTTCTATCTACAATGTTAATGTCCATTTCCTTTCACTTTTGAAGCAGCACATCTATTATCCCAGTTCCTGTACTGTCATCTCTGCAAACGAGTTGCTGGAAATGTTCTCTGACACATATTCCAAATGTTCTCTGACACATATTCCAAATTCCTTTTTTAAAGGTGGTTTTGTTGGCTAATTTCAGAGAGTCCAGATTGATAGAATAATATTTTGCAAACTTAAGGTGTTCTGGAATCTTCTTTTTGATTTGTGTTGTAACTAGATGATTTCATTTTGAATTATATTTTCAAGGTAGATAGAGTAATTTCCAAAGAAACTCACACTATTTAAATACACTTTAAATACTGAATTAAACTTCTCCATCGACTCCACAATTTTAAGAAAGTTACTTTTGTTGACACAAAGAATTGATCTGAATTTTCATGCAGAGCAAAATTCTAAGTAGTGATTACTCGAGCAATTGCAATTACCCATTTTAGAGCATTTCTCCAGTGATGAGTTTCTGAATCAAACTTTTGTTGAATATTTTCATGTATGGTTAACCTTTAGCCTCAGTCTTGTCTTTAGTTCTTTCCAGCTCAAGAATGATCTGTAGTGTTGTAATGCCTTATCATGACTTAACAATGTTCTAGGCAGATTTTTCCAATCTTTGGTCCCAGTAGAATAGAAAACAAAATACACTATATGGATACAAATCCCCTGTAAGGAGGAGAAGGCGATGGCAGTGGGGGTATACTACCAACCACCTGGTCAGAATGAACAGATGGAGGATGAAATGCTAAATAAAATCAGGGAAGCTAACAAAAGTTACAACACAGTAATAATGGGTGATTTCAATTACCCTGGTATCAATTGGGTCAGTGTCACGACAGGACCTACTAGAGAGATAAAGTTTCTAGATGAAATAAATGACTGCTTCTTGGAGCAGCTGGTTCATGAACCAACAAGAGAGGAAGCCATTTTGGACCTAGTCCTTAGTGGAACACAGGATCTGCTGCAAGAGATAAGGTTGTTGGGGCCACTTGGCAATAGTAATCAAAACATGATCACATTTGATTTAATAAATGGAAGGACAGCAAGGAAATCCACAGTACTATCTTTTAACTTTCAAAAGAAAGACTACAATAAAATGAGGAAAATAGTTAAGAAAAAACTAAAAGGAGCAGCTGCAAAGGTTAAAGATTTACATTAAGTATGGGCGTTGTTTAAAAATACTATCTTGGAAGCCCAGACTGGATTTATTCTACTCTTTAAGAAAAACTGAAGGATGTCCAAAAAACTGCCAGCATGGTTTAAAGGCAAGGTCAGAAAGGCTGTTGTAGCCAAAAAAGCATCTTTCAAGAAATGGAAAAAGGAGCCAAATGATGAAAACGTGAAACAACATAAGCACTGGTAAGTTAGATGCAAGGCATTGATAAGGCAGGCAAAGAGCGAATTTGAAAAAAAGCTCACAGTGAAAGCAACAATGCATAATAAAAACCTTTTTGAAGTACATTCGTAGCAAAAAACCTGTAAGAGATTCAGTTGGATCACTGGATGATAGAGGGATAAAAGGGGCATTAAGGGAGGACAAGGCCATAGCGAAGAGACTGAATTAATTCTTTGCTTCAGCCTTTACTGAAGATGATTTAGGGAAGTTACCCATGCCTGAAATTGCATTTAAGGTGATATATGGAAAGAATTGAAAGAAATATCGATAAACCGGGAAGATGTATTACAAGTATTTGATAAACTGACGAGCAGTAAATTATCTGGACCAGATGGTATATATCAGAGGGAGTTGAAAGAACTGAAAGATGAGATTGCAGACCTGCTATTAGTAATCTGTGAACTATCATTAAAATCATCTGCAGTACCTGAAGATTGGTGAATGGCCAATATAATGCCAATTTTTAGAAAGGGTTCTGGGGTGATCTGGGAAACTACAGACCAGTGAGCCTGAAGTTAGTACAAGGCAAAATGGTAGAAACCATTATAAAAATAAAATTACTGAACATGTAGATAGTTATGGTTTAATGGGAGAAAGCCAACATGGATTTAGCCATGGAAAGTCTTGTCTTTAATCTGTTATATTTTTTTGAAGGTATGAATATACAGGTAGATAAAGGTGAGCCAGTATTGTATTTATTTATTTTATTTAACAGATTTTGAAATACCACTTTTCTACCAGTCAAAGCAGTTTACAAAGAACTTTGCTTTTACAAGGAACAGATTTTGAACAGCATTAGAACTTGTACAATAAATATGGGGAACTCATAACAAAGAATGTTTTTAAGGCTGCTAACAAACAAAACTATATACAATGGGGTTATATGGGTTTCGAGAGGGTGGTGGGTAGTGGGGTCATAGGGGTTTCATGAGAGTCATATGAGTGGGGTCAACTGTGTTGCTTATTGTCAAATGCTGCTTCACCTTCATTCACTCTAAGGGCTTCAGATTTATTAAAATATTAAGGCCAGAAAAGATTCAAAACTAACTGATTAACATCATTACCTTCTAGAGATCTCTCTCTGAGTGCCTCAGGAACAATAACATGTCATCAGCAAAGAGGTTCCCGCTGCCCTAGTGCAATACCATCAATATGTGAAGATGCTCTCAATTTAGCAGCAAAGGGCTCAAGAGACAAGATGAAAAGTAAAGGTGCTAAGAGACATCTCTGTTGCATCCCTCTAAATAATTGAAAGAGGGCAGTCAATTTCCCATTAATCGAACACTGCACTTCCGTAGTTATATATAATATTTGTAGTGATTTGCAAAACCAGTCCCCTATCCCCATCTTGGCCAACACCCAAAACAAATATTTCCAATTCACCCTGTCAAAGGCCTTTTCCGTATCTACAGTAAACTGGCCAAAATAGGCTTGGCTCCAATAAGGTGAATCTTCTTCATAGTCATACGGGAAGGAATGATATTAGTCAATGCATTTGTTCCCTGGACAAACCCTGGTTGGTCATTATGGATCTACTCTGGGATAACTGTGTTCAATCTGGCTACAAGCACTGATGTTAGTATCTTGCATCTTGTCTATATGAACCAACCAGTTTGGGATCCTTGCCTGGCTTTGGGAAAAGAATCATCTGGGCCCTGTTCTGATACAGTCTCATCTGTCTTCTTGTAAAAATCTCCTGATACATTGCCTGCAAACAGGACTGTACAGAGCCTTGTGTGAGCGGTGCGGCCACACAGGATGCAAAGACTTCAGGGTCGCATTTCAGTGACAGGCAACGGCAGAGAGACAAAATGCACCCCTGAAGTCTTCCTGCCGGCACACTAAGCAGGTCTGGTCTCTCTGGGAGGGACCAGAGCTGCTTAGCGTGCTGGCGGCAGGCGGCTTGCACATCGGGTGCGCGCCTCTTCTCTCCCGCCCCCATAAAGTGGCTAGATGGGGGTGTGGGAGGGGGGCGCACGCCCGATGTGCAAGTTGCACAGGGAGCATTTCGCCATCGGTATGCGCCTGCCTGCAAAAGTAGGGCAAACAGGTCTTCTAATAGCCTAATTGTTAGAGTACTGGATGTGAGGAGAGTTCAAATCCTATTGCTGATCCTTGTGATCTTCAGTAAATCGCTTAACTTTACAGCTTCTGGATGTTTTACAACCAAAACAAGCATTTTTCCAATGCCTATTTGTGCCTGGATCAGGTCTAAACTTGGATGGAGGTTGCAGATGTCCCACTTCACTTTCAGAAACATTGTGGATGTTTAAGTCCATGACCTAGGAGTGATAGTTTCTGATGATCTTAAGGAGGCTAAACAGACAAATAAAGCAACGGCAAAAGCCAGAAGAATGCCTGGGTGCATAGAGAGAGGAATGGCTAGCAGGAAGAAGGAGGCAATAGTGTTTCTCTGTAAGTCTTTGGTGAGACCTAATATAGGGTATTGTGTGCAATTCTGGAGATCAACACCTTCAAAATGATGCAGCTGTAGTCAACATTATTGGCACCCTTACAGTTCAACCCCTTAATATCCAATATATCCAAAAAATAATTGCCAGTGGACTATATATGCACACATATTTGACTCATAAAAGAAACAAATTAAACAAGACAAATTAAAAAAAGGAAATAGTATAAAAACTGGGACCTTGCCAGGACATGATTATTCCTAGAACAAGTAAAACCAAAGACCTCAGAATATTTAGGGTAACTGTATTGTAACATCTGTGCTCAAAGAACTTATTTGTTTTGTTATTTTTTTATTGTTGTACCGTTTGCCATGAAAGGGAAACCTCTCTTGCAGCAAACCTTCCTTTTTGCTGTGAGAGAGGGTTTTCCTTTCAAGTCAAATGGTCCAACAATAAAAAAATAACAAAACATAAGTTCTTTGAGCACAGGAGTTAGAATATTTAGGGTAACTGTATTGTAAGGTCTTTGCTTTTACTTGTTGTTCTGGGAATATTTTTGCAGTGAACCATTGTAGTCTTCTTTGTAATAGGACATAATTTTCGGCACCCTTATAAGCAATTCAAATCAGTTTGAACAGAACCACATTCTCATTGCAGTAAAATTAGATGCACCTGGATCAATTGTCAGTGCTCATGTGACTTGAATCAACCAATGAATGATGGCTCTAACGTTTAACATGGCCACATTCATTCCCTGTTTCATTTTCACAAAGGTGAAGACGAGAGCTGACAGAAAAGCCATTATCACCAAACATCAAACTTCAAAGGGGTACAAGGAAAATTAATCCAAGAAATCTTTGAAGATTAGTGCGAACTGTTGGAAACACCCATTCAACATCCAAAGAGGTTAAAGCTGACCTGGAGCAACCTGGAATGGTGATTTCATCCTGCACCATGTGCCACATACTAAACAAAGAAGGACTTCTCAAAGACAGACATAAAAAGGCATGCTTGATCATTGCCCAAACCCATCTTGAGAAACCACAATCCTCCTGGGAAAATGTTCTATGAACAGATAAAACCAAACTTGAGTACTTTGGCAATGCAGACCAACGATATATTTACAGACAAAGAAATTAATCTTATAAGGAAAAAAACACCCTTCCTACACCTAAACATAGTGGAGGTTCCATAACATTGTGGGGCTGTTTTGCTGCCTCAGGAACTGGAGGCCTAGAACTACCAAGGTATTTTGGAGAGAAATGTGCTACTTAGTGTCAGAAAGCTAGGTCTGGGTCGAAGGTCATGGGTTCTCCAGCAGAACAGTGACCCAAAACATAGATCCAAAAGTACAAAAGAAAGGTTAAAAAGAAAAAAAATGGACTGTTTTAAACTGGCCAACAATGAATCCTGATCTCAATTCAATTGAAAACCTTTGGAAAGAGTTAAAATCTGCTATTGGTAAAAGGAATCCTAGAAACACTCATGAGCTGGAACAAATTGCAGTTGAAGAGTGGGAGAAACTACCAGCAGACAGATGTACGAAATTTATAGATGGCTACAAAAAACGTTTGGAGGCTGTCAACACTGACAAGGGTTGTGGACCCAAATATGTGTGTGCTATTAACCCTGTCCAGGTCATATTTTGTTTTTTCTCATACATTACTACGTCTAAGTTGCAGAAAGATAGTTTTTTTGTTGTTACATACCTTTGAACATACTATTAAAATATTGTGATGACACACAATTGGAATATTTCCAATTTTTCAAAATATTGTATACAATATACCTAAAATGCAAAGGTGCCAATAATGCTAACAACAACTGTATAAACAGAATGGAGTTGGTGCAGAGGGTGGCTATCAAAATGGTCAGTGGGCTTTGTCATAAGGCATACGGGGACAGAATTAAAGATCTCAGTTTGCAGTGGCATTCCTAGCCCTCACAACACCTGGGGCAGATGCCCCCCCCTGCGCTGCTGGCGACCCCCCGCTGTCGGTGATGTGCACTGTGATGCCCCCCCTCCAACCCGAATCGGCTCCATAGACGCAATGCGGCAAACTTACACTTACGTTGGTTTGCTGCGATGCCTTGCACTTGAGGAGCTCGTCATTCTGTTTTCCCAGCCAAAGTCTCATGAACTGTGAGGGACGGCAGGGCTTAGTAGTTTTATCGAATGGTAGACTAGATAAGTCGTATGATCTTTATCTGCCGTCATGTTTCTCTATTTCTATATACATTAAAATTCTGTCTGCAGACCATCAGGCCCAGGAGTCTTAGCTAAATTAATCATCCTTATTGCAATTCTAATCTCCTCTAAAGGGCATGCGCAAGGATTGGAGGCACCCTAAGTGGGCCCCTCCATCCTGCCACACCCCCTGCCCCCATTGCCACCTCTGGGGCCAGCAGCAGTGGCAATGGCAAAGGAATCTTGATGCAGTGCTTACCAAAGTCTCCAGCGCTGTCTTTGATCTTTGGGCACTTCTGCCCCCTCTCCGATGTAGACTTCTGGTTTGGCATAAATCGGAAGTTAGCATCAGGGAGGGGGGGGGGGGGGAAGTGGCCAAAGATAGCAGGCAGGAACTGTGATGCAGTGCCAGACCCTTCAGTAAGTGGAAGAGTAGCCTAGTGGTTAGGGCAGCAGCCTGGGACTAGAAAGACCTGGATTCAAATCCCACTGGTATTCCTTGTGGCCTTGGGCAAGTCATTTAACTCTCCACTGCCTCAGGTACAAACTTAGATGACAAGCTCTATGGGGACAGGGACATACCTACTCTACCTGACCTTAACTCACCTTGAGGAACTACTGGGAAGCCATGAGCTACACACTACTAAAATAAATAGGAAGGAGTTGGTTCAGAGGACAGCTACTAAAATGGTCACTGATCTCCCTCATTAAGCATATAGGGATAGATGTAAAGATTTCAGTATCTCAGCTTTGGAAGGAAGAGAGGAGATATGATCGAGACAGCTAAATACCTTCATTGCATATATTCACAGGAAGCATGCCCTTTTCAATTGAAAGGAAACTCTGGAACGAGGGGATAGACTCAGGAGTATTTGGAGGAAATATTTCTTTATGGCAAGAATGGTGGGTGACTGGAATGGCTTCCCAATGGAGACGTGTAGATAAGGACTGTAAATTAACTTGAGAAAACATGGGACAGGTACAGAGGATTTCTGAGGCAGACTGGATAAGGCTGTATGGTCTTTATGTGCCATTATTTTCTATGTTTCAATGTTTCTATGTTTATTCTTAATTACTTTGTGGATATTTCCATAATAGTTATTTCACATTGAAAGTGTAGAGTATGTTGTATAGACCAGTGAAAGAATTTCCAATTTTAATGCATTTTTAATTGCATGTTTTAGACAGGAGAATGTGAAAAACATGCAAGGGTGTGAAGACTTGACAAAGAGCAAGACATTCAAACCTAAACAATAAATTCTGAAAGCTGGGGGGGGGGGGGGGAGGCATTGGGGGGGCTAACACCTCGAACATACTCTGGGGCTGGCCCTGGGTGTAGTCTAGCTGTTAGTGCAGGGGCCTGATGACCAAAGAAACCAGGGTTTTGAATCCCACTGGCACTCCCTGTGGCCTCGGGCAAATCACTTAACTCTCCATTGCCTCAGGTACAAACTTTGTGGGCCTTTTACTGAAAGGTTTTAATGCAAGTTAAATGTTCACAGACCTTTTATTTCTATGGGTGCAATGGCACTTAACGCGTGATACCTGCAATACAACATAGTAACCTTTAGTAAAAAGGCCCCTTACATTGTAAGCCATCTTGCAACAGAGAAATATCTACACTACCTGACTGTAATTCACCTTGAACTACTACTGGAAAGGCATGAGCTAAATGAAAATAAAGGTCTTTGAATTTATGGGATCAGCTTAATAATTATTCATAGATAATTTCTTTGTATCTGAAAAACTGAACTCTGCACTACAGACATGTGCCTTAAAAAAGATATTTTGCCTTTAAGAACAGTTTTGAACTAAATCCAAGAAAAGTTGCTTCCCCCAAAATTCCTTCTGTAGAATTACAGCTGCTGTCTCCTCTAGAAAAAATATATCTGTGGTTGACGCCTAGTGAGAGACTGGCTCTGTTTTCTTTTCCTTCTACAAACATAAGTCTGAAAGCCTGAGCTGAAGCTGAATAAAAGCATATTATAAATTTATTATATTTAAATATTTCTGTATTGTATTTATACCAAAATAGCTCTTCTGGTGTAAAGAATTCTAATAGCCAGTAACAGAAAAGGCAGTCAGCTAACTTGGGGCCTTATGCAACAAAATTGCATTCCTTAGAAAAAGAATTGGGGGAAAATCCTTGAATATGATTCTGAGAGTCTTGTTAACTATGAGATGAAAATAACAACTCATAAATCCAGCTTTAGCTAATATTATTACTCTTTCATTATTTGCATTTATATACCTTCTCCCTTATTGAACTCAAGGCAGTTTACAAGATAACACCAGCAGCTAAACATAAATATAGTTGTATTTGTTTTATGTTGACTTTATATATATTCTTTTGTGACCAGCTCAGAGCTACTGATGATGCAGGGTCTTAGTACTTCAAATAAAAAACCCTCTAGCTTGATTTAACCTAAGGCCCCAAACCCACCCCCACCAATTGTCAAAACAATATCCAACTGTCAATCAATCAAAGGTTTCTGGGAACAGCCAAGTTTTACCTCCCAGGCCATGAAGAGTAAGAAAGATCCTCTTACTCAGGGGAAGGATCCTTTATCCTTCAAGCGCTTCCACTTGCCAGATTGACAAGTCTCATCTGCTCTGCCCTCAGGCAGAATTGCAACAGTATCTAAGTCCTATGCTATTAGGCCGCAGGATGAATATGGAGGACTCTTCAGGTTCAGTCAGTCAAATGGGGCCCATTTGATCTCCATTGGCTCTCTGATGGTGGGAAGATTTTCTGGACAGAATAAATGCATAGCATGGGGCAGGCAAATCAATAAATCATATCAAGCATCACCATAGTAACAGTGTTATTATATGTGCTTGACTGCTTGAGGCAAGCTACCCAAAGATGGTAAGCTCCAATGGGCAAGGTTCATTGTTCCTTTATTTTATTTGTTTTACAGTGCACAATAAATGCTAAGATAAAACAAATATAATTGAGATAAGCCACACATGATATCATAGTTAGTGGGTCATCAGCAAACTACTACTATTAGCCTGTTGAATAGTAATTCGATGAGCTCTCGAGATTACTTCTATAAGATTTTTCAATTTTAAACAAACAATCTCTTCAGATTTTAATTCTACTTCCAGGAGTAGCATAAGGTTATGTCATCCTGGGGTGAAAGAAGAAGATACTGCAGAACAAAGCGCTGCATGTCTTGGCAACGATTTGAATCACAGTACATTCACTGTTTGCATAACTAAATACATATTTCAGCGAGAAGACATTGTATTTTATAGCCAAAAAGACCTAGAAGATACACTTTAAAAAAGAAAATTGCAACAATAAAGGTTTTAAGTAAAAACATTTGGGCCAACATGTAGCCACTGCAGTCAGTGACGTTTTTTTAAAGCCGGCTGCGGTAACCAAAATAATTCCAAATATTCGGGGCTGATATGCCGATCGTGGCGGCTGCTAAACATTCAGATAGAGAGGTCAGTACTGGTGCTATTTGGATAGAGGCGATATTGGTTGGCTATCTAGCTGATGTTAGAGCAGTCTTTTTGCCGTCCTTATGTGGATAGTCATCTGCTATCCATATTATTTCTGTTTCATCCTTGTTCTGCCCAAGGGCCACCCTGGCACCAATCAGAAAGTGCAAGTTGGTCTGTATGATTTTCAGCAGCATTATCCATATAGTGCTGCTGAATGTCACTGGATAGTTCTGGCCAGCGCACTTATTTGGATATCAGGTTCTACTATGCAGATCAGTGCTTCTTAATATCGACCATATTATGTAAAGATTGTTTATATAACTTCTAATTTTTAGCAATTCTCAAACCGGAGGGCAACTTTCAAACTGCCCACAATGCTGCAAAGTCTATGGGTACTTTTTACCCATGGTCTTTGTACCCGTTTGCACTGTAAAATGGGAGTACACATATACATTCACTTTGAGACAAAAAAAAAAGGTTTGAGTCAGTGGTGTAAGTTTTAATGAGGGCAAGCAAGCAAGTTAGAAACATAGAAACATGATGACAGAAAAAGACCACATGGCCTATCTAGTCTGTCCTTCCATATCAACAACTACAACAGTCCACTTTTTACCTTTAGAGATCCTCTGTGTTGGTCCCATGCTTTTTTGAATTCAGTTACTGTCCTCATCTCTACCACCTCCACTGGGAGACTATTCCAGGGATCCACTACTCTTTCCGTAAAGAAATATTTCCGCATATCACTCCTGAATCTATCTCCCTTCACCCTTATCCCATGTCCCCTCGTAGCAGAACTTGCTTTCAATTGAAAGAGGCTCTCTCCCTGAACATTTATGCCATGGAGGTATTTAAACATCTCAATCATATCACCTCTATCCCACCTTTCCTCTAAAGTGTACATATTAAGATCCTTAAGTCTGTCCTCATATGCTTTATAATGAAGCCCACTAATCATTTTAGTAGCCACCCTCTGCACCGACTCCATCCTGTTCACATCCTTTTGAAGGTGCGGTCTCCAGAATTGCACACCATACTCCAAATGAGGTCACACCAAAGACTTATACAGAGGCATTATCACCTCCTTTTTTCTGCTAGCCATTCCTCTCCGTATGCACCCAAGCATCCTTCTAGCTTTATCTGTCGCCTTTTCTACCTGTTTAGCTACTTTAAGATCATCAGACACAACCACGCCTAGGTCCCGCTCTTCTTTAGTGGACAAAAGTACTTCACCTCCTATACTGTATTGCTCCCTTGGATTGCTGCAGCCCAAATGCATGACCTTACATTTTTTAACATTAAATCCCAGCTGCCAAATTCTAGACCATTCTTCATGCTTAGCTAGATCCCTCCTCATGTTATCTACACCTTCCTGGGTGTCTACTCTATTGCAGATTTTGGTATCATCTGCAAAGAGGCAAACCTTACCCGACAGCCCTTCCGCTATATCACTAACAAAGATGTTAAAAAGAATCGGACCAAGGACAGATCCCTGGGGCACACCACTGGTAACATCCTTCTCCTCAGAGTGAGCTCCATTTACTTGTACTCTTTGTCGCCTCCCACCCAACCAATTTCTAACCCAAGCAGTAACTTTAGGGTCCATCCCTAGGGTGCTCAGTTTGTTTATAAGTCGCCTGTGAGGAACAGTTTCAAAGGCTTTACTGAAATCTAAATAAACCACATCTAGAGCTCTCCCTCGGTCCAACTCCCTGGTCACCCAGTCAAAGAAATCAATCAGATTTGTCTGACAAGACCTGCCTCTGGTGAATCCATGCTGCCTCGGATCCTGTAATCCGCTGGACTCCAGAAACCTCACTATTTTCTCTTTCAGCAGCGTTTCCAATAATTTACTCACCACCAAAGTTAAACTAACTGGCCTGTAGTTTTCAACCACATCCTTACTTCCGCTTTTGAGTAAAGGCACCACATGAGCCTCTCTCCAGTCCTTTGGCACCACTCCCGACTCCAACAAGGCATTGAAAAGGTCAGTCAGTGGAGTTGCTAGAACGTCCCCAAGTTCCCTCAGTATTCTAGGGTGTATCCCATCCGGTCCCATCGCCTTGTCTACTTTAAGTTGAGCTAGTTTCTCACAAACACAGTCTTCTGAAAATTGTTCAAGATGTCCCTCGCTTCTGTTCCTATTTGTGGGTGTTTTCTGAGGTCCTGCTCCTGGTTCTTCATCTGTGAACACAGAACAAAAATATTTGTTAAGCAATTCCGCTTTATCCTTATCAGCTTCTACATATTCCCCCCTTACACCCTTGAGTCTGACAATACCACTTTTGCCCTTCCTCTTTTCACTATTATATCTGAAAAAGTTCTGCTACAAGGGGACATGGGATGAGGGTGAAGGGAGATAGATTCAGGAGTAATATGCGGAAATATTTCTTTACAGAAAGAGTAGTGGATCCGTGGAATAGTCTCCCAGTGGAGGTGGTAGAGATGAGGACAGTAACTGAATTCAAAAAAGCATGGGACAAACACAGAGGATCTCTAAAGGTAAAAAGGGGACTGTTGTAGTTGTTGATATGGAAGGACAGACTAGATAGGCCATGTGGTCTTTTTCTGTCGTCATATTTCTATGTTTCTATCTCCATTGCTAGTTAGGACACATGTTACTTCAGGGAACAGTCGGTTGAAACTGGGGGCCAAGGAGGTGGTGTCACATCGAAGTGAAGCTTGTACCCTGACTGAACAATGGAGAGAACCCAGCAGTCCATGATGGACTGCCAGGCCTCTGTAAAGTGACGGATGCGACCCCTTACCCCCCCACTGGCAGATAATAAAAAAACAGGGGAGAGTTTGGGAAGGGTGGTCTGTGGGAGAGCCTGAGTTTTCCTCTCTCGTGGGCAACCCCACTAGTAATATGACTGATATGGCTGACCCTGAGTCCAAGGTTGTCCTGCCACACACAGGACTGGTAGTGGCGCTGTGGGTAAAATTGTTGAAAGTAATTGTAATGGAAAGGACAGTGATAAGAAGGCAGAGAGGAGTGGCGGGTGGAGGAAGCCGCCTCTGTCGATTCAGCCAAAAGATCTCGGACTGCAGTGGAATGGTCTTTGAGCTCCAAGACTGCCTTTTGCACCTTGGATCCAAAGAGATTGTCCCTTTGGCAAGGGGCATCAGCCAAGTGGTCATAAAGGTCCTCCCATAGACTGGACACACGAAGCGAGGCATTGAATCTGGCTGAAACAGCTGTAGCCGCGGACAGGGCCACAGAGTCATAGATACCATATGTGGCACGGATAATATAGTAAATGGATTCATGCAAGCCCACAGCCAAAGAAGCTGGGTCCACTGAGGAAGGTTTATCCAGCTGCAGGAGGAGGTCATAATGATAGTGCAGCGTGTGTAGCCGATGAGCCAGTATGCACATAGCAAGAGTGTTGCTCTGGTAACATTTATGTCCCATGGCATCTCTTTCCCTGGAGGCACCTGGGACAGCAGCTTAGCACCCTTGAATTTTTTAAGGACTGCCTCAGATATGACTGACTGATGGGGGAGCTGAGTATGTTGGAAACCTGGAGTCTGCAGGACCTTGTACTTCAAGATGCAACACTGCCTGAAGACAGGGTCTTCCAAATGGAAGATTGCAGGTCCTGAAGGAATTGACGCACAGGAAAGGCAGGAACCTCCTTAGGAGTACTGCAAGCTTTTAAAGGAGTGAAAATCCCTTTTGTAAGTTGGGGACTGTGAGTCACTGAGGGCCAATGCGTGAGAGAGTTTCTGAAGGAACTTCGGATAAGAAAGATCCTCAGACGGAATGCCCTGGAGTTCCTACTCCAAGGAAAATGGGACAGGGTCCTACACATAAGATTCACATGGTTCCCAGGGATAGGGCAGGAGGAAACAAATGTCCTTATCGAGGGGTGAAAGTTTCCACAAGTCAATAAGAGGTGGGGATTCCGAGAACTCCTGTGTGTGGGGTAGACGGGGATCTGAGGGAGCACAAAGCCATGCAGCAACAGCCCATGAGGGGAGGCCTGCAAGAGCATGGAACTATCCTGAAGAAACTTCTAGGGAAGAGAGCGGAGGGAAGACTGAGAAGCCTGAGGGACCTCCGGAATAGGAGGAGAACTGTCAGGCATGGAGGAGAGGGGTGCATGCTGAGCTGATGGAGGCAGCTGATGCTTATGTTTAGATTTAGCCTTTTTACCTGACAGAGGCATGTCCCCCAGAATAGCTGAGGAGGAAGCCAACAGACTTGAAGTCAGTTCAGGAGTGGAAGGGGTACTACCCAATGGCAGGAGTAACCGAGGGGAAGCCCTAGGCTCCGCAGCCGAGCCCAGAGGTGACAATACCAGTGCTGCAGTTGCCTTTAAAGCCACAACTGAGCCTGTGCTTGGCCTGGTGGGAGAAGAGGAGGAGTCTGACACGAGAGCTGGTCGCACAGAGGCGGTAACACTGAACAAGGTCTGGCTCTAGTAAAGTGAAAGAGCTGGTCTCGCAGAGGTGGCAACAATAAACAAGGCCTGGCTCCAGAAAAGGGAGAAAACAGCTTCTTGATGTTTAAAGTGGAAATTTTTTCTTTTTCCTGTCAGCAGACAAAGACAGAGCACAGTTGCAATGTAAAAAGCACTTTCCCGCCATTGCGCAGTGAAGTGTAGGCCGGCACATTTATCTTTTGCCAACCATGGTGAGGTGCAGGAAGAAATGTTTATCTTTTCTGCCGCCCATCGGCTTGAAAATCTTGAGGCTGAAAGAAAAAAGCAGCGGAAACAACCTGGTGAGAGAACCAAACTAGGGAACCGCAAAAAAAAAAACCCAAATAAAGGTAAAAATGCAAGCAAAAATGAGGAGAAAGGGAGACCCGTGCAGGCTTCTGCGTGGTATAGAAAAAAAATTTGATTCCCTCAGTGCAAGCAGGCAGGAAAGCAGGTATGCATGCTCAGTGAAGCAACAAAGCTTCTCTGAGTTGTGGGACATCCACTCAAGGCTCAGTTTGGGGATTTCGCCACCAAGTGTGACTGCATCCTCCTGCTTGTCTCTGGAAAAAGCTATTTACACAATTTCATACTATTAGCAATATTTCACCTTCTATGACCGGGTCTCTAGAGACTTGTGATACATTGGTTCTGACACATTCAATGGAGGTGCCTACACAAGGCTTCATCCAATAAGAGGTATTCCCTGTTCCTTTAGGTTATGTTGATAGATGCCCCGGATGCACTGGACTAATTTGAGGATTTTATCCCTGGTCAGACACTGCTTTCCAAATCAGGCCCTAATTGAATGTGAAAAAGGCATTTTCTTCTGAAACAGCTGTGTCAGGCATAATAATGGATTATTTTGCATAAGAACATAACAAATGCCATACTGGATCAGACCTAGGTACATCAAGCCCAGTATCCTGTTTCCAACAGTGGACAATCTAGGTTACAAGTACCTAGCAGTATTACAAAAAGACACACAGGTCCCACAATGCTTGTATTGGGACAAGCAGTGGATTACCTGGGTCCTCTTTAATAATGGTTTACGGACCTTTCCTCCAGCAACTTGTCCAAACCTTTTTTAAACCTAGCTTCACTAACAGCTTTTACTACATCCTCCGGTAACGAATTCCAGAGTTTGATTACGCATCGAGTGAAAAAAATATTTTCTCTTATTAGTCTTAAACAGTTTACACTGTAGCTTCACTGCATGTCCCCTAGTCATTCTACTTTTTGATGGCGTAAAGAATCGATGTAATTTACCCGTTCCACTCCATTCATTAATTTATAGACCTCTATCATGTCTCCCCTCAGCCATCTCATTTCCAGATTGAAAAGCCCTAACCTTTTAAGCCTCTCCTCAGAGATATCCTTCCATCCCCTTTACCATTTTGGTAGCTCTTGTCTGTACCTTTTCTAATTCCGCTATATCCTTTTTAAGATATGGTGACCAGAATTGCACACAATATTCAATGTGCGGTGTTACCCCTGCTGTTTTTTCTGTTTGTGATTTTTGTGGGGTATCCCTTTGTTTTTCTCTTTTGTTTGCCTAAATGAATGAGACCAAAGTGGACACAAATACAGTCTGCCCATTATTTACACTGGTCTAATTATTTTAGGAGACTGGCTATTTAATAGACAAGAGATGTGCTTCAAATAAACAATGACTACAACAAACACGTTCATTCCATCTTAAAATTTTACCTTTTTTCATATGCACCATGACTTTCCACAGAAGGAGAGGCAGGAACAGCTCCCAGAAACCACAGGTAAAGAAACAGCACAGGAAAGGACAGAACAGTCTAGATGAGGAACAAGGGAGAGAGAATAAAATGAATAGCACAGAATGACATATAGGGAAAAATTTACAAAGGAGCTTAGATAAAGGAAGAAGAGACTCACTTTAAGAGAAAAAAATTGAGGAGACTGAGTCACAGGCAGTAAGGAGGATGGTGAAAGACACAAAGCCTCCCTCCAGTCTTCTAATACATTAAGGGGTAATTTTATAAGCGGCATCTACTTTTACACCTGAAAGTAGGTGTCTAAAAGGCGTCTCTTAGTCATTTACTGTCTGCGTGTAAGTGGCCATATAGGCACGTAAATAATGTCTTATAAAATCACAGCCAGCGCAAAAGCGCACGTGTTAATTTCATGTGGCGTACTCCCACTGTAGACATGCACAGGGGTGGAGTTTGGGAGGAGCATAAGCGTATTGCGCAAGTATGCACATGGATTATAAAGCACTATCATTTGTATGCACACTTGCAAAATGTAGGCACGGTCATTTACACCAGGTCTAAAGCAGACTTAAAACAGACGTTTTCACTGCCTTACACTAGGTGCCCAGTTATAAATATTACCCTCTACAAGGGTATTTTATAGCAAGGTTCCTGAACAAGGTGCTTATTATATAAAGGTAACATGCGCCTATGTGCTTTTATAACACGATGCCTGGGGAAGCAGACACACACTTTTCACCTGCTCCAAAGCAAGAATAATTGTGTGCATGTATGTATAAGTAAGAATAGAAGTAAATGTGTGCAGTTCATAAAATATGCACAGAAGTGCCAAGTCCACTCCTGTTCTACTTATTGTCCACCCAAGAGAACACCAATGAATATGTCGCATAAAAATAAGTGCTAGCACTCAGGACCATACCAAGCCCTGTGTGAGCGATGCGGCCGCACAGGGCACAAAGACTTAAGGGGCGCATTTTGTCTCTCTGCCGTTGCCTGCCACTGACACTTTAGCAGCGGCAGGCAGCGGCAGAGAGCCAAAATGCGCCCCTTAAGTCTTCTTGCCGGCACACTAAGCAGGTCTGGTCTCTCCGGGAGGGTCCAGATCTGTTTAGTGTGCCGGCGAGTTGCAAATTGGGTGCACGCCTCTTCTCTCCCACACCCATAAAGTGGCTAGATGGAGGTGCGGGAGGGGGGTGCGCGCCCAATGTGCAACTCGCACATGGCGCTTTTCACCATCAGTACGGCCCTGCTAGCACTTATTTGCGGCTACAGTTGTCGTCAACATTATTGGCACCCTTGCATTTTAGGTGTGTACAATATCTTGAGAATAATTGAAAGCATTCCAACTGTATATCATCATAATATTTTAATAGTATGTTTAAAGATATACAACAAAAAAAGATGTCTGTGCAATGTAGACATAGTATTTATTTATTTATTTAACAGGAAATTTTTTATACCGCTTTATCATTTCAATCAAAGTGATTTACATTGTAAGTTAAACATGGTAATGTACATTAAACAGGGACATTGATAATTTGAACTTTTCTGAGTAATTTCTGAGAAAAAAGCAAAATATGACCTGGATGGGATTAATGGCACCCTTCACTAATATTTGGCTGCACAACCCTTGGCAGTGATGAAAGCCTCCAAATGTTTCTTGTAGTCATCTATAACTATTGTACATCTGTCTGCTGGTAGTTTCTCCCACTCTTCAACTGTGATTTGTTCCATCTCATTAATGTTTCCAGGATTCCTTTTACCAATGGCAGATTTCAGATCTTTCCAAAGGTTCTTGATTGGATTGTGATTAAGACTCACTGCTGGCCAGTTTAAAACAGTCCATTTGTTCCTTGTTAACCATTCTTTTGTACCTGGATGTATGTTTTGGATCATTGTCCTGCTGGAGGACCCATGGCCATTGATCTAGACCTAGCTTTCTGACACTAGGTAGCACATTTCACTTGGTAGTCTTATGACTTCATGATTTCTTTAATATGTTCCAGACCTCCAGTTCCTGAGGTAGCATGGCAGCCCCACAACATTATGGAATCTCTACCATATTTAACTGTATGAAGCGTGTTTTTTCCTTATAAGCTTTATTTCTTCACCTTATAAATATATCACTGGTCTGCATTGCCACAGAGCTCAAGTTTGGTTTCATCTGTCCACAGAACATTTTCCCAGAAGGATTGTGGTTTCTCAAGGTGGGTTTGGGCAAAGATCAGGCATGCCTTTTTATGTCTGTCTTTGAGCAGTGGGGTCCTCCTTGGCCTTAGCCCATGAAGTCCTTTTTTGTTTAGTATGTGGCGTATGGTGCAAGTTGAAACCACCTCTCTAGATTGCCCCAGATCAGCCTTAAACTCTTTGGATGTTGTACATGGTGTTCTTCCAACAATTCACACTAACCTTTGAAGACTTCTTGGATTAATTTTCCTCTTCCCACCACATCCTGAGATGTTCTTGACAGTTCCATGAGCAGAAATCTTCTTAATACCATTGCGAACTGTAGACATAGAAACCCCAAGGTCTTTGAAGATGGCCTTGTACCCCTCTGAAGTTTGATGTTTGGTGATAATGGCTTTTCTGATGGTCTCAGGCAGTTCTCTTGTCTTCAATGTGAAAATGGTACAGGTAGTGAATGTGGCCATTTTAAACAGAGTAATCATTCATTGGTTGATTCAAGTCATGTGAGTACTGACAGTTGATCACAGGTGCGTCTAATTTTATTGCATTGGGAATGTGGTTATCCTGTTCAAACCGATTTGAATTGTTTAGAAGGGTACCAATAACACAGGTACACTAAAAAAATTTTTTTTTAAACTGCCTCTAATGTTTCGATTGATTTTTACGTTTTTTGGTGCGCTGAATCCAAATCTGGTAACCAATTTGCTCCATCACGTACAGATTTTTTGCTACATTGGGTTAGCAGTTTGAGATGAACGTTTCAGATTGAGTGCGATCGAGATAAAGGTTTCTTGGATGAATTCTTTATACTAATTGTTTAGTAGTTATTCAAATAAGAATAAAGAAAATTGTAACAAGGCAGCACATAAGAATAGAGTAATGTCAACAAAACACACTGTGATGGTAGCAAAATTGTCTGCACTTAAAACAGCCACATACATGTGCACAAACATTGAGCATATAAGAGCGAGGTTAGACACAAAGCAAAGCAAAGAAATGTGCAAAAAATGTTGTACAGGTATGTATGTAAGAATAGAAAACGCAAACCGCACCATTGCAATACATGAAGACAAACACCCGATGGTGTGAAAATAAAATTCTAATAAATGAGATCCGACACTATGGTAATAACTAGCAAATTTTTATTTCAAAGTTTAGTAAAAACAAGATATTTGTCAACACAGTTTAGATTTTAAAGTCATTCTTGGGTCAATCAATCTCCTGGAGGGCCCGTTTCTTCTTCCCCCGAATGCTTCTCTTGGTGCGCTGCTTGGCGTATTTTTCATCTGGGGTTTCCCGCAGCAGCAACCAGCAGAAATCAGCCATCATAGTGGTGTTCCATCTTCCTTGGTACCTTCTCTCTGCGTCCTTGATGTCCTGGTGAAACCTTTCACCTTGTTCTTCACTGTACGCCCCCAAGTTTTCGGGAAAGTAGTTCACATGGGAGTGCAAGAAATGGACTTTCAGGCTCATGTTACAGCCTTGTTCTTTGAAGGCATTGAGCATCCTGGCAACAATATCCTTATAGTTCTCATCCCGCCTGTTCCCCAAGAATTTGAGAACAACATCCTTGAAGGAATCCCAGGCTTCTTTTTCCTTCTCAGACATCGTTTCAGCGAATGCTCCATCTGAAATGAGTTTCCTTATATCAGGGCCAACAAACACTCCTTCCTTTAGCTTTGCTTCAGAAAGTCGGGGGAACTTTGAGCAAAGGTACCGAAAGCACTCACCATCTTTTGGAAGGGACTTGATGAATTGCTTAATGAGACCCAACTTAATGTGGAGAGGTGGTAATAGAATTTTATCACGAGGTACCAAGCTCTCATGAAGAACATTTTTCTCACCGGGTCTCAAATACTCCCGAATTGGCCAGTCTTTTTTCCCCCAGTGTAGGTCGCGGGCCCGGCTATCCCACAAGCAAAGGAAGCAGGGATATTTGGTGAAACCGGATTGCTGCCCTAATAGCATGGATAGAATTTTAAAGTCTCCACAAATCATCCACTTATGCTCATCATAACGAATCTTCTGAAGAATCAGGGCCAAATTCTCGTATTTTTCTTGGAGAACAACAGAGTGAGCAATAGGAACTGAAGCGAATGTGTTGCCATTATGAAGAAGAACACCTTTTATGCTGTCTTTTGACGAATCAATGAACAGCCGCCATTCAGCAGGATCATACTTGAGTTTAAACGTTTCCATCACTCCGTATATATCGTTGCAAAATACCAAATCTTCCTCTTTGCTGAAATACTTCAAAAATTGTGTCTCGCGGTTGCGGTACCAATAAAAAGTTGTTCCTGGTGACAATAGATTTTTCTGTTTAAGCCGAGAACCTAGCAGTTGGGCAGCATCTTTTGGGAGTCCTAAATCCCGGACTAAATCATTCAATTCAGCTTGAGAGAAAAGTTCAGGTTTCGGATCTGGTTCAGTTTCAAACTCGGAAGTACTGGACTCATCGGGAAAAGCCATCTGATGAGTCTCATCATGATCAGAACCGTCCACACAAATATGATCCAAAGATTTTGGTGGTTCAGGCACAGGTACTTCGTTGCTATGAGGCATAGGCCTAATTGCTGAGGGAAGGTTGGGGTAACTTATTACGTTCTTATTTTTTAAGTTGTATCCCTTCACAATGCAAGAGCAAAAATAGCAGTCACTGCTGTGGTCTCTTTGTTCACGCCACATCATAGGTATTCCGAAACGAAATGCTTGTTTTTTACCTTTCATCCATAAGCGTAGATCTTCCTCACATGTCTTGCACACTTTGTGAGGAGCCCACGGTTTGTCTTGATCGCCTAACTTCAAACCGAAATAGGCGAAATATACTTTTTTAATAAATGCAGAAATGTTCCTTTGCCGCTTTTTCACGGTATATTCCCCACAAATAAAACAAAAACTGTTGACGCAACCTCTGGCTCTGTGAGCCATCACAAATACACAGCACTGCAAACTACAACTGTAGTGAACCACTTCGGAATAAAGCTGGATTACGACTGAGCAAACAAAAGGTAATAATGAACTTGCAAAAAATTGAAATTTGACAGGAACGTTCATATCGCAACCACCGTGTTTGAGCGAGCGAACGAGGCGAGGCGAACAGGAAAGAACATGCGCCAGCGCGAGTACTGGATTTAGCCCCCCGCCTCCCAATTGTCCTGTTAATGTATAAAATGAATAAAAAACACTCTAAAATATCACGAGGGAGTGTTTCTAGTTAGTTAACCATTACAACCTCTATTTTGGGCCAAGAAAATAAACTGCAGTCGGCTAAAAAGAAATTATGTGAGCATTCCTTATATGGGTAAGAAATCTAATTTTGCAAGAAAAAGTGACGTGATGGAACATTTGGCTATTTTTCCTGGATTCAGCACCCCAAAATCTATAGGAATCAGTTGCAAAACTGGAGGCAGTTTTTTGGTAGTGTACCTGTGTAATCATGCCCTGGTAGTGTCACAGTTTTTATAGCATTTTATACTATTTCCTATTTTTAATTGTTCTTGTTTTATTTGATTCTTTTATGTGTCAAATATGTGTGCATATATAATCCAAAGCTATTTCAATGGCCACTTTTTTCTGAGAGATATGGGACATTTAAGGGGTTGAACTGCAAGGATGCCAGTAATGTTGACCACAACTGTATGTTGTATGTGTATTGACCAAGGCCATCATGTAACATCTCGTTCTATAAACTTACTCACTATATTTCTGTTTCTCAAAATGTTAATCTGCAATGCCAAAATAGTGCACAGGGATGCAACATTTCTTGACTTCTGAAATTTTTAAAATATATTCAATTGGGTTAATATTGTTAATGAAATTGTTGAATATTTGAATTATAACACAGAAACTTTATTTTGGTGTAGTTTTATGTGTATTTTTTCACAGGAATGAGAGAAACAAATGTAAAATTCTTTTTTTTCTTCTAAGAATATTAACTTTCAGCCTGAAATAATTTTCTATGGTGCTTAAGGGGCAGATAGAGAAGGATCGAGAATCAGAGGTACAGGGAGGACAAACTTGAAGGTAAGAAAAATCAAGGATGCAGGTTTGAAAATAGCATTTTTGCTTATTTTTATTTACTGCTCATTAGCAAAATACATCATAAAATTCCTTTTGCAGCTATCTGCTTACTGAAATCAGTTTCTATAGCACCGCAGTGCGGAATGCAAATAAAGCCAGGTATAGAGGAAGGGTGCTTTAATCTAGAAAATGGAAGCAAGTCACCAATGCGAGACATTTGTCCGTTACATAGGCTGCCACCTGCAGCTGAGTTTACTAACCTTTGGTTCTCTGTCTTAATATCAGAAACCAACTTCTACAGAACCTCCTTGAATTAAATGATGAGCTATAGTGCATTAGCACCCTGAGGAAGGGATGGATCTGAAGAGACTGGAAACGAGGGATCAAGACTGACAGGCTGATTCCCTGAGGTGTTGTAAGGTTTTAACATGGAAAATATGCATTAATAGTGAATAGCAACTACTGAAGAACCCGGGATAACCGTTGATAAATAAGGTGCTTTTTCTGTGTAAAATGTCTTATAGCACCTTAATGAATCTGAATATAAAGAGCTAAGTATTAATAGGTATTAGCATTAACACCCATGTTAACACAAGTATTAACTAATGCACTAAGAGACTTATACACTAAGCTGCATAAGCTGTTTAATGCTGATTCTAATGAGTGCTAACAGTGCAGTGAAATCCTAATAGTGCAAAAGGTTAACTGTCAATACATGCTAAAAGGGCTGCATTAAACAACTAACAAGACATACATCATGCTGGAGCAGGGAATGGGCAGGGATTGTGTTTTGCAGTTAAAGTGGAAGCCATTTCCGTGTGTTAACTTCATGCATTCAAGAGTGCTGAACAGTCAATGCCACCTTAAGAGGTGTAGCTAACTGCATTGTGTATATTATCTGCTGTTGAGTTAAGCACAGTATCAAACTGTGATCTGAATTAGCAGCACAGCAATCCTCCCGATGCTAGAAACACTCCCACTAGCTAATGCCGAGGTTTTGCAATTACCATAAGTTCATTTTGGCTATTCTTGTCTAGTAACTGCAAATTCTTAGCATACTTTTGTAAGCAAGGGCCTCTGTGCATTAAGGGCACTAGTTGCATGAATATTAGAGTTATCAACAGTCCCCCTATTAATGCATACAAATGCCCTTCCCTTGCAAAAAATATATATATTTATTTAAATGAGCTCATTAATATATCCAGCATTAATATCTAAATGGCTCAATGCAGTTTACTAAGGTTGCAAACATAAGTACCCCTTAGCTTCCAGGACTGAACCCTCCCACCTTTCCCTACCCTACCAACACCATCAACCTAACAAGCTTCCAGGCCTTCCCCTTCCTCCAGCTACCACAAGCCTCAGTAGTCCACCTGAACCGCCCATGACCAAACTCATCTCAGTTTTGCAAATATTCACCAGCAGGAGGGAACCAGTTTGCCTTCAGTCAGTTGTGTCAAAACCTAAATTGCACTTCTAGCTTTCTGGGGCCTCAGAAGGCTTCATCTGATTTGAAATGTGGGAGATGGGAAGGCAAGGAGGCCTTTGCTAGCCTTTTATTTTTCGTTTTTGGGAGGGGGCATTGTCAGGGACCCTTAGAAGCTTGGAAAGGGGTGACAAAGTCTGGTAAACCCAAATGTCTTTGGCTGTTTGAGAAATCAATAGAGCCAGGGAGGCCTGGGTTTGAGTCTGGAGGAGGGGCAGGGTAGGTTCCCTACACTAACTGGTCCTTTTACTTTGGGCTGACTAGCACAAGAAGACCTGCCGCCTGAGCTTCTGAATGCAGTAACATTAGCATGGCTGCACTCTTTATCCGACCTGGGTAATGCCGCTATATATCCTTAGTTTATCAAGCATTAAAGCCATTAATACCAGTTGATAACAGGTTACCATTTCAGTTTCAATACTGCTTAGTACAAAAGCTCCTAAATGGCAAAAAGGAAAACACGGAAGTAAAACAGATAACAAAGATAGAAACGAGAAAGGCTGGTTTGAAAACAGTTCTTTCTTACTACTGGTCAGGCACACAGATAGCACCATCTTTAAACCTAAACTTGTCTCACACATGCACAACAAGTGTGCAAAACTGCTTTATGATTATTGCAGGGTGCTAGCTCAGAATTTGGGTTTATATCTGAAAAGTATTATTGTACAAGAAATAACCCTCTCAATGGAAAGGAAGTTCTAAAACAAGGGTCCATGATGTGAGCTTAAGGAGAACATAAGAATTGCCATATTGAGTCAGACCAAAGGTCCATCGAGTCCAGTAACCTGGTTCCAACAGAGTCCCATCCAAGACACAAAATGTAATTTAGATTTCATGCTACTTAGCCCAAGAGATAAGCAGTGGCTTTTCCCTGGTCTATCTTAATAGCTTGCCCAAACTTTTTTTTACATCTAGTTATACTTATGTTTTACTGCTATCATCCAGCAATGAGTTCCAGAACTTAACTATGCACCGAATGAAAAAGTATTTTTGCCTGTTTGTTTTCAAGATACTACTTTGTAACTTCACTGTATGACCCCCCCCCCCCCACCTAGTCTTTGTACTTTGCAAAAGAGTAAACAATCAATGTTTACTCGTTCCACTCCTCTCAGGATTTTATAGACCTCTGTCATATCTCCCCTCAGCCTTCTTTTCTCAAGCTATCCTCTTTAGCTTTTCATCACAGAAGAATTGTTCCATCTCCTTTACTATTTTGGTTGCATGTTGAGCTACTAGACAGCCACAAATGTTTTCTATGGAAGCTCCTATTATCTGGAATAAGATACCTGTAGAACTTTGGTTTATGGGTCCAAACAAGAGTATACACACTCGCAAATAGAGCAGAGGCAGGCGGGAGCGAGGTGTAATCAGATGCATTGTGCACCTCTACACGACTGGACCTTATGCCACAGTGCTCCAAGGTCTGTTGACATGTTCTATTGGATACAGCCCTTGGCATTTCATTATGATTTACAGCTCACCCCCTGAAGAAGGCACTCGTAGAAACACGGCCGTGTCGGGGTTCTTTAACAAAGGTTGTCCGATTGCATTTCGCTCCTGGCTGCCTCTGAACTTTGGTTTATGACATTTTTGTATTTATCAAACATAGAGCAGGGCATGGAATTTTGGGCGATGGCAATTAATGGATAAGGCTACTTGGCTGTCAGCATAAGCAGATTGTCATTCTGTCTTTTTGGCAGTGGTATTATCATCTATGTTTTATGTTTCCTACAGTGAACTGTGATAAGTAGGCTATAAATTATTTTACATATGTAAATAGTAAGTTGTCAAGCATACCTCAAAATGTGCTAAAAGGTCTTACCTACCGGATCTCATGTGACACGCCTTGAACTAGCACTGAAAATGTATGAGCTAAATACAAATTCCTTTGCCTCTATCAGGATGACTCATTTTGGTTTTAAAAGACGTGGCAATTTCTGAGGTAGAGGACAATGAAGAAAAGCCTGCAGTAGTTTTAAAACACAGTGTTTTATCATTTTGGTCCTCACTTAGGCCCCTTTTACTAAATACTTAGCACATGTTCTCTGCTGCATGACCCATTTTATTCCCATGGGCTCTGTGGCAGATAGCACGTGCTAAGCTTTGGAACCCTGAACTTTTCACCACCAAATTTCAGAGAAAATGTCTTTTTTTTAAGCACAATGTAAATGAACCATGAGGTTTAACAATGACAGATTGTCACAGCTGAACTGGTAATAGAACAGATAAATCACGCCTTTGTTTGCTATCTTGGTTATTGACTTTTCACGCTAAGTATACATTATCGTAGATGACAGCATAAAAGACCAACTCCCCTATGCAGTGCATGCAGTTATTTCGGTCTTACCTCACCAAGAGATATCTCAGCTGCCAATAACAGAGCATGCAAGATTTCTCTCCTTATTAAAAAATAAATTTTGTCACTATTCTTATTTACACGCCATCATTTTGTGCCTATGAGTACACAAAACTTCCCATTCAGTCTGCACCCAGGATCCCTCCCCTCACATGTTTAATTAGAAAGCTCTACAATAATCTGAATAGATACGAGTACTGACATGGCATCTTAGGTCTCTTGTGTAGCCTACCATACCCAGTTACGTGAATGGCTGCATTTCAGCAAGGATTTGTAGTTACTATTATACTTGTAACCTGCCAGTCAGACCCAGCTATGAAGTTACCTGTATTTTCCACTAGGACCTCGGACACTTTATATTAGCCCTTTGACTATTCATTCTGGAAGCTCTAGTGCTCATTGCTGAATTGTCTGAACAGGGCACTATAAACACATGCTGCTAGATTGTGCTTTAACTATCACTTCACAGTTTTTGGCACTAAGGATACTCTATTTATCCCATGCCTTCTTGAAGTCTGTTATCAATTAAGTCTCCTGTACCCACTCCAAGAGGTATTCCACAAATCTACCCTCTCCGTGAAAAATATTTCCTGACTTAACTCTCGAGTCTACCCACTTGAAGCCTCACGGCATGAACCCTTGTTCTAGAAGTAGCTTTCCAGAGAACTTCATTGCTTGTGCATTAATACTGTTCCGGTGGCTTTCTTACAGCACACATATCAAGATCTTCAAGTCTCATTTAATAGGGTTTCTGGTGGCCTCTCTCTGAAGCCCTTCCATTCTACCTGTATCCTGCTAGAGCAGAGCTACTCAAATCCGGTCCTGGAGGTCCGCAACCCTGCAGGTTTTTGGGATATCCCTAATGAATATGCATGAGATATATATGCATTAGAGATAGCCTGCCAACCTGACTGTTTTGTGGCCCTCCAGGGCTGGATTTGGAGACCCCTGCCTTACACCTCTGTCATTTAAGATTGTGAGTGGGCAAGGTGCAGATGTCCAAGACATCAAAAAAGTTAGATGGAATGTGTCACATTCCTCCTCGCTTCTCACCACCACCAAACTATTGTCTATTAGACAACTTTTTGGTGCTGGTGAGAATCGAGGAGGAATGTGACAACTTCCAGAACTGGACACAATAGATAAGATCACATAATTACAACTCTTCAGTTCTTTTCATACGTCTCCTCATACACCCTTAGCTTCCCTCTGCATCTCTCCATATCTCTTGCCACCCTGAAATAATCAGGTATCATCAGCAGTCTCTTTCTTGCATTGTGGACATAAGCACCTTGGACTCCTGCTCTTTCTTGAATTTCTACACCCCAACTTTCCATCTCTTAGTATTAAAAGTTTGCTTTTGTGCTTACTGCTGTGAGATTATCACAGATATCAGAATGACTAAACAACTACCTGTCTGGGCAAAAGGAAGGGACCAGCTAAAAGATTCTAAATCACCTCTGTACTCATTGGCAGATTAAGCTGATATGGGAAACTAGAGATCCTCTGCCAGAGCTGTGAATGTGATAAGAGGCAAAAACTGTTTGGTCTATGGGGGGAAAGGCTTGGGAAATCAGGCCTGCTAAGTTATTTCTTACACTATCTACTCCCTCAGGGGTGTCCACTTCATGTAGATACCAAAGTATAAAAGAAACAAATAGATACAAATAAATAAGGCAAATAATTTAGAGATGTCTTTCTTTTTGACTATGCAAGATGGACTCCAGAGTTTTAAAGACTGGCAAAGACCTGTGTCCTTCAGGGTCAGTCTTTTTCTAGTTGCCACAGCAACCAATCCTGCTTGATGATGTGCTAGAAACTACAGCAATGAATAGACAGTAGTGTGGAAAACAACCTCATCTAATGAAGAAAGTTAAGTGTAGGGTTACAGGTTTCCCGTTCCAAAACTGCTCCAGACTGAACTTTCTGCTGAAAGCATATATTCACTCACAGACATCCCCACAGGGGGCTCTTGTGTAAGAGTAAATATTGCTCTCACTGCGGCAGCCCCCGTTTCCTAAATATTAGACCTGTGTCTGAACAAACTACTGCAATGTTATAGCAATCTTCCCCTCCCCTCAAGTAAAGATAGCAAACCAGCATACAACGTTATATACTAGTATGTCCTATAATATTACCTCCCTGAATAAATCAATGAGCAAAACATGTTGTTTTGTGTTAAATACCTCTTTTGATGACTTGAAAGTACAGTTCACATGATGGAAAAACTAATAAACGGTTATATCATGGCAACGCACGCTGCGAAGATATTTGGCTACGGTATGATTCACAAAAGGCTCAGCTCTCATTCAGTGTTTATGAGAAAAAAACCCTGAGGAATCAATCGCAGCGCCCGTACGTTTAAGTCACTCCATGCTGTTACCTTCATTCTAAAGATACAGTGACTTCGATCTACTTGACTTTTCATCCGTTCAATGCCTGCAAGCCTGATTACTATAGCCGCTTTACCTCTTACATCTTCACTGCTTAACTACAGACAGAAGGCAAGGATGGCTCATTTCTTAAATACAGACCAGTAGTTTCTTAGAAAGTTTGGGTCACCTCTAAAGTCAAGCCGATGACCCTTCCGTCCCTTCCCCCGTACTGTACTCGCTTCTTATCACATAGCCGAAACAAGTTACAATACGGCTATAAGGCGCAGACAGGGTGATGATGGACCGTGGTCACCTCAGACTAAAGGCGCAAAGAAAGAACGGAAACTTTCGATGCACGCGATCTTCAGGGACAGCGGAGCGTACACGAACGAGCAGCCGCGAAGACGACAAAGGGCGCTCCCCGACTTTAGAAACGAAAAAGCCAAAGCGGAACGGAAAAGAGGCGCTCTTCAAAAGCATTCCACTAGCCTACAAAACTGCAAATCCCCCGATGAACGGCTCCGGAGGCTTTCCGAGCGCTCCTGTCGCGCACATCTGGAGCTGCTTCCCGGCCCCGCCAGCCAGGATGTGCCCGATCCGTGACAGCTTGCGTTTCGGGTCCCCTCGCCCTACTGTAAGACTTTTGTAGAGCGCGTCTTTTCGTTTGGGGGTTCGGGCCAGAGAAGGTACCGTGCTGTGGTTCCTGCTGTGATTCTCAGACATGCTGCTGCTGCTGGGGACGGTGCCTGCGTCTGCCGACTGCTCTCCTCCGAGGAGCACATAGTAAAGCTTTCAGAGACACGTAGCCAGGAGCTGGACCTGCCCTTGCTCGGCCTCTGCTCCACCCCTCCCACAGCTGGCTCGCCCCGCCCTCCTTTCACTTTTCCCTTAACTGCTGCGTGTCGCAATACCTGAGCGGTTCCCTGACCCGGGGCTCAGGCAAAGACTGGGCAAAGTCCGCCTCCGTCTACGTGCGTCGTCTGCTTTGCACGCACTTGGGTTATGATCCAACTGATGTTATTCGTACATTGCAATGTAATACTTAGAGTTTTCTATTAGAATGTGTGTAGTTCTGTTCCAATGTATAGAGGCGGCAGTCCAGTCCCTGCTCGGTGCAGTTTACAGGTTACCTAAACCAGCGAGTCTCCACCCTTCCCAGGCTAAATCAGAACAGTCAGCGAGACAGGGTGTCGTGTATGGTAGGGCTGGGAATACAATGCACGTAGGATGATGAGTAAGCTTTGAAAAGCTATCCTGCTATTCAAGATGACTTGCATTTTACTCTCTCAATTTATATAAACTGCTTTGCTGGCCTCTAATACACCCCAAAGCAATGTTCCCTCTAATTTTCTGTAGGCTGTGTGCACATAAAATATCAGCTGTGTGCAGCTTTTGAAGAAAGGTTAAATATTTGTGCGCCACATAACGACACTCGGAGTTATATACTTTAAAATTTGACTAAATGTTAGAATACAGTATGTACACCACATTGATTTTAATCAAATTAAATGAAAATAGATGATTACTAAATGAAGCGGGAAATTTCTAGTAATTACAATCATAACTTTTAAATTTTAAGACATCTGTGTTGTTTTCTATCAGAATCAGAGCCGTAATTTTTGTGCGCTCTGTTGTAAAGTATGTGCGCTCGCTCGGCGAGGTGTGTGCGCGCGCACACGCGCACAGCTTAGAGGGAACAGTGCCCCAAAGGTGGTATATTAAGAAATGCAAAAAACTAAAGTATACAGAACCTTTATCTGTATAGAAACATGACGGCAGATAAAGACCATAGGGCCTATCCAGCCTGCCCTTCCATTTTTCCCTTTAGAGATCCTCTATGTATGGCCCATGCTTTCTTAAATTCAGATACAGTTCCTGCCTCTACTACCTCCTCTAGGAGAGTATTCCACGCATCGACCACACTTTCCCTGAAGAAATATTTACACAAATTACTTCCAAGTCTAACCCCCTTTACCTTCATCCTATGCCCTCTCATTGCAGAACTTTAATTCAATTGAAAGAGGCTCTCCTGTGCATTTATGCCAAGGAGGTATTTATCAAAACAAAAACCCTGATATAAAAGTGAAAAACCCCTATATCTTTTTGTCGGAGTAGACACACAAAAGTAGGAGGAATTAAACCCTTCCTCTCGCTGTGGTCTCTCCTTTTAATAATTTCAAAAACAGTGTGATAGATTAAAACAATTAGCTGAAATTTTTCCCGAGCTGAGAAACACCACAGAGTCCATAAGAAATGACTGGCACGTTTCAGGTCTGTAAAAGCGACCCTGCATCAGGTTAAAAATGATCCTGTAGTGGTTGGAACAGGTTACCTCAGGCTAGAAGGCCGGGGGTTCAATTCCCGCATATGGACAAGCAACTTCAGGCTGGAGGGACTGGGGTCTCTAGTCCCATGGCCACTCCTTGTGGCCTTGGGCAAGCCACTTAACCCTCCATTGCCTCAGGTACACTTAGATTGTGAGCCCTTCGGGGACAAGGGAATAAAAATTACCTGTTAGTATACATGTAAACCGCACTGATTCTAAAGAGCACGGTATAAAAAATAAATAAATAATAAATAAATCTAATCATGATAAAGCCTAATGATCGCCAACAAAGAGGTCGAATGATAAATTCATTAGTAATACCAGCCGATTATCATAAAATGAAACACACCAGTAAAGGGGCTTTTGAATGCATATCCCCATCCCTATGAAATACTCTTCCAGATAGACTAAGGGGTATGTTTACTAAAACCCCGTTAGGTGTGCGCCGCGCTAGTGTGCGGGATGCCATATAAGGAGTGGGCATTTCAGTCTGAAAAAGCAAACCGGGATTAATCATGCGCTAATGTGCGCTCATGTGCGCGGCGCACATTAGCACATGAGAAACTTGCGCGGGAAGCATAAGTGGTGCGCTGATGTACACACACATAGGAACAGAGCCACAGTACAGTAGTGAAGACACTGACCAATGGTGCAGGGATCATGGGTTCAATCCCCCACTGTGCCCAATAAAGAAGGCTGGCTGAGGCATTACCTGTTAAAGGAAATATTGCAGTCTGAGGCATATTAATTTTATTTTAATTACTGCTACTAGCAAACGCACTCTGAAAGCACTGTAGCATAAGGCACCCCATAAGGTACCCCAGAGGGCACATTTTAAAGTGCACTGTCCGTCAAGGCACCCTAGAATGTTGCTTATAGGGCACTTTATAGGGTGCCGTATGAGGTACCGCAAGGTCACAGCACTGTTTTTGATGGCAGCACTGTGCAGTTTAAGGAATGAAAATCATAAGTAAGTGCGCTGACATGCAAGGAGGAGCAGCAGTGTAGCACAATGGTTAAGACACTGACCAATGATGTAGGAGTCATGGGTTCAATCCCCCACTGTGCCTAATGAAGAAGGCTGGCTGAGGCATTACCTGCTATAGGTAATATTGCTGTAGGGGGCATTTGATTTTTATTTTAATTAGTGCTGCCAGCAAACACACCCTCAAAGTATTGTAACATAAGGTGCTGCAGAAGGCGTCTCATAGGGTACCCCAGAGGGCACATTTTAAAGTGCACCGTCCGCCATGGCACCCTACAATGTTGATGAAAGGGTGGCCTATAGGGCACCATATAGGGTGCCCTATGAGGCACAGCAAGGTCATAGCACTGTGTTTGATGGCAGCACTGTGCATTTAAACGCATGGAAATCTGAAGTAGGTGCGCTGACATGCAAGGAGGAACAGAAGTAGCACAATGGTTAAGGCACTGACTGCTGATACAGGGGTCATGAATTTGCTCCCCAGTGTGCCTAATACATAAGGCTGGCTGAGGCATCAGCTTTGCAATGTATGTATTGTTTCCTGCAGCACTTTATTTGTATTTTATTAATTGCTGCCAGCAAACACGCCCTCACGTGCCGTAACTGAAGGTGCCGCATAAGGCACCCTATAAGGCACTCCATAGGGCACATTATAAAGTGCACTGTCCACCATGGCACCCTAAAATGTCTCCTATAGGGCACCCTATAAGTCGCTCCACAGGATAACGTATAGTGCACCTTATATGGACGGTAACCATAAGGTGCCCTATAGGGCGCCCTATAAAGTGCCCTCTGAGGCACCTTATGGGTACAGTACGCTGAGAGTGTTTTTGCTGGCAGCAATAATGTACATTAAAAAGAGATAATGCTTTGGGCAGCCCTAACAAATAACCCCATTGTGGGTTTGAACCCATGACCTCTGGCTCCACAGACAGTGAAGTAACCAGTGGGCTACAGCTGCTAGCAAGCCCCTGGTTGGCTGCAGAGGGACTGCATGTCACCACACAGACAGTCTGCTGTGGTCACCAGGATAGGGTTAGCCCACCCGTACCCATGATGCACTGCACATGCAAATCAGCTGTCCACAGATGAACACAAGATGGGGTATGCACCCCCACAGCACCTCGGCCTGGTAGGGGGAGCTGACCATGTACACCCCCACAGCACCTCGGCCTGGTAGGGGGTACTGACCATGTGTTTTACTGGCACAGAGTAGCTACACACCGTCACATTGTGCGGGTACTGTGCTCACCCTGAGGGTGCGGTGAGGCGCCCAGCACCAGGTCCACAGCACCTTCGATGGCAGAAATAGGCCATGCTGCAGGTCCCCAGCAGTGCTAATGTGGGAGATAGGTAGTTTCTGCAGACACACCTTGGATATATCTGTATGTCTCAGTCAGGTGTAGCCCCTATGGACCCCCTAGGAGGATTATGTACCACCACCCTCCTTTTCCAGGGCTGAGGGTGGTAAACAGGGTCTCCCATCAACAGATCCACACTCTACCTCCCTGCAATGGTGGCAGGTAGAGAGGACCATCAACCCCGGTCCTGCTGGGGAACAGACACCCACAGGGCAGTCAATGCAGCTCTGTACACATCCATAACACAATAGCAGACAGACATTAGGCCTGGATATGCTAAGCTGCACCCCACCACTATCTGATATGCTCCTGCAGCAAGCCTTCAGCCACTGCACCCTGCAAGGCACTCCATCAAGACACATACCAGCTGCAAACAGTCTGCTAACTAGTCCATAGTGCATATCCCTGGTGAAAATGCATGCACCCAGAACTGGGATGTCAGCATACACAACAAGCAGATAAGTCAGTAACTGGGCCCCAAAAGGAAACCCATAAATATCACATGAGAGAAATACTATATAGCACTATGGGGGTGCCTAGCCATGCCGTGGTCACTGCACAGTCAGGGTGTGAGTGATCTCCCAGCAGGACATGCTGTGGCCACCCTGTCTGTGTAGGTGGTGGCCAGGCACTACAATGTCCCAGCCATTGCCCTATGCCCTGTGCAGATGCATCCTGGCCAGGCCACCCTGTCCGGGCTATACCCATGGTACCTTGCTCCTCATTATGCACATTGGCAGGCCAATACTGGCAACAGTGCTGGCAGTGTGGGCTGTGGAGGGTGTTTGCAGCCACCACACACTGGATAGACAGACACACACTCCCACACCTATGCCAGCATTGTGCTACTATAGAGGAGTTTAGCAGCCCTGGCCACCACACCAGTCATGGGCACAGTACAGGCATGGATATGGTACGCAATACTTTTGGGGGTCACTCCCCAGGGTGGTAAACACTGTCAGAGACCAGACCTGAAGCACACACCGCAGACATCAGAAAGATTGTTATGATGGAGCTCAATCAGCAAACTGTACTTAACATAGGAATTGCTATCTGCCAGTAATCATAGGAAACGTTTGATAGCTGTGTACCGTATACCCAGGTGTAGGGTGGCATTGCTAAGGTATGCAAGTGCTATTATTGGGAGATGCACGCAGGGCCCAATGTCCTGCCTCTCCAGGAGGCATTGGCCAATGGGGCCTGTGGGTGTGGGTGTGGGTGTGGGTATGTCTGCCCCTGTTGGCTGCTGCTTTACGGCAGAGGTTCCCAACTCCAGTCCTGGTGTGCCAAACACTGTTTGGGTTTTCATGCTCATGAATATGCATGAGATACATCTGCATACCATGGGGGTGGTGCATAGATATGCAGCACAGGCATCTGTATTAGAGGCAGCATGGAACCTGAATGGTGTTTGGCCCTCCAGGACTGCATTTGGGAGACTCTGCTCTAGGTAATGCGCCTGTTTATGGTGTCTGTGCTCTGTAGGGTAAAATAGAGGTGTTTGAGCCATGCTTATGTTCTCTGCAATAAAGGTTCGTCTTTACTATCATGATATAGTTGTGGGTAAAATATGTGGACTGGATTGGCAGGAGCCCCAGCTGGGGCTTGAACCTGTGACCTTCTGTCTCCAAACACACTGGTTGTGTGCACTGCACCACCGTGTTGCCACAGAGACAGTGCATTCCCTGATGATACCATGACTGTTTGTCCGGCAGGGCCTGTCTGTTGCAGTGCATTGCACCCACCTACACAGGGCTAGGCCATGGTCTGCTCTGGGTAGCTGCCACTGCCCCCCTCCACCTCCAGTACCCCTGTGCCACCATGCTGACATGCCCTTCTGCTGGTGGTGCTGGTGATACGCAGTCTCAGGCCATCCTGTGTGCGGGTAGGCGGCTGCCTATGGTGCGGGTTCTGGGGTAGGGGTGCCTGCATATCTGTCCGCACGTCCCCCAATCACTGCCTGCCAATGTTCTGTGCCCTTGGGGGTACCTGCTGGGTACTATCCCCTGTGACACTGTGCTAAACACTCTCGTGCCCATGTTGGGCCCTCATCAGTTGCTGTCTGGCTGCTGTTCAGTTTCAGCGTTCCTAAGTGCCATCTAGGCATCTGCCTAGTCCGCACTGTGCCCCAGCTGCACCACAGCATGTGCCGCCTGCAGCCCTCTGTATCCCCTTTCCCAGCATCTGTCCAGTTGCCCATTCTGACCTGCCCGCCCTGCTGTTGTGGAACATGTGCATGCCATAGGTAACCTGTCCAATGGAGAGGGAAACCCTGATCAGTGCTATTTCACTGTGGGATCATTCACCTTGTATGGGGACGGAGCGTAGACCCTTCTAAAATTCATATTTATTTTTTGCGGCTTTCTTGGGAGTGTTTTTTGATGTTTCCCATTACTATCACTATTGCCCAGCTTGATTATAATTTTTTTAAATTTTGTTGGGGTCCTTTTCAATGTTTATTTGTATTTTTGTACTGTGCACATTTATCACACATATCACTGTTTTGTAGGTTTCCCTGGTTTTGCTGTACATTGCTGACAGAAATGGTTTCTCTTCCCTTTAAATCGGCTCTACCGCGAGGTTTTCACTTGCGGTATTTTTTTACTTGAATTTCAGCCCCGCTAGTGTGTGGGGAGCCTCTCCCCTCCCACTCTCCACCCATTGACCCCTTCTCTCTGCCCCTGGGGAGCCTTCCTCCGCCCTCTGGGAGCCTTTCCACGCCTTTATCGCACATCAGCGTGCCGCGTACATGAGCGGGCACTTTAGTGCGGCGCGCACCTGTGGGGGCACATTTGTGCCCCATAATGTGAAATTAGCGTGCGCTAAGGTACCTTAGCGCACGCTAATGTGCGCTGCGCACATTAGCGCAGTTTAGTAAACATACCCCTAAGCTCCTCTTCATTGAACATTTTGCTATTAATGAGGAAAACATAAAACAAGAACCAACATAAAACCCTTCCCCTCCCCTCTTTACATAACAAAGAATTGAAAGGAACGCATAAAACACCTTATACAAAACGTATTACCGACACTATATAAAGTAGTTAAATATGTATTCATTAAGATTCTATTACATGTGTCCTTGTAAATAAGTTATATCAAAAGAATTATAACCTAATCGTGTATATATCTGTGATTTAATACTTTCACACCTGCTACTTGTAATTGTTTACAATGTTATAATGTATTACTGTTGTTTATAATGTAAACCGCCCTGATTACATGATAGGGCGGTATAAAAGACACCAAAATAAATAAATAAATAAAATAAATATCTCCACCTGATCTCAGAAATGTCCAGGGTCGAGTCTATGTTTAGACCTGCTCTAGGCAGGAACTATGCTTGTTTTGCTTGAAAACAATCTAAGGGGTGTAGAAAAGAAAGCACTCCACTATCCCCAGTACTCAGCAGAACAATTTCAATGATGGTTGCAGTGGGATCTGATCCCAGATTTCCCCATTTCTAGCCCACTACACTAACCATGAAACTTTCCTTAGACATCCAAGTTTGGAAATACTATTCTGGGGATATCTATGTAGACACCCCCCCTCCCCCCCACGTCCATATCAGCACATCCACATTTGTGAAATCATGTCTGCACCTGGACGTGCCTTCTTTTATTTCAGATGTTCTGGCTTAGATGTCCCAGATTGCATTTGGATGTCTTTTCTAAAATCACCCTCCATGTATGCATATTGAAATCTTTAAGCCTATCCCCATATGCCTTATGACATATGGGGATAGACTTAAAGCCCAGTGACCATTTTAGTAGCCACCATCTACACTGGCTCCATCCTGTTTACATCCTTTTGAAGGTGCGGTCTCCAGAATTGCACACAATACTCCAAATGAGGTCGCACCAAAGACTTATACAGAGGCGCTATCACCTCCTTTTTTCTACTGGTCATTCCTCTCCCTATGCACCCAAGCATCCTTCTGGCTTTCACCATCACCTTATCTACCTGTTTAGCCACCTTATGATTATCAGAAACAATCACTCCCAGATCCTACTTTTCTTTTGTGGACAGAAGTACGTCACCCCCTATACTGTACTACTCCTATGGAGTTTTGCAGCCCAAATGCATGACCCTGCATTTTTTTTAAGCATTAAATCTCAGCTGCCAGATACTCAACCATTCTTCAAGCTTCACTAGATCCTTCCTTATGTTATCTACACTTTCCTTGGTGTCTACTCTATTGCAGATTTTGGTATCATCCGTAAAGAGTCCTTATCTGACTGATCTTCTGCAATATCACTTACAAAAATGTTAAAAAGAATCATAAGGACACATCCCTGTGACACACCACTGGTTAACATCCTTCTCCTGAGAGTGAGCTCCATTTACCTATACCCTTTGTCACTTCCCACTCAACCAGTTTCTAACCCAGTCATATTAGGGTCCATCCCTAGGGTGCTGAATTTATTTATAAGTCACCTGTGCGAAACAGTGCCAGAGGCTTTACTGAAATCTAAGTATACCACATCTAGGGCTCTCCCTTGGTCCAACTCTCTGGTCACCTGTTAAAGAAATTAATTAAATTGGTCTGACAAGACCTGCCTCTAGTAAAACCATGCTGCCTTGGATCCTGCAATCCATAGGATTCCAGAAACCTCACTATCCTCTGTTTTAGCATTAATTTACTCACAACAGAGGTCTGACTAACAGTCCTGTAGTTCCTAACCTTGTCCTTTCTTTCGCTTTTGTGTACAGGGTTCATATGCACCCTTCTCCTGTCCTCTGGGACCACTCCCAACTCTAAAGAAGCATTGAAAAGGTCAGACAGTAGGAGGGGGAGGATCCAATAAGGATTGTGCCGGGAGGATCGCTAATTCTCTGGAACCTTATAGTAAATACCTTTTTGTGCTGTTTTTTCATACGGCATGGACGGAAAATCAAGCCAAAGACCGGCCCTTCTTAAGTCTTGGTGAGTGCCAGAGCCTAGGAGAGCATTGTGGAATACCTCCAGCATCTTTCTGGGTCTCTTGAAGATCCTCCAAAGCATCATCGGAATGTGGAGACCTAGTGCTGTCTGGAGGCAAGGTTTCTCTCAGCCCTCATGATCACATGATCTCTAAGCTCCTGCAGTGTAGCTCGTTAGAGGCAGGAATTCTGACTGGCTCACAGCAGTCCACGGCAGTTCCGCTGAAGGGCACGGGGCTTACCACCTCTGCAGCTGCACCAGTATCATCTTCTACAGCTGTGCGCCTGGCAGAATTTGCTGCAGTTTGCCGTGAGAAAGGAGGAGAATTTGGATTCCTTAACTGCTGCAAGCACAATTGTTTCTGCTGGGATTATGATGCAGCCTGGTGCAAAGGACTTCCTAGCCCCAGAGGTAACTCTTCATTCAATCTGAGCAATGTTGATTAAAATAGAAGCTGCCATTGCTAAAACCTCTATTGGCATTTCCTCTGGTACAAACTGTAGGGGCCCTTGCTAAGAAGCAGGACTATTGAAAAAAGATATGAAAGAATAACTGACTGCTTTGGAGAGTAGTTCCAAAGAAATGAAATCTATACAAAATACTTTGGTTCAAGAGAAGCTTTATGCCTATCGGAGACTGGAACAGATGGAAAACGTTTTTGACATTTAAATATGCGATGTCTGAATTTTCCTAAAATAGTGGGTAGGTTTCCGCATGGATGTTTTTAAGAATATCTGGTGGAGATTTTGCTGATTCTAGAAACTACTCTGTCTCCAGTCAATAAAATGTAATTTTTGCCACCAATATCTCGGTCTGCCTCTCAGGAGGTAGATAAGACTTTGGATCTCTCTGTGGTGTTGGAAGCTTTGGATCAAGAAGGCAATGAGAGTGCAACACTGCTAGTTTTGTTTTTGAGCAGGGCTTCAGCATGTGTCTGTATTTTCATAAGTCTGAGTCTACATTTCTTGGCCTAAAATATGGCTTTTTCCTGATGTGGCTAGGGCTACACAAGACAGGAGAAAGAATTTCCTGGCAATGCGCCAAGAGACTTTGACTCTTGGTGTTTCTTTTCTTCTGAGTTGTCCTTGTAAATGTCCTTGATTTAAAGAAGCTAGGAGTCTGCTACCTCTCAGTTTGGGGGTGGGGTGGTGCTGGTGGTGATGGTTAAGTGTTTAAAAGAAAAAAATAACCCAGAATGTGAAGAAACATGCTATGCCTTTTCTTGATGTTTAGTTTCCTTGTTTTATTTGCACTCCACCTTTTTGCTAGGTATCCTCTACCACCTTACATAAGAACATAAGATATGCCATACTGGGTCAGACCAAGGTCCATCAAGCCCAGTATTCTGTTTCCAACAGTGGCCAATCTAGGTCATATGTACCTAGCAGTTTCCCCAAGAGACACAAGTTCCACAATGCTTGTACTGGGTCAAGCATTGATATCTTCGGTCACTTCTTAATAATGGTTTATGGACCTTTCCTCCAGGAACTTGTCCAAACCTTTTTTAAACCCATCTACACTAACAGCCTTTACTACATCCTCCGGTAACAAATTCCAGAGTTTGATTACACGTTGAGTGAAAAAATATTTTCTTTTATTAGTCTTAAATAGTTTACCCTGTAGCTTCATTGCATGTCACCTAGTCTTTCTATATTCTGATAAGGTAAACAATCGATCTACGTTTACCCGTTCCACTCCGTTCATTAATTTATAGACTTCTATCATATCTCCCCTCAGCCGTCTCTTTTCCAGGTTAAAGAGCCCTAACCTTTTTAGCCTTTCTTCATAGGAGTATCCTTCCATCCCCTTTACCATTTTGGTGGCTCTTCTCTTCTTGATATGTGTAATAATAGTCTTGGGAGTAATCCTTTATTATTTCATTGATGATATTCTTTATTTGTTGCTGGATTATCTCCATCAAGGATTTTCCTTTTCAAGTGTAGACTTGTAATATTTTGTTAAACTTAATAAACATAAAATAAAAAGAAAAGGTCAGACAGTGGAACTGCTAGAACTTCTCTAAGTTCCCTCAAAACTGTTGGATGTGTCCCATCTGGCTCCATAACTTTGTCTACTTTTAGTTTAGCTAGCTCCTTATGAAAATTGTTCAAGATTTGGCTCAGTTCTCTTCTTATTTGACGGTGTTTTCTGGGGTCCTGTTCCCGGCCCTTCATTTGTGAACACAGAATATAAATATTTGTTATGCAATTTCACTTTTTTCTCATCAGCTTCTACATATGCCTCCTCTTCACCCTTGAGTCTGACAATACCACTTTTGTACTTCCTCCCCTCACTAACATCTGAAAAATGTTTCAGCCCTCCATTTTACTGCAGTACCTATTTTTTCCATTTGCATCCTTGCTTTCCTGACTACTTTCCCATCCATTTGGCACCTTAATCATCCATGATGTAATAGATAGCCTGTAAATAGTTACCCTACCACAGCTCGAGTGGATGGATATGTAAATAGTTCTCCTAGTTGTAGCTCCAAGTTATTGACCCGTTTCAATGTATGCACAAGGCTGTTCCCTTTGTCTTTGCAAGAGTTTGTTATTTGTAAACCACACTGATAATGAAGAGCGCGGTATAGAAAAGCTGTTAAATAAATAAATAAATAAATAAATATACTTTCCTAGCTTTCTTAGCTTTTCTAAATATTGATGTTTGTCTCTCTTTCTGTGCTCTTATATTTTATAAAGGCCACCTTCTTTTCTCCACCTTTTCAGCTACTTCTTTCAAGAACCATAGTGGCCTCCTTTTCCTTTTACATTTATTTACTTTCCTAACAAAAGGCTTGTTGGCCTTAAAATGTCTCCTTTTAGTTTTGTCCTCTACTTTTCTACATTCCTAGATGTTCCCATCCCACTAAAAACACCTGGTGATATTGCCCTATCTTGACAAAGTTAGTTTTCCTAAAGTGTAGGTCCTTCACTTTTGAATATACTATATTAGCCCTTGCCCTAATACTGAACCACACCATCTGGGGACATGGGTGTAGTTTGGAGGTAGTGAGTTGGGTCATTTCCCTCCCAAAAGAGCTGCTCCTGTTGGCCCTAGCTACCATGCATTACCCCCCCCCCCCACACACACATAAGCTACCCTAGCTGCCATCATCATGTCTCTCAAGGGATATGCAGTAGTAGATAAGACTGCTAATAAATGCTGGGTGTTTCAGATTTCTGTGGCTCTAAAGGTCTGACCATCCTGCCTCCCTCTGATGTACTTCATATCAGAGGGAGGCAGGATGGTCAGGCCTTTGAAGCCATGGATGTCTGAAACACCAAACGTTTATTAGCGATCTTACTGCCGCTGCAGTCGCTGACCTTGGGGGACATGGCAGTGGCGGTGATGGTGCTGCTAGGTGTAAGGGGGTGACCAAGGAGATGGAAGAGTGATACTGGACATGGGGGGGGGGCACACAAAGGTTCTGGACATAGAGGACATAGATGCAAGGGAGAATGCTAAACATGAGGGGAGGCATGGGTAGATGGAAGGGACATGCTGGACATAGGGGGCATAGGGAGATGGAAGGGTAATGCTGGATACTTTTTTAATTTGTTTTTATAGACCGCTTTATCTTAAAATCCATGCGGTTTATGTTTAACAATAACAAATTTACATATTTACATATAATATTGAATGCTTAAACTAAGATTACATGAATAAAACAATAATGAAATATTTTGCTGGATGTTTTGTAGGTACATTTGGATCTTGGTTAGGTCTACATAGTTATATTTCATTTCCAAAGTGCAGGGCCGATGCTATGTTTTTTTGCTGCCCTGTGCAAGTGATTATTGTGCTCTGCCTCCTCCCCCACTGTCCCAGTGGATACCAATGGAGCCCTTCACAATCCTCTCTTTTGTCCAACATGCTGAAAATTTTCTGAGGGCTAGCTGTGTTAGTCTGGAGTAGCAAAAATAACAGAGGCAGGTGGCATCTTATAGACGACACCTTATAGACTAACCAATTTATTAAGGCTCATTCCTCAATAAATTGGTCTATAAAGTGCCACCTGCCTCTGTCATGTTTGTCCCAACAATTACTTAATAAATGTATAAGTAATGGAATATCATTTACATGTGCTGTAGGGTTAGAGAAAGGCTACCAGAATTCTACATGACTTTGCTTCAGCGCCATCTACCATATATGGTAAATGAGGAAGTACTATAAAACCCTGCAAAGAGAACATAAGAACATAAGATATGCCATACTGGGTCAGACCAAGGTCCATCAAGCCCAGTATCCTGTTTCCAACAATGGCCAATCTAGGTCATAAGTACCTAGCAATTTCCCCAAAAGACACAGGTTCCACAATGCTTGTATTGGGTCAAGCTGTGATATCCCAGGTCCCTTTTAATAATGATTTATGTACCTTTCCTCCAGAAACTTGTCCAAACCTTTTTTTAAACCCAGCTACACTAACAGTTTTTACTACATCCTCCGGTAACAAATTCCAAAGTTTAACTACAGGTTGAGTGAAAAAATATTTTCAGAAAGCCCTGTAGCTTCATTGTTTACATAATCAGAATATAGAAAGACTAGGAGACGCGCAATCTACTACTACTAGTACTACTACTACTACTACTACTACTTAGCACTTATATAGCGCCATGCACGCAGCGCTGCACAGTTAGCCTACAAGAGGTAGCTAACATACAAGAGATAGTCCCTGCCCATCAGAGTCATGCTCATCGGAGCTTACAATCTAGTTAGAACAGTACAGAGCATTAGTCAGTTCAGCGGAGGATATGGTGTGGTACAGTTAGGTACAGCTTGGTCTATGGTTTGGTCATAAATGTAAATGGGGGTTAGGGTAGGATGAGGATGGAACTCAGGATCTGAATGCAACGGTGAAGTGGTGGGTCTTCAATCTGGATTTGAAGAGGGCCAGGGAGGGCGCCTGGCGCACAGATACAGGAAGGCTATTCCAGGCGTGTGGCGTAGCAAGGTGAAAGGAGCGCAATCAGGAGTTCACAGTGGGGGTGAAAGGCATTGAAAGAAGCGATTTGTTAGCGGAGCGCAAGTTTCGTGAGGGGACATAGGGAGAGATAAGAGATATGAGGTATTGAGGGGCCATAGAGTGAATGCACTTATAGGTCAGCAAGAGAAGCTTGAATTGCATGCGGAATTGGACAGGGAGCCAGTGAAGTGACTTGAGGAGAGAAGTAATGTGGGCATGGCGAGGCTGACAGAAGATTAGTCGAGCAGCGTGATTTTGTATAGATTGGAGGGGAAGGAGGTGGCTCACAGGGAGACCAGCGAGGAGTAGGTTGCAGTGCGAGACGAGAGGAGATCAAGGAGTGGACAAGCATTTTGGTAGTATGTTCAGAGAGGAAGGGGCGGATTTTGCTGATGTTGTAGAAGAAAAAGTGGCAGGTCTTAGCTACAAGCTGGATATGGGCTGAGAAGGAGAGCAAGGCGTCAAAGATGACTCCCAGGTTGTGGGCCGAGGGAACAGGAAGGATAGTAGATCCATCCACATGGACTGGGGGGGGGGGTGGAAGTGGGGGAGAGGAGTTGGGCGGAAAGACAAGGAGTTCAGTCTTGGCCATGTTCAGTTTCAATCGGCGATGAGACATCTAGGCAGCGATGTCCGATAGATAAACAGAGATCTTGGACTGGGTTGCCAGAGAAATATTAGGTGTAGAGAGGTAGATTTGGGAGTCATTGGCATAGAGATGGTACTGAAATCCATGGGAAGAGATAAGCGCGCCAAGGCCTTGGGTATAGAGAGAGAAAAGGAGGGGGCCCAAGACAGATCCCTGGGGTACACCTACATGGAGCGGGGTAGGGGAGGAGGAGAAGCCGCTAGAGCATACACTGAATGAGCGATGGGAGAGGTAGGAGGAGAACCAGGATAGTACAGAGACCTTGAAGCCAAGCAAGGAGAGGGTGGTGAGGAGAAGGTCATGGTCAACGGTGTCAAAGGCAGCAGAAAGGTCAAGAAGGATGAGGATAGAATAGAGGCCCTTCGATTTAGCCAGGAACAGATCATTGGTGACTTTTGTGAGTGCTGTTTCAGTGGAGTATAGGGGACAGAAGCCTGATTGTAGTGGGTCCAGGAGGGCCTGGGAGGTGAGGAAGTCAAGGCAACGACGGTGGACTGCTCGTTCTAATAATTTGGATATGAAGGGAAGGAGAGAGATGGGCCGATAGTTAGAAGGGCAAGTGGGATCGAGTGAGGGTTTCTTGAGGAGGGGTGTGACAACAGCGTGTTTGAAGTCAGCGGGGACAGTTGCAGTGGAGAGTGAGAGGTTGAGGATATGAGTGATGGAGGGGACGATAGTGAGGGAGATGGAACGTAGGAGATGGGTGGGGATAGGGTCTGATGAACAGGTGGTGGGTTTGGAGGAGGAAAGAAGAAGTGCGGTTTCCTCTTCAGAGATCGGGGGGAAGGAGGAGAGGGTAGCCGGGGAAGTATGGGTGGGGGAGGAGAAATGGGGGGGAGGGGAGGTGGATGAGGGGGTAGGGAATTGGAGGGTAATTTTGAGAATTTTGTCATGGAAGTAGTCGGCTAGGGTTTGGGCAGAGAGGGAGGGTGGGATCGGGGGTGGGGGGACCTTGAGGAGAGAATTGAGGGTATTAAAGAGACGGCGTGGGTCAGAGGCAAGGGTATTGGTCAGATGGATGTAGTAGTCTTGTCTGGCAAGTGCTAGGGCTGACTGGAAGGAGCCAAGCATGAATTTGAAGTGTAGGAGGTCTTCCAGGGAGTGGGATTTGGACCAGGCTCGTTCGGTAGAACGGGCACAGATGCATGGGTTGTGGGTGAAAGCCAAGGTTGGGGGGTAGATCATTTTACAGGATGTAAGGTGGGAGGAGCAAGAGTGTCAAGGGCTGAGGATAGTGTAGCATTGTATGAGGATAATGCTTCGTCGACAGACTTGGAGTATAAAATAGAGGAAAGTGATGGAGAAATGGTGGAGGAGAGAGTCAGGGGATTAATATTGTCGCGCCCCATGCCCAGGCGGTCGCCTATAGGCCAGGATGTGCCTTTGTATTGTCCTTAAATAAGGAATCCAGAGTCAAGGCTTCTGGGAGTTGTAGTTGTGAGGTCTCAAACAATAAAGTTGTGACTCGAGGGTTTTAGGCAAACACAAGAATTTTATTTTCCTTTCCAAAAGAGCATTTAAAAGCTCAACGCATGGCAAAATAAATGGGATTCTTCTCCACACAAAATTCTAACAAAAAGAAGACCCTTTTCACTGGAACAGAACATTACAACTGCTTCTATCAGCTTTAAGCACAGCGTGTATTTTATCTACTATTGTACACCGCTCTGATGCCACCGGTAAAGAGAGGTATATTAAATCCGCAAATAAAGATAAAGATAAAGATAAATAGCTGTTTCCTTTTAAACTTTCAGCATCCAAAATAAAGCTTTATTTATTTTTATTTTATCTATTTAACATTTCTTATATACCGCCTTTCATGATATCAAGGCGGTTTACATTGAACAAACTGAAATTACATTGAACAGGGCATTATAACTTTAACTGCTTCTGCCAGCTTTGAGCACATGTAGTTGTCTATTTCAAACTTTCAGCATTCAAAAATAAAGCTTTAAGTGCTTCTGTCAGCTTTAAGCATATGTAGCTGTTTCTTTCAAAGCTTCCAGTATTCAAAATAAAACTTTAATTGTTTCTGTCAGTTTTACCAGGACAATTTGTTTCTAGGTTTTTCTCCTTTCAAAACCTAGCACTGTTTGCATAGAGAGCTATCCATTAATGATTCTACAGACTCCTGGTCAGAATCATAACCCTCCGTTTGCATTTCTTCATAACCTGTGTCTGTTATATCTGGGTTTAAATCAGCTTGCACCAACTCAGGCTTAATCTCTTCTAACAGCTCTAGGACCTTTCTCCAGTGAGACTTCTCTTTGTACTCAGGGTTCTTAGCAGGCACATGGAGATTCTTTTCCTTCATTAACCGGCACAGAGCCTCTAACTGGCTCACACTACTTTTATTTACAGTTCTATTCACACACCTTTTGGGAGTTGGCAGTTTTCCAGCAGGTTCATGAGCTGCTGCTATCGTACCTTGCTCCTTGTCAGTAGCTCTCCCAGGCAAAACCCTCCTGCCTCCAGAATCAGCTGCAGTTCCCCTGCAATACTGACTTCCTTCTGGAACGTGGCTCCCTGTGTGTTGGTTTCCTTTGGAATCCTCTCTGGTGCTGACCCTGGTAACTCTTTGTCCTTCAGCTCCCCTGAAGTTTCTTTCTCCTTCTGCACCCATGGTGGTCCTCTCTCCTTCCGTTTCCCTGGTGGTCTCTCCCCACTCTTCTAGTCCCCTGGGCTTATATGAGTGTGCCTGAACTATCGGGCCGTGCTCCTCCCCCAGGTGCCTCTCATTAACTTCACAGCTTGCCTCAGAGCTTGGGCGTGGTCTGTACCCAGCAACTACGTGTGTTTTTTTCTCTTTGCCTGCAGTCTGAAAACCACTGCTTTCTGGCCTGTCTCTCTCCTTAAAGGTAAAAGCCTGTTTTTCTTCCAGTTCCATAGGCTCAGATACACTTTTCCCATCACAATATTATGAAGGTTTCTAAAAAGGTCGGAGGAGACAGGACGAGGTTGGGATGGCGGGAGCTGAAGAGTAAATGTTAGTAGGTGATTGTCAGATGAGGGAAGGATTGATTTGTGGAAGTTTGAGGGAGAGGAATTGGAGAAGAGTATTAGATCAAGGCAGTGGCCGTGTAGGTGTGTGGGGGCAGTGCAGCAGAGTTGGAGGTCGAACGAGGATGTAAGAGCGAGAAACCTTGAGGCATGGGGGTTGGAGGGGTTGTCGACGTGAATGTTGAAATCGCCAAGAATAAGAGTGGGGGAGGAGGGATCCATAAAGATAGAAAGCCAGGAGTCGAAGTCAGTGAGGAAGGTTGACTTGGAGCTGTCGGGTGGGCGATAGATAACAGCTACACGGAGGGGAAGTGGTGTGAGGAGGCAAATGGAGTGGACTTCAAAGGAAAGGGGGGATTGTGATTGGGGTGGCAGGAGGGGTTGGAATTGGCAGGAGGGGGAGAGTAGGAGGCCAACGCCACCACTGCGGCCAGTGGATCGAGGTGTATGGGAGAATTGGTAGCCCCCATAGCAGAGAGAGGCAATGGATGCGGTGTCATCTGGGGGAGCCAGGTCTCTGTCAGGGCAAGAAGGTGTAGGGCATTAGAGATGAAGAGATCATGAATAAAAGTAGTTTTTTTTAATGACTGAGCATGCGTTCCATAGGGCGCAAGTAAATGGGAGAGCAGAGGGGGAGAGGAGAGGGATATGGATAAGATTAGATAAGTTACGTGTGGCTATCTTATTAGAGTAGCGTGGGGGTCTGTTTCTAGGGTAGTACCGAGATTTCTTATCAGAGTAGGGTGGGGGTCTATTTCTGGGGTAGTACCGAGATTTGGAGGGAGTAGGGTGTGGTGGATATGCCTGGGTATATGTGCTTTCCAAGAGGGACATGGGGGGGGGGGAGTGAGGGATAAATTGATGGTATCAGATAGGTTATGTGGGGGATTATATTTGTGGATAGGGTTGGAGTTGAAATCAAAGGTTGAATGACTGTGGGATGAATGGGGGAGGGTGGAAGGAGGGAGGAGCAGGATGTGGATGAGATTAGATAGGGTACGTGAGGAACCTTTTTTAGTATGGGAGAGAAATTGGGGGGGGGGCATGGGTGTGCTAGATGTGACCGTTTTAGAGATGGAGAAGGAGTAGAACAGAGCGAGGTAAAGTGGAGGTAGTACGGCGGAAGCGAGGATGGGGTTGCCTAAGAGCGAGGGGGGTTGGTTGAATGCAGGGGATGGTGTGAAGAAGCTCAAGAGCAGGTGCTAGACTAGGGGGCAGAACAGAGGGAGAAGTGAGGAAGGTAGAGAGGGGGGCAGGTTGAATGCGGGGAATAGTATGGAGAGGTTCCGGAGCGGGTGCTAGGCTAGGGGGTAGAGTGGAGGGAGAAATGAGGAGGGTAGGGGGAAGAGGAGGGAGGATGTTGATAGGAAGGGGGGCAGCTGGGGAGGAAAATGGGGAGGAAGAGAATGACAATGAAATGTGGGACCATGGAAGTGGGCAGCGAGGTATGAACAAACAATGGGTAGGAGTTCTGTGCGGGCAATGGGTAACAGTTCTATGCAGGCAGTGGTAGCAGTTCAAGCTCTAAGCAACTATCCCAATCGATCTACATTTACCTGTTCCACTCCATTCATTAATTTATAGACCTCTATCATATCTCCTCTCAGTCATCTCTTTTCCAGGTTGAAGAGCCCTAATCTTTTTAGCCTCTCTTCATAGGGGTATCCTTCCATCCCCTTTACCATTTTGGTGGCTCTTCTCTGTACCTTTTCTAATAATGCTATATCCTTTTTAAGATACGGCGACCAGAATTGCATGCAATATTCAAGGTGCAGTCGCATCATGGAACGATACAGAGGCATTATAATGTCCTTTGTTTTATTTTCCATTTCTTTCCTTATGATACCTAGTATTCTATTTGCTCTCTTGGCCACCGCTGCACACTGGGTGGAGGGTTTTAACATGTTATCCATGATGACGCCTAAATCTTTTTCCTGGGTGGTGGTTCCTAATGTGGAACCTTGCATCGTGTAACCATAGTTGGGGTTGTTCTTTCCTAGATGCCTAACTTTGCACTTGTCCACATTAAATTTCATCTGCCATTTGGATGCCCAGTCTTCCAATTTATCAAGATCCTCTTGCAATTTTCCACAATCCTCATGGGTTTTAACAACTTTAAATAGTGTGATGTCATCTGCAAATATGATTACCTCACTCATTATTCCCATTTCCTGGTCATCTATGAATATGTTTAAAAGCAGTGGACCCAGCACAGATTCCTGGGGTACTCCACTATTCACCTTTCTCCATTGGCAAAATTGGCCATTTAGCCCTACCCTCTGCTTTCTATCTTTTAACCAGTTCCTGATCCACAATAGTACACTGCCAACTATCACATGCCTTTTGAGTTTTGCCAAAAGTCTCTGACGAGGGACCTTGTCAAAGGCTTTCTGAAAGTCCAGATATACCTTCAAAACCCCCCCCCCCTAACAGATTAGTAAGACAAGATTTTCCTTGTCTAAAGCCAAGTTGGCTGTCTCCCATTAAGTCATGACTATCTACATCTCCAGTAATTTTGTTCATTATGATGGTTTCTACCATTTTTCTCAGTAATGACATCATCACTGGTCTGTATTTCCCCGGATCACCCCTGGAACCCTTTTTAAAAATTGGCGTTACTTTGGCCATCCTCCCATCTTCAGATATTACAGATGATTTTAATGATAGTTCACCGATTACTAATAGCAGGTCTGCAATCTCATATTTCAGTTCTTTTAACACCTTTGGACATATACCATCTGGTCCAGGTGATTTGCTAATCTTCATTTATCAAATAGTTGTAATACATCTTCCCGGTGTATCGATATTTCTTTCAATTCTTCTGCAGTATCACCTTTAAAAACCACTTCAGTCATGGGTAACATTCCTAAATCTTCCTCAGTAAAGACCAAAGCAAAGGATTCATTCAGTCTCTCCACTATGGCCTTTTCCCCTCTTAGTGCCCCTTTTACCCCTCTATCATCTAATGGTCCAACTGACTCTCACAGGTTTTTTGCTACGAATGTACTTGAAAAAGTCTTTATTATGCATTTTTGCTTCCATAGCAAGGTTCTTCTCAAATTCTCTCTTTATCTGCCTTATCAATGTCTTGCATCTAACTTGCCAGTGCTTGTGCTATTTCCAGTTTTCGTCATTTGGCTCTCTTTTCCATTTCCTGAAAGATCCTTTTTGGCAACAACATCCTCTCTGACCTCATCTTTAAACCATGCTGGCAATTTTTTGGACTTCCTTCTACTTTTCTCAAAGCATGGAATACAGCTGGTCTGGGCTTCCAAGACAGTATTTTTAAACACCCCCCAAGCTTGATGTAAGTCTATAACCTTTGCAACTGCTCTTTTTAGTTTTTTTCTTAGCTATTTTCCTCATTTTACATAGACTCCCCTTTGAAAGTTAAAAGGTAGTACTGTGGATTTCCTTACCATCCCTCCTCCATTAATTAAATCAAACACAATCATGCTATGATCACTATTGCCAAGTGGCACCAACACCCTTATCTCTTGCACCAGATCTGGTGTTCCACTAAGGACTAGGTCCAAAATGGCTTCCCCTCAGGTTGGTTCATGAACCAGCTGCTCCAAGAAGCAGTCATTTATTTCATCTAGAAAGTTTATCTCCCTAGCATGTCCTGCTATGACACTGACCCAGTCAATACTGGGGTAATTGAAATCACCCATTATTATTACTGTGCTGTAACTTTTGTTAGCTTCCCTGATTTCTTTGAGCATTTCATCATCCATTTGTTCATTCTTGCCAGGTGGTCGATAGTACACCCCCACTGCCACTGCCATTCTGTGATTTGTATATATTGTTATTGTATATAGTTCCCCTGTTAGCCAAGTTGAATCTCCTGTTCATATGTAAACACAAAGTACTTTTGGAAATGTGTGTGTTCATTGTTTACTGTAAACCGCGCTGATGCTGAATAGCGCGGTATAGAAAAGACTATAAATAAATAAATAAATAAATAAATTGCCTTCCCCTTTTTATATGGAATTTCAATCCATAGAGATTCTACAGCAAATTTTGTTTCTTGCAAAACTTTAATCCTTTGTGACTCAATGCCCTCTCTAACATAGAGCACAACCTCTCCACCAATTTGATCAGCTCTAGCATTACAATATAGTTTGTGCCGAGGTATCACAGTGTCCCACAGGTTGTCCTCCTTCTACCATATCTTTGAGATACCAATCATATATAGCCTCTCATTTAGTGCTATATATTCTAACTCTCCCATCTTATTTTTTAGACTTCTAGCATTTGCATACAAGCATTTTAGAGACTGTATTTTATTTATATTATATTAATCTGGCTATTGGTAGGCAGGGGTAATTTGGAATCTTTACGCTATGTCTGCTCTTTACTCAAGGGCATTTGGGTTACTTTTGTCTTTGCTGGAACCTCTCTGCTGATATGCCCTAACTTCATTCTTTATGTAGTATCCTTCAAGGATACATTGTTCCGAACCATGCACCCTGTTGGCTCTTCCCTATTATCTAGTTTAAAAGCGACTGTATCTTCTTTTGAAAGGTTAATGCGAGCAGCCTGGTTCCATCCCGGTTAAGGTGAAGTCCGTCCCTTTGGAAGAGCCCCTCCTTTCCCCAGAATGTTCCCCAGTTCCTAACAAATCTAAAACCCTCATCCTTTCACCATCGTCTCATCCACACATTGAGACTCTGGAGCTCTGCCTGCCTTTTGGGTGCTGTGCGTGGAACGGGAAGCATTTCGGAGAATGCTACCCTGGAAGTTCTGGATTTCAACTTCCTACCTAAAAGCCTAAATTTAGCCTCCAGAACCTCCCTACCGCATTTTCCTATGTCATTGGTACCAACATATACGAAGACAGCAGACTCCATCCCAGCACTATCTAAGACCTTGTCTAGATGGTGCATGAGGTTCACTACCTTTGCAGCAGACAGGCATGTTACCAGGCGATCCTCATGTCCACTAGCAACCCAGCTATCTACATGCCTAATGATCGAATCACCAACTATAATGGCCGTCCTAACCCTTCCCTCCTGGGCACATGGCCCTGGAGAAACTTCCTCTGTGTGAGAAAGTTTTACATCACCTAGAGGACAGGTCCTAGCTACTTCTTGCTACACCAGATTGATGCTCTCCTGTCACGTGACCTCTTTCCTCCATGGCAACAGGGATGCTGCCAGACTAGAGGTGGGACTTCAGTACTATATCCCTGTTTGTCTCATCTATGTACCTCTCTGTCTTCCTTATGTCCTCCAAGTCTGCTACTCTAGCCTCCAGAGATCGGATTCGTTCCCTGAGAGCAAAGAACTCCTTGCACCTAGTGTACACGTAAGACCCCTCACCAACTGGGAGAAAATTATACATGTGACCCTCAACGCAAAAGACTGGAAAATCCCCATTTTGCTGCTGGACTGCTGTCTACATCTTAATTTTAAGGTTGTGTTTAGGTATTTAAGTTCTTTACCTACTAAGGATTGGTGGGGATACTTATGCTATTAAAACTACACCTAATAAGTTTAATATACTTTGTTCATGTGACGCTTAATTAATCTCAGGTCCTTAATGTATGCCTGATGAGGACAAATAGCTGCACCTGAATATGGCTCCTCCTTTCTTTGAGAGGTTTATGCACCTATAAAGCTACAATTATCCCAGGGGTGGGTGAGTGTTGGGATGGAAGGGAGGGAAAAAGACTTATTAAAAGCTGGCTGCTACACAGTACTCTGTCCTGTGCTTCTAAGGTAATCTGTGACTAATTTCCAGATGAGTCCCACAGCCCTGGCTTGGACAGAGGGAGTCTTGGGGTCTAAATTTAACCAAAATGCTCCCTGCTATGTTTTAAATTTAAACTGAAAGCTCTTTGCTGCTACTAGGCCCTGACTGATTTAACAAATACACTGGGTTCACAGATTAATCAGCTTTAATCTAAGAATTCCTTTTTCCCGAAGATTTAGAAAAATTCCCAGAAGTAAATACTTACAATTGCAGATCTCTCTCCAGAAGTAGCAGTCCCCTTTTGTAGTCCTTCAAGACATTGATAAATTGGATTTTTCTGAGGCTGTCCATAGCAAACCTGCCATAACATAATCCCAGGACTCACACTGCGCCAATCTTATCTATGAGAAAGCAGTACTACAAATATTAAACCAGTACATCTTGTATGTTTGTGTATGCAAAGAACTCTAATACCTTTCTTACTGGGAACACAGAACAAATGGGACTGCTAGAAATCTCTACAGAGAAACTATATGCTAACAGAATGCCATATCTCAGTCATACATATAAATCACAGACAAATCCTCATTAAATATGAAATAAAGGACCACAAATTAGAAATAGTAAGACAATAATTGAAATGGGAACCCCAAGAAGTCAGACTACGCTGTGGTATAGCGTGGCGTGCAGTGGTAAGAGTACTTTTGAAATAGAAGGCACACAACAGATCAGGCCAAATAAAAACACTTTTATTTCCCATCAGTGGCCAGCAATCACTTCCAGCTTGTTATCTTCAGAAGGCTGGTTCTCAGTGCCCTTCCCCTGAGCCACAATTTAAAGCACAGAATTCAGTTTAGCACAAAGTCCAGTCAGTCACTTGGACTTCGGTGTCTGCAAATATAGTTCCCACCTTCTGAATCCCCTGCCTTACAGCCGGACTCCTCTCCCAGCCCTGCTTGAAGAGAGCTTTCTGTCTCCATGGTCCTCTCTCCTCCCTTGTGCATACAACTGGCTTCTTAATTCCTCTGTCTGAGTCATGCCCTTCCAGCCCTGAGTTCTGAGCTTTAGACCTTTTTAAGGTGGGCTGCTGATAATTCCTTTGGAGAGGGATGGATAACTTCCTATATATCCCATCACATACCCTCCCCCTCAGATGAACTATGCCCTGTTGAATGCCTGCTGCACCCGGGACCCTGACCCGGGAAAGGAAGTCAGCATTCAGGTGGGCCCGACCTGTCCTTTGGCAGATCCGATACTGGTAGGGCTGGAGACTCAGAACATAAGAACATAAGATATGCCATACTGGGTCAGACCAAGTGCATCAAGCCCAGTATCCTGTTTCCAACAGTGGCCAATCTAGGTCATACATACCTAGCAGTTTCCCCAAAAGACACTGGTTCCACAATGCTTGTACTGGGTCAAGCATTGATATCCTGGTCTATAATGGTTTATGGATCTTTCCTCCAGGAACTTGTCCAAACCTTTTCTAAACCCAGCTACACTAACAGCCTTTACTACATCTTCTGGTAACAAATTCCAGAGTTTGATTACACGTTGAGTGAAAAAATATTTTCTTTTATTAGTCTTAAATAGTTTACCCTGTAGCTTCATTGCATGTCCCCTAGTCTTTCTATATTCTGAAAACGTAAACAATCAATCTACGTTTACCCGTTCCACTCCATTCATTAATTTATAGACTTCTATCATATCTCTCCTCAGCTGTCTCTTTTCCAGGTTAAAGAGCCCTAACCTTTTTAGCCTTTCTTCATAGGAGTATCCTTCCATCCCCTTTACCATTTTGGTGGCTCTTCTCTGAACCTTTTGTAATAACGCTATATCTTTTTTAAGATAAGGTGACGAGAATTGCACACAATATTCAAGGTGCGGTCTCACCATGGAATGATATAGAGGCATTATAATATCTTTTGTTTTATTTTCCATTCCTTTCCTTATGATACCTAGCATTCTATTTGCTCTCTTGGCCGCTGCTGCACACTGGGCCGAGGGTTTTAACATGTTATCCACAATGACACCTAAATCTTTTTCCTGGGTGATGGTTCCTAATGTGGAACCTTGCATCGTGTAACCATAGTTTGGGTTGTTTTTCTCTAGGTGCATAACTTTGCACTTGTCCACATTAAATTTCATCTGCCATTTTGATGCCAATTCTTCCAATTTATCAAGATCCTCTTGCAATTTTCCACAATCTTCTTGGGTTTTAACAACTTTAAATAGTTTTGTGTCATCTGCAAATTTGATAACCTCACTCATTCCCCTTTCCAGGTCATTTATGAATATGTCAAAAAGCAGCGGACCCAGCACAGATCCCTGGGGTACACCACTATTCACCTTGCTCCATTGGGAAAATTGGCCATTTAGCCCTAACCTCTGCTTTCTATCTTTTAACCAGTTCCAGATCCACAATAGTACACTGTCTCCTATCCCATGACTCTTTAGTTTTGCCAAAAGTCTCTGATGAGGGACCTTGTCAAAGGCTTTCAGAAAGTCCAGATACACTATATCAACTGACTCACCTTTGCCCACCTGTTTATTCACACCTTCAAAAAAACATAACAGATTAGTAAGACAAAATCTTCCTTGTCTAAAGCCATGTTGGCTGTCTCCCATTAGGCCATGACTATCTACATGCTGAGTAATTTTATTCTTTATGATGGTTTCTACCATTTTTCCCGGTACTGACATCAGGCTCACTGGTCTGTAGTTTCCCGGATAACCCCTGGAACCCTTTTTAAAAATTGGCGTTACATTGGCGATCCTCCAATCTTCAGGTATTACAGATGATTTTAATGAAAATTCACAGATTACTAATAGCAGGTCTGCAATCTCATATTTCAGTTCTTTCAACACCCTTGGATGTATACCATCCAGCCCAGGTGATTTGCTACTCTTCAGTTTATCTAATAGTTGTAATACATCTTCCCAATGTATCGATATTTCCTTCTATTCTTCTGCACCTTTGAATACCACTTCAGTCATGGGTAACATCCCTACATCTTCCTCAGTAAAGACCGAAGCAAATAATTCATTCAGTCTCTCCGCTATCGCCTTGTCACCTCTTAGTGCCCCTTTAACCTCTCTATCATCTAATGGACCAACTGACTCTCTCACAGGTTTTTTTCTACGAATGTACTTGAAAAAGTCTTTATTTCACGTTTTTTCTTCCGCAGCAAGCTTCTTCTCAAATTCTCCCTTTGCCTGCCTTATCAATGCCTTGTATTTGACTTGCCAGTGCTTGTGTTGTTTCCAGGTTTCGTCGTTTGGCTCTTTTTTCCATTTCCTGAAAGATGCTTTTTGGCAACAACAGCCTCTCTGACCTCACCTTTAAACCATGCTGGCAGGTTTTTGGGCTTCCTTCCACTTTTCTTAATGCGTGGAATACAGCTGGTCTGGGCTTCCAAGATAGTATTTTTCAACAACACCCAAGCTTGATGTAAGTCTTTAACCTTTGCAACTGCTCCTTTTAGTTTTTTCTTAACTATTTTCCTCATTTTATCATAGTCTCCCTTTCGAAAGTTAAAAGGTAGTACTGTGGATTTCCTTACTATCCCTCCTCCACTAATTAAATCAAATGCGATTATGCTATGATCACTATTGCCAAGTGGCCCCAACACCCTTATCTCTTGCACTAGATCTGGTGCTCCACTAAGGACTAGGTCTAATATGGCTGCCCCTCTGGTCAGTTCATGAACCAGCTGCTCCAAGAAGCAGTTAATTATTTCATCTAGGAACTTTATCTCCCTAGCATGTCCTGCCATGACACTGACCCAGTCGATGCCGGGGTAATTGAAATCACCCATTATTATTACTGCGCGGTAACTTTTGTTAGCTTCCTTGATCTCTTTGAGCATATCATCATTCATTTGTTTATTCTGGCCTGGCGGTCGATAGTACACCCCCACTGCCATCACCTTCCCCTTTTTACGTGGAATTTCAATCTATAGAGATTCTACAGCAAATTTTGTTTCCTGTAAAACTTTAATCCTTTGTGACTCAATGCCCTCTCTAACATAGAGCGCAACCCCTCCACCAATTTGATCAGCTCTATAATTACGATATAGTTTGTATCCAGGCATCACAGTGTCCCACTGGTTGTTGTCTCTGATATTCCAATCATATCTAACCTATCATTTAGTGCTATATATTCTAACTCTCCCATCTTATTTTTTAGACTTCTAGCATTTGCATATAAGCATTTTAGAGACTGTATTTTATTCATATTAATTTGGCTATTGGTAGACATGGGTAATTTGGCATCTTTAAGCTCTGTCTGCTCCATACCTGAGGACATTTGGGCTACTTTACTCTTTTTTGGAACCTCTCTGCTTTTGGTAGTATCCTTCAAGGATACATTCTTCCGAACCATCCGCTCTAGGGTGACTGTCGGCTTTCCCCTATTATCTTAATATGCATAATATGCTTGTTGGACTCCTTATGTCAAGCCAGCCATTTTAGGGGTTGGTCGTCCATTACCAGTGTACAGAAGACCAGAAGGTAGTATGTGAAGGTTTCAAGTGCCCCTTCTCAATCACAGCATAATGTTTCTCCCAAGGGAGCAACCTGCTGCTGTTGAATGCCACTGGATGTTCTTCACCTCTGACTTTCTGGGTCAAAATGGCTTCCAGGCCCATTTCCAAGGCATCTTTTTGTACAATAAATGATAGCAAGAAATCAGGGCTAATCAAGACAGGTGCTGAGCATACGGCATACTTGAGATGCTGGAAGGTCCAATCCAGATCCAGAGACCATTGAGTCTGCTCAGGAGCTGTCTTCCGGAAGAGATTAGTTACTGGTTCCACAATCTCTGCAAAGTTGGATTAACCAGCAGTAATAGCCAACCAATCCAAGGAAGGCACAAACATCTTTCTTTGACTTTAGGGTAGGACCTGGGCAATGGCATCCATCTTCCATAACTGAGGTTTATCTGGCCATTCCCAATTAAGTAGCCGAGGTATAGGATGTCCCGGCCTCCTAGGAAAAAGTTCTTAAGGTTAGCCATCAATTTCAGCTTTTCGCAGGCTGGTCAGCATGGGCTTGTGCCTGGGTTAGATGGGTGGCTCCATCTTTGCTGTAGATGACAATGTCATCAAGATATGCAGCTATATACTCCTTGTGCGTTCTCAGTAGGCGATTGACCAGGTGTTGAAATGTTGCTGGAGCCCTGTGTAATCCAAATGGCAGTACAGCAAACTGGAACAAGCCTTGTGATGTCGAAAAGGTAGTTTTATCCTTGATAGCTGGAGTCAAGGGTACCTGACAGTATTCCTTAGTCAAGTCCAGGGTCAAGATAACGCATGCTCCACCGAGTTGCTTGAATAGCTCATCTACTTGGGGGATTGGGTCGCTTCCAATTTAGAAACAGCATTGACCTCCCGGCAGTAAATGCAGAATCTGATGTTTCCCTCTGGTTTGGGAACCAAGATGATGGGGGATGACCAGTCACTCAGACTCTTCTATAACTCCAAGGTTAAGCATTTCCTCAAGTTCCTTGGCTATGGCCTGTCAACAGGCCTCTGGAATTTGATAGGGTTATTGTCGGATAACCACCCCAGGGTCAGTAATGATATTGAGATAAGTGAGGTGGGTTCATTCCAGGTGAGTGGAGAATACCTCTAAGTTCTGGTGGATCAGACTCTCTAGGTCTCTTGGCTGTGGAGAGCCAAGAGGCCTAGACAGGGCTGAAGTTTCCAGACCAAAATTCTGCTGTACCACCACAGCCTTCAATGGAGCCCACTTTTTCAGTAGATTAATATGCTAAATTTTGGACTTCTACTGTTTATCTGGCTGGGCAATTTCATAGTAAACTGGCTCCACCTTCTTTACCACCTCATAGGGCTCAGAGTAACTTGTTCTTGGACGAGGGCAGAAAGACTAAAACTCTGTTGCCTGGTTGGAAGGTGCAGTGCACAGATGCTTGGTTGTAGCCTTTGGCTTGTTCAGCTTGGGCTTTTCACAGACTGAATCTGGCCACCTCTCTGGCTTTCTTCAGCTGGTCTTGCATTTGTACTCCACTAGATTATGCCCGGGATGGGTTTCCCTCACCATGTCTAATATGCCTCTTGGCTGTCTTCCAAAGAGGAATTCAAAAGGCGAAAACCTTGTGGAACTCCGAGGCACCTCATGGATGGAAAACATCTAGTAGGATGGAAGAATGTCTCAATTGTTCCAGTCCTCCTGTACAAATGTTTTTACATCTGTTTCAGAGTTTTATTGAATCTCTCTACGAGGTCATCTGTTTGTGGGTGATATACAGACATTGGCAGCATCTTAACCTTCACCAAGGCACACACTTGCTTCATCACCCTGGATACAAAGAGTATTCTTTGGTCTGTGAGGATCTCACTGGGTATTCCCACCTGAGAAAAGACTTCCTAGAGCATTCACAATCGTCACAGTCTTCATATTTCTCAGAAAAATGGCCTCTAGATATCTGGTAGCATAATCCAGTATAACTAAAATATACTTGTTACCTCGGGCGTTTTGCACTAGGGGCCCTACCAGATCCATGGCCACTCTTTCAAATGGGGTTTCAATGATGGGCACAGGTACTAGAGAGACAGGTCTCCCTCTGGTGGGGTTGTGAAGTTGGCAGGTGGGGCATGACTGGCAATACAACCTCACCTGCTTATGGACCTCAGACCAGAAAAATTGAGCTAAAATATGCTCTAGTGTTTTCTCCACCCCCAGATATCCCCTTAACAAATGGCTGTGTGTTAACAATAGGATCTGCTAATGATAGGGTGAAGGAACTTTGAGTTGTTCTATCTCCTCCCCTTTAGGGAACCCTCAGCCACTCTGTATAGCATACAATAGGGAAAGGTTTTCCTAGGGAAGTCTCCATGACAAGACCCTTTCTTGGGCATGTTTAATGGACTCATCCTCTCGCTGGGCTCTCTTGAAGCTCCCTGGGTCTGCCTTCGACCTCCATTCTGGGAGGGGATCTAGTGTGTTTGGGTCACTACCATTGGGACTTGAGCTATTCCAGGGATTTCTTCACTAGGTTCTTCCTTCCTAGACTCCTCCTCTATAGTTGAACCCAGATTCTGATGGTAGTATAGCTTCTCCTGGTGATGCTGACTCCAAGATTTAGCAGGCTTGGGATTCTTGATATACAGATCTGGGTCTTCTAGGGGGAAAACCTCCAGGAAACTTTCCTGGTTCAACTTAGCAGAGTTATCAGTTAGGTGGGCCCATATTGCCCAGAAGCTTGGGTAGTCTCTGCTGATCACTACTGGGTATGGGAGCCAGAGCAGCACTACGATCTCAAATGTGTCATGTCCTGCTGGAGTCTTGTTGAAACCCGTGCCATTGGATGCTGCCTCAGGTCTCCATGCACACAGGTCAGTGTTACAGTCTTTGCATAATCGATCTGAAATCGATTTACCATTCCTTGGTGAATGAGGATCCACACATTCCCTGAGTCTATCAAAGCCTGGAGGCAGGTCCTCTCGAGGTCCACTGGAATCACAAGGTTCTGTGCACCTGGGTGGGGAGTGTCCATAAAAGTGCAGGTGTGAGGCGTAATTAGGCTGATATCTATTGGTTCCTCCATACCCAGGGCACATTCCCGGGCAAAGTGTCCCCAGGCTCCACACCTAAAACAAGTGAAGGGGTCATGACTGGGCCCATGCCCTGGCCTAGGAGGTGATCTCGACATTCAAAACATGGGAGCCCACATCAGCTCTGGCTTCCCCTTGCATTCTTCTAGGCTAATGGGCAACTTATTCCCCTTCTCACTCTCCTCTCCAGTCACTGGCTAGGCTTCATGATACCCTTCTGTTTTTTCCAGTGCACTCTCCAGTGTAAGCTTGGGGTGCTGGTGTATCAACTGTTTCATTGGGGCGCTTAAGCCCTCTAAAAATTGCTCCAATAGCACAATCTTGGCAATCTCGATCCCGGTCTTTCCCTCTGGTTGTAGCCGTTTCCATGCAAGATCCTTTAGTCAATAGAAGAGAGCCTTTGGAGGTTCTTCTATCTGGAGCCCCCCCACTTTCTGAATCATTGGTGGTAGGCCCCCAGTGTACAGCCAGCCCATTCCAATATGGCAGCCTTGACAGCTGCATATGTAGCTCGCCCATCTGGGTTGGCATCCTGAAATCAGTCATTAGCAAATTCCCTAAATAAGTAATCTATGTCGCCTCCGGCCACCCAGCTGTGCAGGCAGTTCGCTTAAAGTTCACCAAAAAGTGATCGGGTTCATCTTCAGCCGTCATTTTCAGTAGAGCTTGTGCTGGAGGATGAAGTTGTGGTCTCTGTAGTGCCTAAGTCAACTGAGCCAGGGAACTCTTCTGTAGCTCCCTCAATACCTGAATAAGGTTCTATATTTGCTGCTGCTGTTGTTGCTGCCCTTCCAGTAGAACATTTTGAAACTTCTGCTGACATTGTTGCTATTGTTGCTATTGATACTGTTGTTGTTGTTGTTGTTGCCCTTCTGCCAGAATCTGGAGGAGCTGCTCCATTCTTGCTTGTCACTGCTCTCTCACAAACAACCACAGCTCACTCTTCTGCAACTGAGTTATCTCTGCAGCCTCTCAACGCCAAACATTTAGCGACCTCTAGTGGCCAAAACAAAACCGTGCCTGTCCGGCACTGACTAGACTTTTCTTCAAGCTCCCTAGCTAGGGCGAGGCTAACCCTCTTAGCCTATACAAATCAACAACAATAACAAAAAATCCTGCTCTGCTGCAGAGAGGCACAGCCCTGGAGGTACATGGATTTCCCTCTGTCACATGATTAGAGGAAATCCCATCACTAACACCAAATGTGTATAGCGCGGTATGCAGTGTGTCACGCCCCCTTTCTCTGTGTATAGGCGGTTGCCTGGAAGAGGGGGAAACGTGACGGATTATCCTTGTAAGTGCTGATGTTTGGGGTTTCCGTGTAGTTGTGGGCCAAACGAAGACAGCCAAGGTTTAAAGTGGTAACAAAAACTTTATTGTTGCACAGGAATTTGTTATCTACCATCCCCTAACCAGAAACAAAAAGTGGATACTTTCTTATGGCAAATAAAGTCCAGAATGTGACAAAGTCCAACCTGATCCTTCTCAGGGTTTGTCAGTTTATATACAAGGTTAATCCAAACTTCTCTTCAGTTCTGAACAGCTTTAGTTGCAGCTAATCATTTGCATAGCATTCACAATTCCCAGCTGCTTAATGACGTTGAGTTTCACTCAAGCAGAACGCGACTTCTATCCGTGCAAACTCAATAGCATGAAATAACTTCTCAGCACTTATCACAAGCATTAATATAAACATCTTCACTCTTGACAACAGTAAGCACAGTCTGCCTCCATCTCAGAATAGCTGCTATCTGATATAGTTGATCCCAACTGCATTGATTCAACTTCAGAGTCAGATATATTCTGATTCACATCAGGGTACTGCAGATCAACAGGCTTCCATTGTTCCAATTGGTGTCTAAGCTGTTTCCACTTATAATTCTTTTCCCTTCGTGGTATCTGAGAGCAACTAGAATCACCAGCCTCCTTTAAGACAGTGTTAAGGGAATCCAACTGGCTTAACCTTCTTCTAGTGTGTCTGGCTTTTACAGGTTGGTAAAAAGGCAAGTCTCTGTCTTTGTACTGCTTCACTATCTCTGGCTCAGCAGGGTCTAGCTCTAGCTTTCGTCTCCGTAGCACATAATCAGCTGATGGGATAAGAACAGCTGGGCTACTCCCAGAGCTTCTGCTAGTAACAGGCTGCCTGCACTTGAAACGTTTATGCAGCTTATCATACAGAACTTTACTCTTGCTCAATCTCCCACCTTTACTCACAGCTTCTAGGGAAGACTCTAGGGAAGAACTGCTATCTCTTCTGGGTAAGGGTTCCAGCCTCTCCCCACGAGAATGAAAGTAGCTTCTAACCTGCTTCTCCTTGCTGTCTGGTTCGTGGTGACCTCTCTCCCTCAGAGGAAGCTTTCTCAACTGCTTTCCCAGAGACCTCCGTATCTCTAAGCAGTCTGGCTGGCAACTCCCCAAGCACCGTGTGCTATCCTGGCAGTGGTTGCTCCTTCCTTTGCTTCTCTCTGAATCCAGGTCAGAGTCATGTCCTGACTCTCCCACACGAACACTTCCTGTTCTCTCAGGAACTCCTCCTGCTCTCCTTCTCCTCCCACTTCTTCTAACTCTCTCTGTTACTTCCTGGTTAAGAGCATTGGGCTGCCCTATCCGGTTTGACTCCGCCCCCTTGCCTCTTACGTCAGCTCCCCGGGTTGTCATGGAGCTGGGGTGTGGCTCTCTTACTGCCTTTCTGTGCAGAGAGTTTCTCTGGACTTGTGCTTTAACCCCTTCCCTGCCTGCATTATTGTGTGCATTTGAGGAAAGCTGTTGTTTTAAACCCCTTTTACTGCTGTTTAAGCCCTCTGCATCATCACAAGTGGCAAGGGGGACTTTTAAAATATCGGGCATACAACAGTTCAGGGCTGAACAAAAAACACTTTTATTTCCCTTTAGTGGTCCAGCAATCACTCCCACCTTGCTACCTTCACAAGGCTGGTTCTCAGTGCCCTTCCCCTGACCCACAATTTAAAGCACAGAGTTCAGTTCAGCATACAGTAATGATCACCACCTTCTGAATCACCTATCTTACAGTCAAACTCCTCTCCCAGCCCTGCTTGGAAGAAGCTTTGTCTCCATGGGCCTCTCTCCTCCCATGTGCACACAGCTGGCTTCCTAATCCCTCTGTCTGAGTCAGGCCCTTCCAGCCCTGAGTTCTGAGTTTTAGACCCTTTTAAGGTGGACTGCTGATAATCCCTTTGGAGAGGGATATACCCAATTACATTCCCTCCCCCTCAGCTCAACTATGCCCTGTTTAATGCCTGCTGCGTCCAGGACCCTGACCCAGGAAAGGAATTCAGCATTCAGGTGGGCCTAACCTGCCCTGTAGTGGATCTGATACCCCATCAAATCTACATTTATGGCAACAGTGGAGAATTAAAAATAGAAATGCACTTCCTCTTGTACTGAACAATAACACAGATATCAGCAATGAACATTTCCCAAAACTAACATATTGCAGTTAATAAATTCAAAATAAAATACTTTTTTCTACTTTTGTTGTCTGATGATTTTATATTTTCAGTCACAATGACCCCAGTCTCTCTCTGCTACTCTGACTTCTCTTAACCCTCTTTCTATTGTTTGCTGTTCATCAGCCATTTCTCCTTGCTCCTCCTGTCATCTTCCATGCCTCTCTATATCTGTCTCTGATTTTAAAAGTACTTACATGTGTAAATATATATTCTCCCAAAAATAAACAGAGGAGATGTAAGGTGCTCATACGCCAAGTGACAAAAAGAAAAAGAAAACCACAGCACAGTTTCTAACACCAAAATAAATAACTAATTTTATTTTGGTGTTAGAAACTGTGCTATGGTTCTCTCTTTTCTTTTTTAACATCTATTTTCTGTACAGCGAAACTCCTCCTCCAACAGTAGGTGCAGAGCAGAACTAGGATATTTCACCAAAGAACCCGATATACAAGAAAACAAATTCTGATTGCAGTGTCATCTCATTAACAGCCTCTCCAGTACCAGGCATATTGTAAACTAACACAAAACCCTACAAATGTCGCTGAAGACCTGTAAAGCAAATCTACCATATCATAATGATACCAGCTTCTAAAATTAACACAATAAGGAGCCTACCCAAAAAAGAGCAGCACCATTAATATTGCAGTGGGCATCTTAGGAGCCAGTGCTTGTGATTTCCTCGATTCCCCATGCATTGTCTCTCATGCTGCTCTCATGTTCTCGTCTCACGAGACCAGCACCAGATTTCCTATACTGCGGTATTGATAGACAAGAAAACAGATAACAGTTATAGCTTCAGATATTAAGTGTCTGTATGTGTGTGTGCTGCAATGGTTGTGTGCCTGACTGTGCATGGGATGTGGCAGTGGGTGCCTTTGTAGGCGTGGGGTGCAGGGCTGCAGTGCATGTTGCATAGCTGGGGAGGCTCTCTGTGTGGTGCGAAGGTGAGGTGACTGTGCTCAGAACTCAGGGCTGGAAGGGCATGACTCAGACAGAGGAATTAAGAAGCCAGTTGTGTGTGTGTGTGTGTGTGTGTGTGTGTGTGTGCTGAGGAGGTGGGGTGCTTGTGGGTGTGGTGTGGAGGTGGGGATGAGGTGCTTGTGTGTGTTTTAGGGGGAGGGGAATGCACCTTTTGGCAATACCTTACTCTTCCCTCCCCTATCAACCCCTCTCCTGCTGGCTCCTCTCCTCTTTTATTCTTCAGACTCTCTCCCTTTCACTAATCATCTTAGCACTCCCATTCCCTGCCCTAAAATGCCCTCCCCATCCTATTCTAAATAGGCCACTGTCCCTTTAAATTGTCCCTGCCTTTACCTCACTTCCTCCCCCTCTCCCAAACAGCTTTTCTGCTGCAGGTCACAACGGCGACCTCCTTCTTCTCATCTGTCTGCAGGGATCTGATCTCCCACAGGAAGGGGATGGGATCCCCGTGGCAGAAGGGAAGGGGGAGGCAGCGATCGCAGCCCAGAGGCAAGTTGCCTGCCTGCGGGGATCCCTTCTCCTGTGGGCAGATGAGAAGAGATCCCCTTCTCTTCTGCCTATGGGAGACTGGATACCCTCGGGCAGACAAAGGATCGCGGCCATTTGGGCAACTCATTTGGGGGGCAATGCCCCCTCACCCCCTCAAACTACACCCATGTTCATAACCCCCAGCCTTACTTCAATTTATATTTCTCTCTCATCCCTCCTTCCCCTGGCATCCGTCTTACCCATTGTGCTCCTCCAGAGTCCAGACTGCTGTGGTTGAGCAGCTTCCTGTACCTGCGATTGGCTCTCTGAATGGTGGAGCCGTGAGAGACAGGAAGCATGGACTGATCTCTCAAACCTTGAGATCAGTACAAGCTTCCTGTCCCAAGCGGCTCCACAACTCAGAGAGCTGATTGGCATTGCAGTGCAGGAAGTGCCGCTGATCAGTTAGCTAAAGGCCTCTAAAAATCAGCATGGGGCTTTGGAGCACAGGCACAGACATGTATGAGCTCCAAAGCCCTGCATTGATTTTAACTGTCTATCCATTCACTGCCTGCCACCAGAACTGGCCGACTATGTTGCCCACTGCTCACCGCCTCACAACTGTGCCTGGTTGACTCAATGTGCTGACCATGCTGTCCTCCCAGGGATGCTGCCCTGTGCAAGTACAACGTTTGCATAGTGTGGTGCCTTATGGAATATTAGGAGGTCTGAGATAGCTCTTATCTTCTCAGGGAGAGCATTCCAAAGTCCTGGTGCATCTAGCAAGAGGCCACCACATATGCTGCTTGGGTGCTCTTGATTTTCTCAAGTGGTATGGTATACGTATTTTGTGCACAGGGTCTTTTGGCTCTATTGTTTGGGGTTTTGCACAAGGTGGACTGTAGGTATGGAGGCATAGGGAAATGGAAGGGAGATGCTGGAAATGGTGGGAGTATAGGGAGATGGAGATGCTGGGCTTTGGAGAGGCCCTAAGGAGATGGAAGGGGGGGGGGGGTGCTGGAAATGGATGTAGGGTTGAGTTAGGCATAGAGAGGGAGAGTAAAGGGATACTAGATAGGGATGGAGGGGACATAAGGAGCCAGAGGACAAATGGTGGGCTTGGGGAGGGGGAAGGGAAGGGAGAGGGAAAGGAAATGTTAGACTTGTGGGGAGATGAGGGAGAAAGAGGGGGAGATGCAAGACATGGAGGATAAGGAGAAAGAGAAGAGATGATGGGTGTGGGTTGGTGGCATAGAGGGAGAAAAGGGCAATGATTGTCACAGATGAGATGAAAAAAAGAAGGGGAGGCACTGGACAGGGGGTGAGAGAAGGTGAGAGACGCTGGACAATGTGGATGGGGTAGAAAGAAGGGGAGAGTTAAATGACTGGAAAATAAGAGGTTAAGGAAGAGGAGAGAGAGTTGGGGAATGGGAGAGCCCTGTTAAGGATTGAAAAATGGTAGATGCAGCGAAAAACAGACAGGGGATTGGAAGGTAAGAAGGAGCAATAAAAACTGAGTAAAGAGAGAGAGAGAGAGAAATATAAATTGAAGAAAACTGAAAGAAAACTTAATGTCAGAGGTGCAATAAAGTGAAGAAGACATGATAGGAGAGAAGTGACAGGTGAACTGGAGACCCTAGAAAGTGAGTCAAGACAGAGGAGAGCAGAAACTAGAGATTGTGATCAATATGATAGAGCATAGAGTGGAGAAGTAGCCTAATGGTTAGAGCATGGGCTTGGAAACAAAGAGACCAGGATTCAATTCCCACTAGCATTCCTTGTGGCCTTGGGCAATTCACTTAACCCTCCATTGCCTCAGAAGAATCCAAGTTCTTAATGTCCCTGATTTTCCTGGCAATGTTCCTGTATGGGAACATGACAAACGTTACCTATTTTTTATGTACGCGATTTTCGAATATAAATATTATTTGCAGAATGTGAACAAGTGGTGACGTCATATTTAACAGCGGTGCAAACATTAAATGATCTCAGTTGCACAACAGTTTTAATTTCACTTAAATTTTCACATTTTTTACAATTTGAGGGTAAGTCAAATTTAACAGTTATAATTTTGAGATACTTGGTTGTTTTACATTTTGACGCTGATCATTGTGTACGAGGCATGCCTGGTCGTGTTGCACAGGTGCACTCACATTTTATTTGATTTGTGATGGGGTAAATTTTATGTATATGTCTCATGTTCCTATATAGGAACACTGCCAGGATTATCCAAAAGTCGACTAATAATTGCCAATGCGCATTGTTTTCAGATAATTCCTTCAGTTTTGATAAACAATGGATACAAGAAGCTTCTATGGCACCAGACGTAGCAAAATTCATTGGGCAGTCACAGTCCAAGATGCTATGTCAACTGTGGAACGTTTAACTCGTCCGACAACCATCATTGTGTTTCCGCCGTCTGCAGGTGATTCTGCAGCTGACAGTGATGTCGAACATGTTCCTGACAATTTGAACAATAATGACCCCTTTGAAACTGCTGGTGAACTAGAAGTGATAGCAAAGGAGACAGATGAAGATGAGAGTGTTAATAGTGAAGATGAAAGCAACCCTCCAGCAAAAAAGTGTAAGAATCTGAAGCAGAAACAGGCAATTCAGTGGAAAAAGTCAACAACATTCACTAAGGTAATTTCATCGCTGGTGCCAAGTCATTTACCTGACAGTTTTCCTGTTCTGTTGTCGCTTTCTCCGTTTTCCATATGGAGCCTTATATTCGATGACAAAATGCTGACGGACATTGTAACACAAAGCAACCTTTACACTAACCGAGATAAGAACAACAGTCAGTTTCAAGTCACAGTGGATGAAATTTGTCGCTTTCTGGGAATCCCTCTGTTGTCTGGCTATCATGTCCTGCCACAGGAGTTAGACTACTGGAGCAGTCAGCAAGATCTAGGCGTGCCTATTGTCCGTGAGGCCATGAGCAGTAAGAGGTATCAAACCATCAAAAAATACTTTCACTTGGCTGACAATGCTGAACTCAAAGCAGGCGACAAGATGGCTAAGGTTGCTCCACTTATTACTGCCGTCAATGCAAATTTGTTGCAGTTTGGGTTTTTCCACCACGAATTGAGTATTGACGAGTCTATGACTCTGTTCTTTGGCCGTCACAGCATGAAAATGTTTATAAGAAGAAAACCAATTAGATTTGGTTTTAAGTGGTGGTGTATGTGTGGCATCGACGGCTACCTTTACAACATTAAGCTGTACACTGGACGAGAAAGTTCTACGCATTCAATGGAACCTCTGGGCTCCAGGGTCATAAACCATATGGTTGATGTTATTGAAAAGCATTCAGATGTAAGTAGTCACTACCTGTTCTTCGATAATTTTTTTACAAGTTACGCACTGATCAAGTCACTCACAGAAAGAAATGTTGCAGCTATAGGAACCATTCAGGAACTAAGAACTGGTGGAGCACACAAAGAACTTCGAAGTACAAAGGACATGAAGAAGAGTGGCCAACGAGGAGACTATGATTACCGATGTGATGGGTCAGTTTATGTAGCAAAGTGGCATGACAATTCTGTTGTCTGCATTGCCAGCAACAATCTCATACATGATCCACTTCAAACCGCACTTCGCCGAGTCAAGGGTACATCAGATGTTGCTGTGTCTCAACCCTTTGTGGTGAAGCGCTATAATGAAGGAATGGGTGGAGTGGATCTCATGGACAGGCTCTTAGCAAGCTACAGGCCATCTGTGCGTGGAAAGAAATGGTGGTGGCCACTATTCACAAATGTCCTCAACGTATTTGTCGTGGCTGCTTGGAAAATACACTGTCACCTTCATGGAAGTGACATGGATCATCTGGCATTCAGACATGACATCACCTTGTGTCTCTTGAAGGGCACTGCCATTCAAGAACATTCAATCAGATCAAATCACGTAGCCAACTGGCGAAAAGATGTCCGGCAGTCAAGGAGTTACTTCATGAACGCATCAGCTGCATGCAGGGACGCTGTCGCATGTGTTCAAAGAACACTACGGTCATGTGCAGGGTCTGCAAGGTTCGGCTTCACTCCGATAAGGGCAAAACTTGTTTTGTGGAGTACCACAAGTGACAGGCATGCATACTATAGCATTAGTCACTAGTATCTGCTTGATTTATCTGTTATTTTTGCATTCTAGTAGGATGTTCTCTTGCATGGGTTGAACATACAATTTCTTGGCAATGTTCCTGTATAGGAACATAGATAAAAAACTACAAAGACAAACTCTGAATCTATTGACACTATACTTATGTCTTGCAGTCATTACATGTAGTAAGAAAAAGAACACTGTTAAGAAATTAATAGCATTTTTGTGATAGTGCCAGGAAAACATTACCAAGTTTAAGTTACAATGTAAACCCCTTTGACTATATGATAAAGTGGTATAAAAAAACCTGTTAAATAAATAAAATGTGAAGACAACAAAACAGAAATAAACTTATCATCAATTTAGTGATTGGAATATGTCAGTTCTTGCAATTTACATGTTCTGTCTTTATATTTTTGCACAGTACAAAGGCATCTATATCTCCCTTTGTTTCTCTGGTATTGCATTGTACAGTAATCTCTGGCTTCTTGGGTTTTATTTTAATTTCTGCTGCATCTACATTCTGTGTGACCATGGCCAGGTTAGCATAGAGTTTCTCTGTACTAGTATCTGTAGTAATCCTGTTTGTTCAGTTTTCTGAATGGGTGTATGGATGTTCTGGTCCACTGCCCTTTTCTTGATAGGCTGCTTATGCATATTTTGAAAGTTAATGCTGTTATGGTTTGGTAGATTTTCTTCATAGGTCCCGAGTAATTATTTTTGGCACTTGGCATTACTTCACAATATGCCTAGTACTGAAATGACACCAGAATCAGAAACAACTTTTGGTATGTCGAGCTCTAAGAGGAAATGTTCTAGTTCTGCTCTGCACCCTTTGGTAAGAGGGGTTTCTTTGGATGCAAGGTCTACATTAAAAAGAAAAAGCAAGAACCACAGCGCAATTTATAACACTAAAATAAAATTAGTAATAATAATTGCATTTTGAAATAAACTGTGCTGTGGTCCTTGCTATTTCTTTTTGTTCTTTGGTGTAAAAATACCTTGCATCTCCCATTTCTGCAGAACACATATTTACATTTAATACCATGCTGGTCAACTGAACAGTATCATAAGCCAGGATGGTTTACATTAGATTCCCAGGCAACATGTTTATATGGGGTAAAAAATTGTAGCAGTTTAATTAATATTGCAAATCTATTTTTTTAATTTATACAACTTAGGAATATGTTGCTTTCTTTTTCTTGAAGTTAACTGGTGTCCTGAGTGACACCCTACTCTTTGATTAGAGCTCTGAGGAGGCCTCTCTATTTTTGGGGTTGGCGCTAGGTTAACGCTTGCCTTTAGGCAACAGATTGCTTTGAGCCATCCCTGAGTCTCACTACTGGAAGAAAGAAGAGGGTGATGCTAGTGAGGGGGCAACTACATCTGTGGCAATTAGCCAGTCAGGGCCACCAGTTCATTTAAGTCTTGGTTTCCTGCTTCCTCACACTGGAGTCATCACCATGCTGCTATTTTCTTTTGCATTAGGCTCTGGCTCTACTCTGCTGAGTGCTAGAGTAATGGGAAGAGATGGAGGGAGGGAGATGGGTTTTGAAGGGGGAGAAAGGGAGAGAAGGCTGGAATGGTGGGGGAAGAGGAGAGTGCTGACGTTAGGTCTAGAGAAGGGGGTGAGGGAAAGTTTTCTCTCCCCTCGCTGACTGACATGAATCTGAGTGGGGCACCATGAAAGAAACTTCTTTCAGTGCTGGTATATTTCATTAAAATCTTTGCTCTTTGATATACTGGCTTCATATCCAGGCTTTTTTTGAAGATAGCCATAATGAATATGCATGAGATGAATATACAAATATGTCACCCTTTCCCCAATCTGACTACCCCACCCTTTGCCCCCCCAAATGAAACTGTAAAACTACACCATGTCTAGTGATAACCGGATGCAAGACAATTACCCACTACAGCATCAGAAACGCTCTCCCCATTCTTAAGCACCAGGTCCATTATGGCCTCCTCACATGTGGGTTCTGTTACCAATTGCTGAAATGGCTCTATCTGTAGAGAATTCAGGATCTCCTTACTTCTAGATGATGCTGCAGCAAGCATCCAGCATATTGAAATCGCCTATCAGCAGCACTTCTCCTTTCATAGCAATACTGCGAATGTCTTCAATTAAATCTCCTCTTTTTCGTCAGCTCTCATGCCTAGCTTTTTGTCCTGATGTCCCACCTTCCCCTCCCTCTCCTCCTCTTCTCTCCCTTCCCCCGGTGTGTCTACAACTTGCACTGGTAAACTGCCGCTCTGTCCGCTCCAAATCTCTCCTGGTTCATGACTTGATCATAGCACATAATCTAGATATCCTTTTCTTAACCGAAACTTGGTTGAAAGAAGGGGATGAGCCCTTCCTAAACCGTTGTCTCCCGCCTGGTTACTCCTTCTTTTCCACGTCCCGCTGGGGCAGGTGCGGTGGGGGTGTGGCCATTCTCTACCGTTCTTCCCTCTGCCTTTCTGAACTTGTCTCTTCTCCCTCCTTGCTTTACCCTGAGACCTTGCTTGTAAAATTAAATTCTTCTATCACTCCATACCATTTTCTTCTTATTTACGCCCCACCCTCTCTCTCTACTACCTCCTGGGATTCTCTACTGGCCACTATAGCCAAGGCCACTCTGCTTTATCCCCATCTTCTTATATTAGGGGATTTTAATGTGCACGCTGATTCCCCTTCCTCGGCAAGGGATTCCTCTTTTCTTACCTTTCTCTCTGACCTCTCTCTTCGCCAATCTGTTTCTTTCCCTACTCACGCTGCTGGTCATTCCCTTGATCTTCTTATTACCTCTGCATCCTTTCCTCTTCTTTCTTCATCATTGTCCTCTTTTCCCCTCCCCTGGTCAGACCACCATTGCCTTTTGTTTTCTGCCCCTGCTCCCCCTCTGACCTCCTCTACCCTTCCAGACCCCCACTCTGCACTATCACTTACTCGGAAAATCACTGCGGACACTCTTTTACAATTCCCGTCCTCTGCCACTCTGTTTCCCTCCAACTTTGACTCTCTTCCTGTGGACGATCAGGCTCATTGTTGGAATTCCACCCTCCAATCCGCTCTGAATCTGGTCGCTCCAGTCCGTTCCTGTCCCCGCCCCCCTCACCACCCACACCACCCCTGGTTTCATCCCGGTCTCTTTCTGCACCGTAGATACCTTCGCCGGGCAGAGAGGCTTTGGCGAAAGCGTCCTTCCCCCATCACACTGTCAGGTTTTCGCCTCTGTCATCAGCACTACCGGTCCCTCCTTCACACTGCAAAACGCGACTACTACTCTAACCTTATTTCCTCCTCTTCCAACTCTTCTCGTCGTCTGTATTCTATTCTGCATTCCCTTACTGTTTCTCATTCTCCCTCCTCTTCCTCCTCTCCTCTTGTTTCTTCCCTTCCCGACCCTTCCTCCCTTGCTACTTTCTTTTTCAATAAGGTCAACTCCCTTCGTCAGTCCTTCCCGTTGTGTCCTCCCCCCCTTTCCCCCCCTGCCCCATCCTCTTCCCCACCCCCTCCTTCCCTATCCCAATCTGCCCCTACGTTATCTCATCTTTGGTCCTCTTTTGCATTGATCACTCCCTCTGTTCTTCAGGAAACATTCCTCTCTCTTCGCAAAACCACCTGCTCAGCTGATCCTGTCCCATCTTCCTGGCTTCTCGAACCCTCACTAGCTCTCTCTCCCTATATTCTTTCTCTGTTTAATTCTAGTCTGTCTTCTGGCACCTTTCCTACTGGTTGGAAACACGCTATTGTTCGCCCCATTCTAAAATCCCATTCTTCTGATCCCTCTGTGCTTTCTAATTGGCATCCCGTCTCTAACCTTTCTTTCCTTTCTAAATTTCTTGAGAAACTGGTCTTCACACAACTTTCCTTTCCTCCCATCTTGAAGCTTCCCTCACTCTTCACCCTCGCCAATCCGGTTTTCGCCGCCCTGCCCATAGCACTGAAACGGTTCTTCTCTCTCTTCTCAACGAACTTCACGCTGCTCATGATCGGGGTCTCTATACACTGGCTGTTTCTCTTGATCTCTCTGCTGCTTTCGACCTAGTGGATCACCGCACCCTCCTCACCCATCTGCGGGAAGCAGGTCTTTCTGGAACGGTTCTTCAATGGTTTCACTCTTTCCTTTCTTGCCGCTCTTTTTCTGTAGTTTCTGGGTCTTCCTCCTCTGTTCCTACCCCCCTCTCCTGTGGGGTTCCTCAAGGGTCTGTTCTTGCACCACTTCTCTTTAATATCTTCCTAGCACCCCTTACTCTTCTAGTCCAACAGTTTGGTATCTCCGCATACTACTATGCGGATGATATCTTTCTTTTGCTCCGTACTGACCCCATTTCCCCAGATATCACTCCTCTCAACCTCTGTCTTGCTGCTATTGCTACCTGGTTTTCTTCTAATTTTCTGCAGGTGAACCCTTCTAAGTCCCATGCTATCTGGTTCACGTTTGGGGCCCCTCCCCCACATGTGCCCCTTCTTTTCCCTCACAATCTATTTCTCTTGTTTCTTCACTCCGTTACTTAGGTGTTATACTTGATTCTTCTCTTTCTTTCAAGGATCATATCTCTTCCATTATCCAACGTTCCTTTTTCTCTCTTAGACAACTTCGTTCCATCCGTCCCTTTCTGTCCTCTTCCGCCCTGGCTACCCTTCTCCTTTCCCTTGTGATGTCCCGTCTCGATTATTGTAATGTTGTCCTTGTTGGTCTACCCAAATCCCAATTGTCTCGTCTTCAACGTATCCAAAACTCAGCTGTCCGTCTCCTTGCTCATGCCTCTCGTTTTGATCATGTCACCACCCCCGCTTCTTCTTCACTATCATTGGCTGCCTATCTCCTTCCGTGCTCAGTACAAAATCCTCATCCTCACACATAGGGCCGTTCGCACTGGCACCCCCCCTTTATCTCGCTGACCAGATACATTTTCGCCCCCCTCCCCGCTTACTCCGTGCCATACACTCTAACCGACTTTCCCTCCCTTCACCTTCCCAGGCTCACCTTGTTTCCACTCGCACTTCTGCCTTCTACTTTCTAGCCCCCAGCCTCTGGAACTCGCTCCCCTCTTCACTTCGTGCAGAGGAGTCTTATCAAACATTTAAATCACAACTCAAAACCCAGCTTTTCAGTCTAGCATTTAACCTGCCATCCCCAGCTCCCCCCCTTCCCTCTGCTACCCCCTCCCCCCCGTTTCCCTGATGTTTAACTATTGCAATGTTGTTTGTTACTTTCTTGCCTTTTCTTCTCTCATCTCTCCTGTCTGTTTTATTGGCGTTCCTTTTCTTTTTCTCAGCCATTTTAAACTGTTTTTAAAAAACTGTTTTAAGTTGTTTTAACTTGTATTGTAAACCGCTCAGGTACTATTAGTGTTGGGCGGTATATAAAGTCTAAATAAACGTAAACGTAAACGTAAACGTCCACTTCTCTCTGAAGGAGGTCTGAATATCACGCCAATGTAAATGGATGATCCATTTTCTCTTTCCAGTTTAACCCACTGTGCCTTCTCCTTTCCGGGTAAACTCTGCAGTTCTGTAGCTTTAATAATATTTTTTATATACAATGCCACTCCTCCTTCCTTTCTTCCTATCCTTCCTGAATAAATTATAGCCTGGTATAATTACAACCAGTCATAGCTCTCTGTGAACCATGTCTCTGCAACCACCACTAAATCCAAGTCAGCCTCTTCCATTAAAGCTTCAGCATCTGGAATCGTATTTCCCATACTACAGGCATTAATACATATCACTTTCCAGATATTGCCCCTTTTAACCATTTCTACAAAGGTAATCAATATTCTACTTACCTGAATTGGCTTAGCTAACATTTTTCTTGTCTTCCTTCTCTTTCACCCCCGCCCCCCCCCAAGCAAACAGGCTCAAACTCAAAGAATAAAATTACAATGTTAAGTTAAGCATAAATATTCAGAATGACATTTAAAATTTATCCATTTGGTAGTGTGGCGTTTGGTGGAAAGGGGTTTTCTTTAAATCACAGACCAGACAGCAGTTCAGGGAAATCAAAAGCAGTTTTTACTCTGTCTCAGCTTGTTAAATCTCCACAAAGAAAGCCAGAACAGATAGCAATTCAGGGAAAACAGTCAGTTTACTTCTGTCCCAGTTTGTTAACCCTCCACAAGCAAAACCCAGAGCAAACAGCAGTTCAGGGAAAACAAAAGTAACTTTACTTCTGTCCCAGCTTGTTAAATCTCCACAAGCTGATTCTTCTGGTCTTTCCTCTAGCCCCAGTTAAAGTTCCTACCTCAGAACTCCTTTGCATGGTTTACCTTGGAAGAACTCCTGGCTCTATGGGCCTCTAGAGCCGGGGTCTCAAACACGTGGCCCGCGACAGAGGGAAACAAAAAAAAAAACCCTGGCTTCTGCTGCTGCCGCTGCCGCCATGGCAGCGGCAGAATCAACTGTCAATTTAAAAAACAACAACGGGCTTTTGCTGCTGCAGCCGTGGCAGCGGCAGAATCAGCTGTCCCGCGGCCCCTTCCCCTCTGCCCAGAAGAACCCTGAGTCTGCTCCATCAGCGGCGGGCTTTTCAAGCCGCGAAGAGAGTATTTCCCTCTCGCGCGGCTTGAAAAGTGAATAGGCTTAAACCGTGCGAGAGGGAAATACTCTCTTCGCGGCTTGAAAAGCCCACCGCTGATGGAGCAGACTCAGGGCTCTTCCGGGCACAGGGGAAGGGGCTGCGGGACAGCGGATTCTGCCGTTGCCACGGCTGCAGCAGCAGCAGCAGCAGCAGCAGCAGAAGCCAGTTTTTTTAAAATTGACAGTTGATTCTGCCGCTGCTACGGCAGCAGCAGCAGCAGCAGAAGCCAGGGTTTTGGGTTTTTTTATTTACCTGGGCTGATGGGGAGGGGGGAGGGGGGTTAGGACTGGAAATGGGCTGATGGGGGTTAGGAAGGACTGGAGGTGGGTTGATGGGGGGCAGTTAGGACTGATAATGAGCTATGGAGGGGCTAAGACTGAAATGGGGTAATGGGGAGTTAGGACTGGAAGTGGGCTAATGGCAGCAGGGGGGGGGGGTTAGGACTGATAATGGGCCATGGTGGGGGCTAGGACTGGAAATGGGTAGATGGGGGTTAGGACTGGAGGTGGGCTGATTGGTGGGTTAGGACTGGTAATGGGCTATGGGGGGCTAAGAATGAAAATGGGGTGATGGGAGGGTTAGGACTGGAAGTGGGCTGTTGGGGGGCTTAGGACTGGTAATGGGCTATGGGGGGGCTAGAAATGGTAATGGACTGGGGGGTTGCTAGGACTGGAAATGGGCTTAGTGGGGGGGGGAGCTAGGACAGGAAATGGGCTGATGGTGGGGCTAGGATAGGACTGGAAATGGGCTGATGCGGGGACTAGAAGGGAGCGGATGCTGGGTGGGGCTGGAACTAGAAGGGAGCTGATGCTGGGGGAGGATTAGAATGGGATGGGGCTGGGAGAGTGAAATTGAGAGGGGAAAAATATTTTGTGTGGCAGGGAAGAAAAATCTACAATTGGCCGGGTATTTTGAGAGTAAGTGGTGATTGAGGATGAAGGGGTAAAATTTGAGTGGATGAAATAGGAATGAGAAAGGAGCAAAAGGAGAAAGATTAGTATGTTAAAGCAGATGTAGAGAGAGAATGGAAAAAAAACTAGAAGAGAGAAGAAAGGACAAATGGACAGCAGACAATGGAGAGTTAGCAGAAGACACGAAGAAACCAGAAGAAAGTGGCTGGAACAATTGCAACTGAAAAAAATGCACAAAAGGTAGAAAAATATCTATTTTGAATTTATTAACTGGAATATGTCAGCTCTGGGAAATGTGCATCATTAACGTCTGCGCTTTGTATGGTAACATTATGCAAATATTTATGCAAATGAGGCCCATCTTATGTGGCCCGCGGGTTACTTTACAAGTCCTCATTTGGCCCTCAAAGCAATTTGAGTTTGAGACCCCTGCTCTAGAGCCTCCTCTTGCAGCCTGCTGAGTTCTTAACCTCTCCCTGTGAGCCACACCCTCCCAGGCCTCGACTCTGGGCTGCAGACTTACTTAAAGGGGCCTGTTGATAACCCCTTTGGAGAGGAATGGGTAGCATTCTATATACCCCATCATACACCCTCTCCCTCAGCTCAACTACACTCCATTGAGCGCCTGCCTCACATGGGATCCCCACCTGGGAAAGGAAGTCCGCGTTCAGGTGAGTCCAACTAGCGCTATGGTGGACCTGGAACTGGTAGGGTCGGAGACTTAAAAAACATCACATAATATGGCTGTTGGACTCCCTATGTCCCTAGCAAAAGCACATATCCAGCAAGCCCTAGTCCCCTAATACCTCTTTTACAGTCTCTCACTTTGTCCTCATTGAAGTCTCTCTCTTATCCAGCCACCTTGTCTTCAGTCTCTTTCAGCTTTCCCTCCACTCTATCCATAGCACTCTCAGATTCCCTTGTATCCGCGACAATCTCCCACTTTCAATCCTTCCACCCTGTCTCAACTCTGTCACCCCCCCCCCCCTTACCCACCTGGCAATTTAAAAAAGGTTTGGACAAGTTCCTGGAGGAAAGGTCCATAAACCATTATTAAGAAGGGACCCAGGATATCAATACTTGACCCAGTACAAGCATTGCGGAACCTGTGTCTTTTGGGGAAACTGCTAGGTACGTATGACCTAGATTGGCCACTGTTGGAAACAGGATACTGGGCTTGATGGACCTTGGTCTGACCCAGTATGGCATATCTTATGTTCTTATGTTCTTAAACCACACTCTCTTATGTATCTGTTCCACCAGTCAACCTTCCAAACTTCCAGCCACATGGAGTTCCCTAGTCTCCCTTGTGGGTCTGTTTCTTCTCTGCACCATGCAGCTCAAACACTGAGAGCCATGTGATGGAGATAAAAGAAGGTTCCTTACCTGAAGCAGGTGTTCTCTGTGGATAGCACACGGATAACATCATTGGATGCAGAAACAGCTTCCAAGCTACCTTTGGGAAGCTTTTGGAAGCACTCTACCACAATGTGTGCCATTTTCTGCCTGCTACTGTCTCACAGGACTGCCTTAGTCAGATACATTAGATAGGCAGAATACAACTCCAAAGGGAGGTGGGAGGATATGTGAGGACTTATCCTGCTGTCCACAGAGAACACCTACTACAGGTGAGTAACCTTGTTTTCTCTGTGAAGAAGCAAGATAATGCCCTCACGCATGGTAATCTCTAGCTGCAGGCTGCCTCAAAAGAAAAAGGGAATAATTAGTATCACAACAAGCTGACACAAGAACTACATTTTTGGTGGCAATGAGCCTTTTGAAAAGTTTTATACTTTTTTTTTGTTTTCTTTTATAGAGGCAGCCTGAACAGAAAGAAAACTGGGTCTAGGAGGAATGGAGCAGGATTCTAATCCCTGAATAACAGCTTGCTTTAGAGGTTTTAAACTAATTTCTGTTAGATTTAGGTAGGCCCTTATAGACTTAAAAGAAAACAGACAGTGTTTATAGCATATCTGGATTTTTAGAAAGCCTTTGACAAGATCCCTCATGAGAGATTTTTGAGGAAATTAAAAAGTCATAGGATGAGAGGCAGGGTCCTGTTATAGACTGGGAACTAGAAAACAGAGAGTAGGGCTAAATAGTCAATTTTCTCAATAGAGAAAGGTGAATAGTGGAGTGCCCCATGGATCTATGCTGGGTCCACTACTTTTCAACATATTTATAAATGACCTAGAAATAGAAACCATGAGTGAGGCGAACAAATTTGCAGACAACATAAAATTATTCAATGTTTTTAAATCACAAGAGGATTGTGAAAAATTGCAAGACGATCTTGAGAAATGGGAAGACTAGACATTGAAATGGCAGATGAAATTTAATGTGGACAAGTGCAAAGTTATGCACTTAGGGAAGAACAACCCAAACTATAGCTACACAATGCAAGGTTCCACATTAGGAACCATCATCCAGGAAAAGGATCTAGGTATCAACGTGGATAATACCTTAAAATCTCTGCTCAGTGTGTAGCAGCAGCCAAGGAAGCAAATAGAATGCTACGAATCATAAGGAAAGGCATGAAGAATAAAACAAAGGATATCATAATTCCTTATCAGTTCTGTCTTTTGCATCTAAGTTAAGATAAAGAGGAATTGGAAAGGGTATATAGAGACCCATCTCGTCAATGCTGCCTTTGAATTATCTATTCCCTAGTGTCCCCCTATTCAACATTTTCCCCCTATTGTCCCCCTATTTCAACATTGACTCATTGTATGCTGCCGTTTCTGTCCTATGATTTTATGGAGTTCCTTTCCTCTTCTTATTTTATTTGTACTCTGGAAGGTGGTTAAGCTTAACATAAACATAGAAGCGCGACTAACCTGTTGAGTCTTTCTGAAGAAAGAAAGGCTCTTTCATGACATTGTGCTCCGATGGGTTCCAGTGCCGATGCACCCCATTCTCCATTTAGTGCTTGATGTCACGGGTCTTCGATGAAGCCAAGGATAAATCCTTCCTCTTTTGATAGGAATCAATGGATGACCACTCATGATGATGCTATCGATGCTCAGTGCCGAATCGGATAGGTGTCCTCTCAGTTTCAATAAACCCCCAACCTTTGATGCAGCTCTGTGGGCTATGGAGATAGATACCACTGATGCTGAAGTATCGGACTTACTAGTGCCAAAATCTTTTTGTGCTGCTGTTCATGATCCCTGAGGCCTCTCTTTGTCATCTGTGAACTCAAAAGACAATGAAAGGCTTCATGGTCAGGACCCAGGCACTGCAGGCAGCAGTTATGGGTATCCATGACAGACGTGGTCCTGGCTGTACATGGTGCACTTTTAAACCCACTGGGGAGCTTCTGGGACATATTGTCCAGAAAAATATCTGCAGCAAAATCAACTGACTCAATTGTGAAAAAGTACAGCGATCCAGGATGCCTGAGGCTTAAATGTGACTGTAGCAGCAATGCATGAAAAAGAAAGGAAACTTGTAAATGTACTGGGGAGGCTCAAGCAACTGCAGCCTTGGCTGACCTGCAAGAATGCACGAAGCATCAAGTCAGGGAGGCCTCCGATGGGTTTGACACTGCAGCCCGCACAGCAGGGATAGCAATCTTGGCTTGCCGACTAGTGTGACTACGAGCCTCTGGACTTCGTGACAACACACACGACTGCATCGCAGACACATCCTGTGTAGGAGACTCTGTTCGGCGACAAGGTGAAGGACACCATGAATGATATGAAGGACCGATGTGCTACATTGCAGACCCTCACTGAGGAAGGGCTGCAGCAAACTTCAACGTCCAGCTGGAAAGGGACCTACCAAAATTCCTACTCAACCTCTAAATGCTAAACTGGCTATAGCTCCTACTGGAAGTGGCAGGCACTTCGCTACAAGCAGCAATCTCATCAGAACTCCTACCGCAATAAGCTTCACCAACGCAATCAGAAGCAACAGAAGTCTACACCGTCTGGTGTGGGAAAGGCTAATCCCTCATTTTGACGCCAATGCACTAGCCACCCTCCCCACTGGGGATCAGCTGACTGCCTTCATAAAGGTATGGGAATCCATCACTATGGACAGATGGGTCCTGCACATCATCAGGGAGGCTTACAGAATGAGATTCACCTCACTCCCCTTACAACACAAGCCACCTCAGAGCAACATGTCAACAGCTGTGCTCCTTAATATCAACACGGTGATACAATCCCTTCTAACTGCCAGGGCTATAGAGCCAGTGCCAGCCAGCGAACACTATACCGGATTCTATTCCAGGTTCTTCCTGATACCCAAGAAATTCGGTGGAGTTCACCTCATCCTGGACCTCTGGAGACTCAACAGGCACATCATGACAGAGAAGTTCAGGATGTACTCTCTTGGCTCGATCTTACCTCTGATTCAGTCAGGGGAATGGGTTGCATTCTTGGACTTACAAAATGCCTCCGCCCACATCCCAATCCATGTATCACACCGGAAATACCTCTGCTTTCAGATTCAGAATGAGCATTACCAGCACAGAGTCCTGCCATTTGGCCTATCTCCGGCTCTACGAGTCTTCATAAAATGTGTTGCAATTGCAGTGGCCTACCTCAGAAAGCAAGACATTTGTGTATTTCTATACCTAGATGACTGGCTGATCTCTGGTTGGTCCCAGAGGGAGACAGAATCTGCCGTAGAAAAGACCATACACCTGCTATCCTGCTTGGAGTTTCGGGTGAACCTCCAAAAGTCAAGATCTCACCCTTCCCAACAACTAAAATTCATTGGGGCACTAATAGACATGACAGTGGCAAAAGCATTTCTTCCATGTCCCCAGAGAGATGCCATCATCAGCCTTTCCCGACTCATCTCGTCAGTCCAGCGGATGTCAGCATGGACCTTACTTCGCCTCCTAGGGCACATGGCAGCAACCACACAGGTCATACCTTTTGCAAGATTGCACATGCGCTGCCTACAATGGCACCTGCATGTCCACTGGAGACAACACATGCAACCTCTGCCAACAATGATTCCCCTGGACACAGCCATGAAGAACTCACTAACCTGGTAGGCCAACTCGGAGAACTTGGTGATAGGTCACTCACTACAACAGCCCCCACATCAGCTGGTCATCACTTCGGACGCTTCATTGGCAGGATGGGAGGCCTATTGTGGTCAGCTCTGCACCCAAGGAACATGGACGCAGAAGGACTGCTTGCTACACATCAATCTGTTGGAACTCAGAGTGCTCCACCTTGCCCTTAGAGCTTTTCAAGAACTGATCTGGGGAAAGATAGTCCTGCTACAAATGGACAATCAGGTTGCCATGTTTTACATTAACAAACAAGGAGAGACAGGATCCAGAAAATTATGCAAGGAAGCCCTCAAGCTCTGGAAATTTGCGCTGTCTAGATACTCTATCCCACAGGCCTCCTACCTTTTAGGCACACAGAATGAGCTGGCAGACAGGCTCAGCCAACAGAAAGATCTGCATGAATGGTCTTTCAACCCCAAAATAGCGGTCTCTCTTCCGGAGGTGGGGGCAACCACGGATCGACCTGTTTGCCACAGAGTCCAACACTGTCTGCTCCCAATTCTTCTACTCCCTCCCTTCCCCTGCCCTTCCGGATCCTGCCTCCTTGGCCTCGCACTTTGCTTTTAAAGTCCTCTCCCTCCATCTCTCCTTTCCCGCATGTCCTCCCCCCCATTCCCCTCCCCCTCTAGTCTCAGCCCCTATCTCTCCCTCTCCTCCTCCTTCCCCCCTCTCCCTTGTTTCCTCCCCTTTCCCACCACTGGTCTTCCTTTGAGCCTATTTCTGCCCCTGTCCTGACCAAAACCTCCTCCTCCATCCGTAAAACCTCCTGCCCTTCAGATCCTATTCCCTCTCACTGGCTTCTACACTCTTCCCTGGCCCTCTCTCCCCACATTCTTTCCATCATTAACCCTAGCCTCTCCTCCGGTATCTTCCCCACCCCCTGAAAGCATGCCATCTTTCATCCTATTCTAAAAAAGGGATCCCTGGATCACTTATCACCCTCCAGTTGGCATCCTATCTCCAATCTCCCCTTCCTTTCCAAGCTTTTGGAAAAACTTGTTTTTATCCAATTGTCCTCCCATCTTGAAGTTTCCCTCACATTACACCCCCCGGCAATCTGGTTTCCACCCTGGCCATAGCACAGAGTCTGTCCTTCTTTCTTTCCTTAACAAATTGCACACTGCTCATGATCACGGTTCCTTCTCCCTTGCCGTTTCACTCGATCTCTCTGCCGCATTTGACCTTGTCGATCACCGCACCCTCATTTCATGTCTACACGATGACGGTCTTGCTGATACCGTTCTCCACTGGTTCCACTCTTTTCTTTCCTGCCGGTCCTTTTCGGTTCTTTCTGGGCCCCTTTCTTCCTCTTCCACTCCCCTTCCCTGTGGTGTCCACCAAGGTTCTGTCCTCGCACCCCTTCTGTTCAATATTTTTCTTACCCCCCTCACTCTTTTGGTTCAGCGACACAGTGTCTCTGCCTACTACTATGCAGATGACATCTTTCTTCTCTATCACACAGACTTGGCTGCCCCTGACATCACTCCCCTTAATGATTGTCTCTCGTCCGTCTCGTCCTGGCTCTCTTCCAATTTCCTTCACATCAACCTTTCCAAAACCTCAGCCATGTGGTTCACCGCCAGTAGCCCTGCTCCCCCTCTCATCCCCCTGCTCTCTTCCTCTCCTATCCCCATTGTAACTGCCCTGCGCTACCTTGGTATGACCCTTGATTCCTCTCTATCCTTCAAAGCTCATATCTCCTCTGTAGTTCAACGCTGTTTCTTCACCCTGAGGCAACTTTGTTCTGTTTGCTCCTTCCTTTCTTCCTCCTCTATGATTATCCTTTTTCTCTCCCTCGTCATATCACGCTTACACTATTGCAATGTTTCCCTGGCTGGTCTGCCCCAATCCCAGCTTCTACACCTGCAGTGAGTCCAAAACACAGCCGCTCGTATTCTCACCTTCACTTCCCGCTTCAATCACATCACCCCCCTTCTTATCCGTCTGCACTGGCTTCCAATCACCTTCCGGATCCAATACAAATTCCTCATCTTTGTCCATAGGTCTATCCACACCGGCACCCCCCTCTACCTTGCTGATCTGGTCCATCTCCACACTCCCCTCTGCTCCCTCCGTTCCATACACACAAACCGCATGACCCTCCCTTCCCCATCCCAAGCCCACTTAGAATCTACCCGCTCCTCTGCCTTCTATTTCCTCGGCCCCCGACTCTGGAACTCACTCCCCCCAGCCCTCTGCCTAGAGCCCTCCTTCAAAACTTTCAAGGCCAACTTAAAAACCCATTTTTTCTGCTCAGCTTTTGACCTTCCCCTACCTTCCTCCCCTCTTTCTCCACCCCCCCGCTGATGTTCAATAGCCTGTCTTTCCCTCCACTCTTTGCTCTCCTTCCTGTCCCCTGTTAGCTCTTATTCTATCCTTTCGAATTTAAACTGTATTGGCATTCTTTTCTTTTTTCTAGCAGCTTTTTTGATGTATTTTGTAAACCGCTCAGATGCTGTAGTGATGGGCGGTATATTAAGCAATTTAATAAACATAAACATAAACAAAATGCAGCCACTTATACTCCAAACGCCCTTCCAGCCACAGCGTTGCCTTGGATGCCTTCGCCATATTGTGGGGGGAGTGGTCACCAGTATATGCCTTCCTGCCCCTACCGCTCATCTCAATGACCATGCAATGCATCATGGTGGACAAGGCACAGACCATACTCATAGTACCCCACTGGCCGCACCAGGTGTGGTTTCCCTACTTCCAATGCCTGACACTGGAGCCTCCTGTGAGGCTTCCCCTGAAGCCAGACCTCGTCTCCCTAGACAGGAGGATCGCTTTTCACCAGAGTCTGCAGATGCTAGCATTCACTGCATTGAGGCTGAAAGGGTAGCACTATCCATCCTCGACCTCCCCTCTGAGGTTCAAGAGATGGTTCTTGCATCATGACGGCCAGCGACATGCAAGTCATATGGACTAAAATGGAAACGTTTCACCTCTTGGTGCTCTGAGCTATGGAGAGAACTTCTGTCTCTGCGCCGTCAGATGACATCACCAGGTGTGGCTGACTTATCCTGCTGTCCACGGAGAACGCCCTTTACAGGTAAGTAACCTTAGGTAAGTAATTCTTTTTAAACAAAATGTTAACGCTTTTTCATATTGGCTGTTAAGTTTATACTGAATGTTATCACCTAATCATTCTACAGTCTATGAGGACTTGTTCTCTCATTTCCTTCTAAATACCTACCATACCTACAGACTGAGGCATGTTCAGACTTATCCCCACAGCTGTGCTCACCATGACAACAGGGAAGCTTGTCCCCCCTCCCCCACCTGAGACATTTGTTCAAAGTCACAAAAAGCAGAAATGGGATTTGAACCCTGTCTTCTAAACTGCTGTAGCCACTAGGCTAGTTTTCTAAACAATGAGACATGTTAAAAGGTGTATACACACCCTATCACAGCTTTTGTGAAAAGCACAGGTTGAAAAAAGATCCCATTTTTCTGTTACAATCCAAAAAGTGGATTTAATTCTACCAAAACCAGCTTAGGCTTTTCTGCACCTCCATACTATAGTCACATGACTGTTGAAACCATAACAACCAGACAGCTATCAGACACCTCCTACAGATGAATCCTGAAAACTCCTCCATGCTCATGAAGTAATTTACAATAATCAGTGTATGCCAAGATTGTACAACCCTAGAGCTGAAGGAGGGCTAGGACTTACAGAAATTGACACCTACAGAGCTACTATGATAGGCCTCCAAGCCTATCTGACAGCATCATTGGATCCAAATACACAAAAAGTGCTGAAGTATGAATGTAAACATCCAGAATCTGTCTCCATCATCAAACTTGGACTAGCGTTCCGACGATTAGAAGGAATGAGCGAGAATCCACAAGTGTGCATGAGAAAGAAAGTAACTGAATTTGCAAAACAAGAGAAAAAAACTCTTCAAAGAATTAGATCAGCAGACAACGAAAAACAAGTGGCAAATGCACAAATATAGTGGAAAATACAGAGAGTTACTCCAAGAACCTTTTGTCGATCAAGAACGGACACATGAATGATTGAGAGGAAAGGTAGACTGAAACCGAAGGATGAAAGATTGATAGTTGCAGCCCAGGACAGCGGATTGCAGATAAGATGGTTTACGGCGTGTATTGAAAAAAACTGGCACAACTGACATATGCCGATTCTGTAAGAAAGAGCTGAAAATAGTGACTCACCTAATAGCAAGCTGTGAAGTTCTGATGGCGGAAAATTTGTATACAGAAAGGCACAACAAAGTAGCATGCCTCCTCCACTGGAAACTCTGTAAAAACTACAACATCACTGTCCCTGAAAAGCACTGGGATCACGACCCTAAGAGAATGACAGAGAATGAAGAGGTTGGGATATTCCCATTCCGACGGATAAGAAACTGGATGCCAGGAAACCTGACATTTATTTTATTTTATTTATTTAGACAGTTTTGTATACCACCTTATCCTTCAATCAAAGTGGTCACAACACAATTGGGGGATACATTTAACACAAGGGGATATGAGACACATACACTAATACTTACAGGGAACATGGGCAATGGAGGGTTAAGTGGCTTGCCCAAGACCACAAGGAGCACCTGTGGGACTAGAAACCCCAGTCCTTCTGGCCCAAGGTTGCTGTCCTCTAGTGGGATTTGAACCACTGACCTTCTGGCCTGTGGTACCTTGCCCCAACCACTAGGCCACTCCTTCTTAGTGGTTGGGGCAAGGACATAGTGGTAAAGGAGAAGAACACCAGAACGGCATTGATAATAGAAGTGTCGGTACTGAGTGATTATTCTGTGAATTGCGTGGAGAGGGAGAAGATCTTGAAGTATCAAGAAATGCAATCAGAGACCAAGAAAATGTGGCAGAAAGATACAGAAATATTTCCCATTGTACTGGGAGCCACAGGCTTGATAAAGAAGAATTTTAAGCACATCTTGACAAACTACCCATACATGTTACATCTTATGAACTCCAGCAGGAGGCTCTCTTTGGCACGATGCAAGTATTACACCGAGCATTAGCAGTAAATTTGAGAGATTAAGATCATATTCCACATACCCTGGCTTAGAAGTGAGGTTCATGACTGCCATAGTATGCGCAAAAGTTCTAACCCATTAGGAGAAACTACCCCGAATGAATCCACATTTTTCACTGAAACCATTCTATGGACATGAGGGAGGGGGAGGAGGGATGCTTTTTCCTGTCCCTGCTTTTGTGATACACAGATTGAAAGAAAAACATTTTTTCCCCAAAATGTTGAACAAGTTCATATGCTGTGTTTCCTCAGTATTGCCACACCAGCTCTTTTTAATTTTAATAAACAGTTTTTAACTAAATCACATGTTCTGTTTTAAAGCATTGTTTCTTGTTAACTGTTTTGTCATGTGCAGACTGAGAGAAAAGAAAACCATTCTGCTACATCATATATAACCCGGTAGCACTAACTTGTATTTCTGGGGTCAGAAACCCTGTTCTGATGATATCATAGGCAAGGGATGTGGTGTGGGGTGGTGTGGGGGCATGGTTAAGGGTGTGGTGTGAGTGGAAAAGAATCATTACTGAGTGTGCGATGTAGGCGGGGCATGGGCAGGGATAACCCCATTCATTCCTATGTGAGACAGCGGGTATGGCCAGAGTAGGTGTGGTTTAAAACCCTTTCCAGGCCGAGCCCAAAACTCTCGGGATCCAAAATTCTGACTAAATATTCCTATCAAATGGTATATAATACATGACCATAGCAGAAGGAAAATCACTATTAGAACATATTGAATAAGACGGGTACAATTTTCCTGAAATATGCAAAAATTAAACCCGCTGCAGAATGTGGATTAAAAATTTAAAGTAGGCCTTCAAAGGGTTAACCTGAAGTGAATACTGATAGGCTGCTGTCAACCTGTCAATTAGTTTGATGAGAGGAGTACCCATTATACTACATAGCCATATTTAGAAAAGATGATGCAGAGCTGGTCAAGGGAAGTAGGAGAGGAGATGGGTGTTGAGGACCTGCAACAGAGGTTTGAAGAACCATTAAAGCTCACAAGAGATGTGACTATACATGAGTTGCAATTGAAACTATTGCAGCGGATCTATATCTCATGGGCAAAGGGGGCTCAGATGAAATTATAGGATGATGTAAGGTGTCAGAGATGTCTCCTGAAGTAGGGAACCTATGTGCATACCTTTTTGAAATGTATAAACTGTGGGATTTTTGGAATAAATTCTACAATTTATAGAAGAAATTATTCAAGTGAAGACAGAGTGCTATTAATGGGTAATCCACAACCTTCAAGGATAAAGGGGTGGAAAGATTTAAAAGAAGGTTTGCTATGGTTGCCTTGTTGTTGGCCAGACACTGGATTCTAAGGCATTGACTGACTGACATTCCTCCTACTTATGAGGAATGGATGCAGCAGATGAAGGACTTAGGGTACTATGAGTTGAAGAGCTCATACCACAATGGATTAAGAAGGCAGGTTATTGAAAGGGTACCGGGTGCTGAAGCCCTTATGTTGCTCTGTATGCTTTTCCTTGGGAAGTGGGGGAGCAGAGGGATAATAGAGATGAAGAATGATGGGATGAGTGGTGTGGCTGTTTTTGGATGCAGGGACAAAAGGAGGAATGAGTGAGAAATAATATAATGGAATGATTAGTTCTGCAAGTATAACTGTGGGGATGGTAAGGGAGGGAAAACGAAAAAGGCTCTGAAGAAGAGGGAAAGGGACATTTTGATGCTGGGAATATGGAGCTGTTTTATTGCTACAGTATACGCCCTGTTTTGTATTGCTTTCTGTACTTTGTAAGGCTCCTTTGATACAAGATGCATGGCATATTTTGATATTAGAAGATGTCATTGTTTGTTTATTCTTTTGAGCATGCAATAAAGATTATCATAGAAAAAAAGAAAATGCTTGACAGTGAACATCATTCAAGTGGGCAGTATGCAAGATAGGAACATCTAAATAGAACTGATCCACTGAATGCAACCTATATCCTAGATTATAGGGCTGCAAGGCTGAAGAAAGTTAAAATGGTGCTTCTCCAACTAATGGTGGAATAGCAACACCAAGATTGTAAACTTTGTCCTCCATAATACTGGAAGCCAATGTAAGGAAGCCAGAATTGCAGTTATGTTCTTTTCGACTTATGTCAACCAGCAACTGAGCTGCTGCATTTTGAAATATTTGAAGGGCATGAATTGAATTTGCAGGTAAACCCAAATAAAAGCCATTGCATAGTCAAGGTGCTTTAGCATCAATGACCACAAATCAGTACAAAAAGCTATATTATCTAAAAATGGTTTGCAATGATGAACTAATCTAAGTTTTAAAAAAAGATTTAACAACAGAATCTGCTTGGGGTTTCAATTCAATTTAGAATCCAACAGGATGCCCACATCACAAACCTGATCTGACAGTGGAATTGACAACTTATCAAGGGTCACAGTAATTAACATGGACCCTAAACAGGACCAAGACGAAAATAAAAGCTCAGTTTTACTAATATTCAAAATCAATCTGGCATCAGCCATCCAGTCCTTCGCTATCATCAAGATTGAGTGAACTATTTGTTCAGACAGTCAAATCTCCAGAAACAGGAATGCAGATTTAAAAATGAGTTCCATTTGTTTAGTTCAAAAAATAAACTGATACAAATCCAGTGTCTGATAACTGAAAGAAAGTCATTCAATTGAAGCAAAACTAACTTTTCTAAAACCTTTGCCAAAAATAGAAACACAGAAACATAGAAACATGACGACAGAAAAAAAACACATGGCCTATCTAGTCTGCCCTTCCATATCAACCACTCCAACAGTCCCTTTTTTCCTTTAGAGATCCTCTGTGTTTGTCCCATGCTTCTTTGAATTCAGATAATGTCCTCATCTCTACCACCTCCACAGGGAGACTATTCCATGGATCCATCACTCTTTCCATAAAGAAATATTTCTGCATATCACTCCTGAATCTATCCCCTTTCACCCCCATCCCATGTCCCCTCGTAGCAGAGCTTGCTTTCAATCGAAAGAGGCTCTCTTCCTGTGCATTTATGCCATGGAGGTATTTAAACGTCTCTATCATATCACCTCTATCCCGCCTTTCCTATAAGGTGTACATATTAAGATCCTTAAGTCTGTCCTCATAAGCTCTAACCATTTTAGTAGCCACCCTCTGTACTGACCCCAGCCTGTTTATATCCCTTTGAAGGTGCGGTCTCCAGAATTGCACACAATACTCCAAATGAGGTTGCACCAAAGACTTATACAGAGGTACTATCACCTCCTTTCTTCTGCTGGCCATTCCTCTCCCTATGCACCCAAGCATCCTTCTAGCTTTTGCTGTCGCCTTTTCTACCTGTTTAGCTACTTTAAGATCATCAGACACAATCACGCCTAGGTCCCGCTCTTCTTTCTTTCTTTCTTTCTTCATTTAACCAGTTTTGTATACCACCTTATCCTTCAATCAAAGTGGTTGACAAGTCAACAAAGGACTTACATGTTCAGAGCATGGGAAGATCAAATACAATACATTACAATATAAATACAGTACAAAGAGTAAATTATAATATTATCTCATAGTGAAATTGGATATACAAGTTGATCAATTTAAGTTATTTGACCAAATGATTCTATGAATAAATAAGTCTTTAAAGATATGTGAAAGTCTTTGATGTCTTCCTGAGCTCTTAATTTTTCAGGAATAGAATTCCATACCTCTGGTGCCACTTCGCTCCCAAATGTTGGAATGATCTTCCACCCACCATAAGAGATATCAAAGACCTAAAACAATTTAGAAAAGCCATAAAACACCACCTGTTCCTTGCATACTTCTCTCAATACCCTACTCCAACATAGCCAACACCACATTACAAACCAATGTAACGATCTATCACTCCCTGTACAACAAGAAGAATACAATTGTATATAGTTATATAACTTATATGTACAAAGTTCTCCCCTATGTTGTATCCAATTAGATTTCCTGTTATATGTAAACTCACGACAGCCTGTTGCTATCGGTGAGTATTTTATATTTACTGTAAACCGCGCTGATGATAAAAGTGCGGTATATAAGAACGTTAAATAAATAAATAAATAAATAAATGAAGGAAAATGTTCTTTTAGATGTCATCTGTTTTGATCTATTGAAGTTTAAAGGTGTACTAAGCTTATTGGAGTTATGAGATCGTCTAGGTCTTAGGCTCTTGTGTTTGGATATTATATGCTGTAGAATATCTGCTGAAGATTGGTGAAAGATTTTGAAAATAATCATTAGGTTTTTGTATTTTGCTCTTGCAATAATTGGAAGGAAATGTAACTGTTTAAGGACAGGAGTTATGTGATCAAATTTTGCAGAGCCAGTAATTATACGTGCAGTAGTGTTTTGAACTAATTGGGGAGGATGGATAGTGTTTTTGCTGTGGTGCCATGGCAACCGGACACCATGGCGCCGCGGCTCCATTATAAAGCCCTGACTGAGTTAGTTGGTCTTTCCCTGTATGTGCAGGCTGGGCTGTATGGCAGTCCCAGCCTGCATGTACAGGGCTGTTCGTGTTTCTGGTCCCGTGGGGCTAGACGTGCTCCATGGGATCAGAATCGTGACCTCAGAGGGGGTGTACGTCTGGGATGGAATGAGCCTCATAATGTCTATAATGTCCATGGACCCAGGAGTGTGACAGACCATAAACAAGGTGCCAGATTGACATACATGTTGTTGCCACTGATGATATGGCCTAGTCAATATTGCTGTGGCCAGCTATGTACATATCATGGGTGTCGTCAGATCCATACCTTGGGTATACACATTCAGAGTATCAGCAATGTGTAGACAGCCCACAGCCCAGGGCAGAGATGGGGAGTGCGCTCAGTCATGTCCCAACAGTGGGCATGTAACTGGCAATGTTAAAGAGAGCTGCAGATAGAAGACTTCACACCATACACGTGCCCAAATCTGCACCATTCCCTTCACAGGCCCTGCCTAGCTGTCACATAGTGACATCATGTCCACTGCAGTACAGTAGACACATTGCGCATAGGATCTTGCAAGGTTTAAAGCCAGGAAATAGAAGCAGTTCCCCAAAATGCAGGACTGCTATATGTGAGCCCCACGTAGAGCATCTTGAATAAATCCTCCAATCGGGTTAACACCCCAAAAGACTTCACCAAGACCTGCAAAGACACCGCACAACGAGCAATCTCCCTGGCTGCTCCATCCATATGGAACTCCCTCCCAGATGATCTGAGACTAACCACAGAAATCAAGGACTTCCGAAAACAGCTGAAGACAACCCTGTTCATCGATTACTATGGACATACCCCCTGAACCAGCATACAAGTCAGATCATCAACCCCCCCTCCACCCCAAGACTGTATGTAAGACTGTATAATAGCTCATGATGTATAATAGTGCACTATGTAGATAAACCAAATCTAATCACATCCCCGCCAACACATACACACCACTCTGTACACTGCATGAAAACATTTGCCCCCTTGATTGTTTGCCGTGGAAACCGCTTTGATTGAATGATAAGGTGGTATATAAATACCATTAAATAAATTAAATAAATAAATGGCACTCACTCTCAGTCAGACACACAACAAACACCTCATGAGGGTACAGCATATGTGAGAATTGATGGGCAGCCAGTGGTCCACTATTATCCACATCAGAAGACATCATGCACATAGGTACAGCATGTGTTGGCCAGCACCATTGCAGGTACCTGACATGTGTCAATCCCCAGAGCCTGAGTACCAGATGGCTAAATCACATCAGAGGAGCACATCTCCATAGCTGGTGGAATGTGACAGCTGATGCTTCCCAGCCCCACCCAGCTGCACACAACCCATATCCAGACCATAGAAGACCAGCTAATCAAAGCAAAGCAGTAGGCAAGAGCAGAGAGTCTCCCCACAGCTCAATGTCCACCTGGGCCCCTGCCAGCCCCACAGGTCAATACCAATGGGTGCACAAACACAGGGCCATACCGATCGTGAAATGCGCCCTGTGCGACTTGCACATCGGGTGTGTGCCCCCCCGCACCTCCATCTAGCCACTTTATGGGGGCGGGAGAGAAGAGGTGCACCTGATGTGCAAGTCGCCAGCACGCTAAGCAGGTCTGGTCCTTCCCTGCTATGAGAAGGCTTAAGGGAAGCATTTCAGCTGTCTGCTGTTGCCTGCTGCCACTGAGAGAAGAAAAAGTGGGGGCGGCAGGCAACGGCAGACATCCAAAATGCGCTCCTTAAACCTTTGCGCCCTGTGCGGTTGCACCGCTCGCACAGGGCTAGGTACAGTCCTGCACAAACACAAACCTACCCTCAGGACATACATGGTATGGGCCTGACAGCTGTACAGATACTGCTACTAACCATGTAACCAGGGTAACCACATGGCCGACCACATCAATACCAGGACACACCGGTACCTGATACCAACTCTTCTGAGCTATGTATGGATGTCAGCAGGCAGTGTGTTCAGACAGGAGCTGGCAAATGCCACATCACAGGAACCCATCCCTTTTGTGTTACCTAATGTTCCCCTCTTTGCCTCTCCTACACAGCTGTCCCAGAGGATGAGTCACCATCCCTGTCATCAGAAGAACCCACTGAGGAGGAGGGGCAGCAGTAGCAGCAGCTGCAACCAGTGGCTCCTGACAGGTAGTGCCAGCAAAGACACAGCAGCCCCAGCAGTAGGGCTAACACCAAGGCTACCCCAAGCATATCCAGCCACATAATGCTATCCAGCTTCTCTCCTTCGGAAGAGAGTGGGGAGGATGAGGAGGTGGTCCTCATGCTGATGGAGGTACCTGGTCCTCCAGAAGGGGAAGGGCTTGATAGAACCCTGCAGCTGCAGGATAGGCCTCTGCAAGGGGTGGGCCAGCTACCCGAAAGAGGTGCCCTGGGGGAGGCAGTGGCACAGGTGGAGTGGCCAGTGGTAGCAGATGCCAAGGTCCAGCAGAAGGCATCTGCGAAGGAGGAGGTGCATGATGGAGGAGGGAGAGGTCACAGGAGGTGGGGCCCTGGAATGGGGGTATGGGAGTGTTCAATGAAGGGTCCCTGGAGGAGGAGGAGCTGAGGGACGAGAAGTCGCCATCAGATGCCAAGGGTCGGGGGAAGGGGTGGAAGGGAGTGGGGAGAGGAAGGAGGGAGATGACGGGGTAGACCTGGGGAGGAGGGACAATCGGGGGGGCCAGGGGAGGAGGTTGAGGATGGGAGTGGGATGGGGTGGGGATGGGAGTGGGCCTAGGAAGGAGGGAGGAGTTGGGAGGGCTGCGGGAAGGGTATAGGGATGGGAGTGGACTGGGGGTAGGGCAAGGTAGTGTGCTGGGGAGAGGGTGGGGATGGGAGTGGGCAGTGAGTGGGAGGAGGGGATGGGAGTGGGATGGGGGTTGGGGGTGCAAATGGGGGGAGGGAACAGCAGTCACTGTTCACCTCCCCTCCAGTTATGGTGCATCAACGAAGAAGCATTAGCGACCAGTGCAGTCAGCAAGATCCTGCAGCGGTCGGAGTCAGCGGTGCAGTCAGCGGTGTGGCCACTAGACCTCATCATAATGCACCTGTGGTGCATGCGAGGGGAGATATGTGGCTTGGTGCAGGAGGTGCACCACCTCACCGACACTTACCTCCCCTCCAGGCCCTCCAGTTGGAGGATGAGGGCCAGAAGGCTGTCTGGGTCACAGGGTCGGTGCCCCCAGAATGCCATATCATCTGTGTAGAGTGTATGTAGACCCCATGACCTGTATGTGGGCAACATGCTAACATGTCATCTATGTCACACACATCCACTATTGCCATGGTGGTGGCCATAGTGGCGACATGACGCCCAATGTCACCCATGTAATGGCAATGAAAGACTGTAGAGAATTTAATAAATGTGTGTGGATGTTGAATATGCTGGTCTCCACTGCTCCCAAAATTCTGTGTCACAGGGGGGCACTGCATCATTCATAGCACTGTGCAAGGACTGCCCCTAGTCTGAAAATGATGCCTCTGAGAGAGGTGGTCTAGAGTGTACCGTGCCCACATGGTGCACTATACAACCACTGTAACCCACTCAGGTGTAGCTGGACAGGGTTGAGAACACTGACAGCATGGGGCCCATGTGGTACACTCAGAGGTGCCAAATGTCCAATGGCAGAACATGTCCATGTGCCCTGTGGGAGAGAGGGGCAAGGGCACCGGGCAGGGGTGATAGGTGGGCTAGGTCAATGTAAGGGGAGGAGGACCTGTGCTTGCACAGCATGTGGGTCAGTGGGGCACTGGCCAGACCAGGGAGGATGACAGCTGAACCCTGTCCCTGGGAGACTGAGGGTATGAGAAGGGAGTTGCAGTGGATGTGCAGGGTTGGTGGTTCCTGGGAATGGCCAACAGATACCTTGGGAATGGAGGTGTGGTGCAAGTGTAGGGAACCCAATCCACACAACTTGGCACCAGGGTTGCATACATGATCATTCCTTGCCAGACAGACCAGGTTTAGGTGAGTCAGCAGGGGAGCTAGATAACCACGGGAGGTGTACCCAATTGCCCATGCTGGGCAACGTATCCTGTGGCAGTTATGTGGACATCCCAACAGCAAGACATGTGCAATGCACTAAGCCCAGCCAGTACAGTGGGATATAGCTGGTCTCCATGTCCATGATAAGCAGAGTAGATGGATTGTAGGGCTAGTACCTCTTCAGAAACTAATGTCTGAACCAATAGCATGGCTTCCTGTTACAAGATGGGGCCTGCTCTGAACCAAAATCTGAATTAAATAAAACTGATTCCTGTTTTGTTATAACTCAGCATTAAAACTTGCAGATCAAGCAATTCTGCAGACTTATGTACTTCACCGCAGAAGTATTATTCCAGCTGACTATGTGCAGAAGAACATTGCTAAAACCTTCACTGTGCTACTGGTACTAACATTCGCAACAATGTATGGACTTGCATACCAGCAACTTTCGCACCATGGACCTTTGTTTGCAGAAGGACCACCTATTAGCTGTTACTGGATTTTCTGAAGATGACATACAGGATATGAGACCAGCCAATCACCAGGCCATCAGGACAAAGAATTATATGCTGGACACAGATACAGTCAAGGACCCATCTGCAGCACTCTGGAACATGAACAGAGGCTTATAGAACACCTGGGAACTTTAACTTCTGACACAGACTGTTGTCTCTGCACTTTGTGTGTTTGCCTGTCTCTCTGGCTAGAAAGTCAGATAGTGTCCAAGGTAAAACCTCAGGACAGAGCAAATCTCTCCCACAGATCTGCAGCTCAGTGTGACCACGCAGTTCATCTCAGGTGATGCTGGACCTCTGCCATACTTTGACTTTGTGCCGTTCCTGAGACAATTTCTCAGACCCAGTCACAAGTGTTCTGGCAAGAAATAAGGTACTGTTTTTTAATCCCCCCCCCCCCACTGAGGTTGGGGCTAGCTTAGACAGACAGATAATATACTGTATGTCTGAGTGCAGAGTGAACCAGTGATGTTGGTTCCTGAAACAGAGTTAGGTCTCTTGGTAATTGTAACATAGGGCTGCATAACATACTACCTCAGAAAACTAATTTATGCTCATTTTTAAAGTATTTTTGCTATCAGTAATAAAGACTAATTTATATGCAAACACAGGGTTGGTTCTTGTTTTATCATGTGGTTTGTTTGCCAGGTAGTCCTATGGAATCCTGGAAAAATGGAGAGTAGCAGTTTTCCCTAGACATACCGAGTATTTATACATGGGTATTTATCTGCTACTGACAATATCTCCTACAGGACAATAACAGTTTGCAACCCCCTCGATATACCGAGTATTTATACATGAATATTTATCTGCTACTGACAATATCTCCTATAGGACAATAACAGGTTTGCAACCCCCTCGACATCATATCAAGCTTTAAGGCTCCTCTTTGCTTGTAGTGTATGTCACATGCTTAAAATACAAAGCATAGGAACAGAGCAGTGGTGTTACTACTGGTGAAAGATATGAGTAAGCGCTGGTCTCCATTACTCATGTTGGCAAGAGAACATAGTCCTGACCTGATTGCTCTGTCTCAATTGTTGCTATTACATGAATGATGTTTCCGTTAAACCCTCTAACTGTAAACCATTAGTAAATGCAGGGCTTGTAAGCTAAAGGGAGTTGCCCAGCTACATGTGAGAAGGGGATTGGCCTGAGAAAGGGCCTGCAGTGGATGAGGAACAGACAGGAATATGACACTGGACCAAGAGTACAGGACCGTTATGCTTGGTCATGGTGATGGGTCATGAGCTCTACAAACCGGCCAATAGGAACAAGGACAGATATGCTGCTAGCCCAGGAGATATGAACATTGCGGTGCACAATACATGTCTGACATAGACATGGGATATTATCAGGATGAAACACTTGCTCTGTACCCAGTCAGGTCTGTGTCTGTGACGTCTGAACATCTGTCATATCTAATTATAAAGCATGTGCCTGCTCAGCACATCTGTCACCTCCTAAATTGCACAACTCACCCTTTGGACTGCTACTTAATGTGTTGTCAGAGCAGCCCTGCTTCAGTGGAGAATGAAACATTGTATTTGGCTCAAAAATATTTCAATTGTATTTGTTCCCTCTTCTTGAGATATGAACCTGGGAAGAGTTTTGCAGCTCCTCCCACAACATCTCCCATCCCACTCCCATCCCTGGCCTCCTGCCCCATCCCTCCAATCCTCCCTCCTCCCCCAGCCCACATCCCTCCCCTTCCCACACCTCCACCCCATACCCGCAACCTCTGGCATCTGCAGGCGAGAAATATCTGCCACACCTTTGCTGATTCATAGAGCAGCTCACCATCAGAGCAATCCAGGCATCAGAAGCGGCTCGTCAATTGTCCAAAGATCCACTCTATGATGCCCCTCTTCCTCCTGTGTGCACAATTATACCGCTGCTCTGCTGGTGTGCGGGGATGGACAATGGGGGTCATCAACCAGTTCTTCAGGGGATATCCTCTGTCACCTGCATAGATATGGGGAAGAAAGCACCGGTCTCAGTGATGTGGCATGAAGCACATGGTGGGGGATGTGGAGGAACATCAGTGTCTGGTGTGGTATTGTGATGTGTGGGAGAGACATACAGCAACCAGGGAGATGTTGGCACATTGTCTATGGCCCAGTAGAGTGGGCAACCAGTGCACCTACACACTGCATGCGGGATGGCATCCCTCCAATGCACAGGGGCCATAACCCCCACAGAGATCCTTTGGGACAGGACATGCCCCTGTTATATCCCAACATAGTGCGGCACGCTGGCAGCACTAACCATTAGATGGCCATGGGGGACAGACAAACCCACTTCAGCAGCTCTTTAGCCCCACAGAGCTATGGATATGGGTCGATGAACCAGACTGTGGTCTGCAATGTCCCCCCCCCACATGTGTGAGGGGCCCATGTGGGCCCCTCTGAGGTGTGGGGCCATGGGTATGTCTGTGTGAATGTGTGTGTGTGTGTGTGTGTATGTGTGTGAAGGGATAGGGGGGCCCTGGAGCTGCTGGCCCTGGGACAGATTCAGGGGTCAAGTGGGAATTGGCCCAATATTGGGGGATGGCAGAACAGGTACAGCAGGACTACTGATACAGGTGGGTTGGGACTGGAATAGGGCCCCTGATGAGGAATGGGGAGATTGGGACTGGGAGGGAGTGGACTCAGGGTCGGCTTGTATAGGGGGGTTGGGCTAGTCACTGCAGTAGGGGCTGAGGGTAGTGGATATAGGGACAGGGGGAGATTAGATAGGGAGGGGAACATATATGTTGTGTTGGAGATATGTCAGAGGTCCTATGGCAGGATGAGGTGACAGAGTAGGGCATGAGAGGGAATACTGGGGTTGGTGGGGGACTGGCAGAAGTAATGCATATTCCTGATGGAGGTAATCAGGTGGTGGGAGGGATCTAGGGGGCACTGAGGGGTATCAAAGACTAGAACGGTATCAGAGACAAGCTACAGAATGGGAAGAAAAATGGGGGTCTGCACTGGGGGCTGGACGTGTAGCTAGAATGTTGAGCAGTGAACAGTGGCAGGATGGAGGATGCACTTGAGTGGCTGACTGAGTATGGAAGGGAGTGTAAGTGGCAACATCAAATGAATGTTCAGGATGGCAGGGGTTGATGTAGACAGAATATGGACAGATGGCTGGTTAGGATGGGATATGACAGATGGGCAGTTGGCAGTGCAGAGATAGGAACAGCCATAGATAATGGATGATAGAAGGACTAGGGCCATTGCGACAGTAGCATCAGATGCCCAACAAACACATGGGTTTATTTCAGAGATCTGCTATCACATCTCCTCACTGGCATATATCCACTGTGCTATATGTGCTCTGCTGTCCCTGTGCTGTATTCGGTATAAGTGGACATGAGTGTCATTGGTCCATATCTCCAGTGTCAAGCTGCAGTACAAGTCTGCCTTTTGGGGTTCCCACCTCCCAGTTCTGGTTATGTTGTCAGATGACTTCTATCATGCTTCCTGGTCCTGTATTTCCGGACGACCTGTCAATTGTGCCTGTGTGACAGACTTGTCTTATGCTGTCCATGTACTTGATGTGTTGTGGACCCACGAATTCTATTGTCCAGGAATGCAATGTTGTAGTGTCATATTTGTCGTGCTACCTAGTGCTATCAGGATATCCTGTTTGCATGTTCTTTCAATTTCAGCTTGTACTTGCTCATAGAACTTGAGGTGTGGCATAGAATTAGATGAACATGTACCATACATATGTGCATATGTGTAGTTCTGATCAACAAACGCTTCAAACACTTTTACAAGGACTCATTCATTCGAGATATCCTTCCACAATTAAATTATGACACAACTGACATTGATGCACTTCTGAAGTCTTGGAACATGGTGATATCAGAGGTGGCAATTGCCCCATTAGCCACAAATGATCACACTTCCAGAAAGTCCAACATATGGTATAATGATGATCTAAGAACTCTAAGAAGATTCCTCCGTAAAATAGAAAGAAAATGGAGGAAAACCAAATGCACAGCAGACAAACAACAATACATGAACATACTACAAAAATATAAAGAATCCATTAACAAGGCCAAGAAGGAAAACCACATGAAGATCCTAATGACCTCCCTCAATAGACCAAGAGACCTGTTCCAGATATTTAAAGATTTTACTAGGTCATCAGACACCGCCAATCCCTCTACCCAAATTAATCCGCAAACACTAGGGGAACACTATAACACCACTTCTACACAACATTCTTTCATACTCCTTCTCATGCAAAATGGAGTACAAATTTATAGTCACCTGCATTCTATTGCTCACCCTACTGACTCACAAAATATCAAATGCATACGCCCAGCAATTTAACACAATCTCTCCATTTGCCATACCCATCATAACAACACGACTTAAACATGTACCATCCTATCACTATAAAAATCCCCACTATTCTACCAAATATAGGTCCTACAACAGACTTATCTACATCAACCTAACAACCATCTCCCAAAATACACAACCTTCAGACAAAAACTACCCCATTAAATTTATGTTAATCAATGCCAGATCCATCAGGAATAAAATCCCTGTTACAACAGATCTGATTAAAGACGAACTTCCAGATTTTTTATGTATAATATTATCAGACACAGACAACATACTAACAAATCAACTAAAAATAAATGACTATGACCTACACACATGTCATAGAAACAAACAACGCAGAGGCGGAGTCCTAATAATTAGTGAGCATAAACACAAAACCACCCCAAGCATATGCACCCACATAGATGGAATAGACTTCCTAAAAGTAGAAAATAGAAACTTCACAATATGCCTGCTTTACAGACCACTATCCCCTGACCATGAAAACCTGACCACAATTCTTGAATCTGCATGTAATGCTCCGCTGAAGAAACCTCTTATTATTACCATCAATCAACATACAATATGCAACATCATTCATTGACATGATGTCTGACATGGGTTACCCCCAGATAATAAACATGCCCACCCACTCAAAGGGAAATATCCTAGATCTTGTATTCCTCCCATCTTCAATTATAATCCTACCCTCTGCCCCCACGTCTCAACAAGTCCCTTGGTCAGACCATCACATAATAACATTCACGATACTCACACCCCCTCATCACCAATGCTAAATACAGACCCACCAAAAAAAAGGTTAAAAAATACTTCTAAACCTAAACTCAAACACAATCAGACCTAAACAGATCCCTATACAATTGAATTAAGTTGATCCAAAAAGCAGCCACCATAACCCGCAACCATTCTAAAACGCCCCGAAAAGCATCAGAAAAATGGTTCAACAAAGAATTAGCTGATGCAAACAAACATCTAAGAAAATGTGTTCACAACTGGAGACACAAGTCCCCAGAATATTAATATCCAAAACTCTGGATACCAGACTGAGAAGGAGCTGCACACAAAATTCTCTGTTATCCAGACGACGTCCGTAAGACAACCAAAACAACAAACAAAAGAGCTTTCTCTCATTATGCCCCTACACTTTGGAATGCCTTGCCTCCAGCTATAAAGGAAATAAAAGACCTTACTGATTTCAGAAAAAAGATGAAAGACATTCCTTTTTAATGAGCACTATGGTCATTCCTACCCAGAATCCTCTACCACAAACCAGAAGGTGCCTTAACACCACTTCATATACCACCCTTCCCGTCACTCATCCTGCACAATTCAACAACAGCCTTCTCACTTGAAGTCCTGAATTATCATTGCATCCCCTAGTCCTGTCAGACCAACAAATTTAAATAGTTTTACAGTTAATGCTGTTATTGTACATAGTTAAATATGTTCAATGTAATTTGTTCTGTTGATTGTAAAATGCCTTGATTGTCAGATAAGGTGGTATATAAGAATGTGAAATAAATAACATAGTAACATAATAAATGATGGCAGATAAAGACCAGTATGGTCCATCCATAAATAAAAAAATATTATATTATCCTTCAGTTTAAGATTTGTTTTGAAAACTATTTACATAACTGGATTGACCTATGTGCTAAGTTTACAGTGAAACAATGTGAAACACTAAGGGAGTTATTCTGAGACATGAATAGCGGGGATGGAAGTCCTAGCGGGATGTCCATCCACACTATTCATGCGGGTGGCAGCCCTCAACTAACTTCCCCGCTGGTTGTGCGGGGAAGTTAGTCAGGGGCAGGAAGAGGTGGCCCGGGGGCAGAGAGTGGGCAGGCAGTGGGCGGTCACCGGCCCTGGACAAACAGGGCCGATTCTAATGTCGGCCCTGTACATCCAGGGCCGATTCTAATGTCGGCCTTGTACGTCCAGGGACGGTGAAATGGCCAGGGAAGTTATTCCACCTTCTTTCTTTCAACCTTGGGGTGCGCAAGGGGCTGGGGGGCGGCCAGGGTTTATTCCCCACAGCCTGACCCTGGCATTAGGAGGCTAGATCGGGGGTCAGGCTGCAGGGAATAAACCTTTTTCTGTGGCGGCCGGCATCATGGCTTTTAAATGGATCTGCAGTACCATGGCAACATGACGCCATGGCACCGTGGCTCCATTTAAAAGCCTGACTGAGCTATCTGGGCAGTGCCTGCATGTACAGGCCTGATTGCAATTCTGATCCTGCGGGGCTAGAACGGACTTACAAAGGGGATAGCCGTGTGAGACAGAATCAGGCCCTAAGTTTACAGTGAACACCGAAAACTGATGGGTGACCTTGTATAACTTGTGTCAAGTAACTAACTCTCCGAAATGATCTCTGAAAAGAAAGGTTTTTAGGAGCTTGCAGAAAGCATTTGATTCCTTAGTATCTCTTATGATGTCGGGGAGCAAGTTCCACAAAGTTGGTGCTCATAGGGAGAATGCTTTCTTTGATGTTGATGCATTACTATTCCTGAAGTCCAATGGCACTACCAATACATTTTTTCCGCCACTTCTTTGTAGTCTGATTTCCAGGATGGTTTGTATGATCAATCTCAAGCTTGATGTTGATTCATTTTGTAGAACCTTGAATATTGTATGAATTGCTTTGAACTTTATTCTGTTGTCTATTGGTAGCTGTTTTAATATCAGAGTAATTTGTTCCCTGATTGGCACTTGTGAAATGACTCCAGCTGATGTGTTTTGGGCCAACTGAAGATGGCGAATGGCTTGTTTAGGGAGACCCATTAGTATACTGTTACAGAAATCTAAGTGTGGGAAGATCAAAAGATAGAAAGCAGAGGGTAGGGCTAAATGGCCAATTTTCCCAATGGAGAAAGGTGAATAGTGGTGTATCCCAGGGATCTGTGCTGGGTCCGCTGCTTTTTGACATATTCATAAATGACCTGGAAAGTGGAATAACGAGTGAGCTTTTCAAATTTGCAGATAACACAAAACGATTTAAAGTTGTTAAAACCCAAGAGGATTCTGGAAAATTGCAAGAGGATCTTGATAAACTGGAAGACTGGGCATCAAAATGGCAGATGAAATTTAATGTGGACAAGTGCAAAGTTATGCACCTAGGGAAGAACAACCCAAACTATGGTTACATGATGCAAGGTTCCACATTAGGAACCACCAACCAGGAAAAAGATTTAGGCGTCATTGTGGATAACATGTTAAAACCCTCGGCAGCAGCAGCCAAGAGAGCAGCGGCCGCCAAGAGAGCAAATAGAATGCTAGGTATCATAAGGAAAGGAATGGAAAATAAAATAAAAGATATTGTAATGCCTCTATGTTGTTCCATGGTGAGACCGCACCTTGAATATTGTGTGCAATTCTGGTCACCGTATCTTTAAAAGGATATAGCGATTTTAGAAAAGGTTCAGAGAAGAGCCACCAAAATGGTAAAGGGGATGGAAGGATACTCCTATGAAGAAAGGCTAAAAAGGTTAGGGCTCTTTAACCTGGAAAAGAGACAGCTGAGGGGAGATATGATAGAAGTCTATAAATTAATGAACGGAGTGGAACGGGTAAACGTAGATCAATTGTTTAGGTTATTAGAATATAGAAGGACTAGGGGACATGCAATGAAGCTACAGGGTAAACTATTTAAGACTAATAAAAGAAAATATTTTTTCACTCAACGTGTAATGTGGTGGCGAAGCAGGTTTAGAGTGGAAAGAAAAGGGGAAAAAACAGTCCTTTTTCCCTGAGCCCAAGAGAACTGCAGGCACAGCAGGGGTTAAAGCTCTAAACAAAGAAAAAAACTCCCTACACAGAAGTGTAGAACGGGAGACACACCCAATCTCCAAGGAAACCAAAGGAGGTGACGGGAGAGGTTTGGGGGCGGAGTCTAGAGCTATAGGACAGCCCCAAACATTTAAGCAGAGAGAAGCTATAGCAAGTGGAAGTGGAAGTGAGGAGAGTGAAGGGAGGAGTGAGGAAACTGAATGGAGGAGCTCTAGTTCCAAAGAGAAGGAAAGTTCCAGGAAGAGGCCTGAGAGAAGGTCCCAGCCAGAGTCCCGGCAAAGCGCTCAGCAGAGACCCGGGGAGAGATCCAGGAAGAGGTCTGAGATAAGGCCGGAAGAAAGGTCAGAGGCAAGCCCTGGAGAGGAATCTTCTGAAGAGGAGATATTCTCTAGGAGGTGGTGGACTGGCCAAGAGACTCCTGAGAGTACTAGAAGTAAGGAGACTCAAAGGACAGGGCTGAGGGACAAATCTCTTGCTGGAAGCCTCAAGGGAGAATCCTATTGCAAGCAGTACAGAGACAGCTTGAGCTCAGAACACAGTTCAGCTGGCAGTAAGTCTGCAGCTAAGGTGGAGCCCTGGAGAGCCTGTTCTAAGCAAGGTACTGTTGAGAAGCAGGAGAGAGGAATATCCCTGGAAGGACCAGAAAGCAAGCTAACACCTGTGGCAGGGTCTGAAAGGAGACACATTGCTGCTAGAAAGGTGAGCCCATTGCAAGCTGTTAAAAAGTTATTGAACAAGAAAGCTTTGTCATGCCCTTCCCCCATAGCCTCAAGTAGAGAGGAGTCTCAGTGGGAGCAGCTGTTGAGAGTGTTGAAGCAGCTGAAGCCTTCCCATGCAGACGCTGTGGATAACACGTTGTTGAAGGAACCCAGTGAAGAGAAAATGGAAATAGAAATCAATGGTGTAGAGAATGATTATTCTGATATGGAGATGGAATGCTCTTTCTGTTCTAGTCAAAAATAAGAAACTGAGGGGTTTTTAAAAGTAATTAGGAAAACCCAGAAGTTTTTGAAAGGAAGTACATTCTCTGCTGAAACTCATGCCTTTTATTTATGCATTAATGAGAGCTGATCTGATAAGCTCCAAGAGGTTAATGAATGTCTGGGAAAACTAAAGAGTGAAAATACGTTTGGAAAAGGATGTCAGAAGATTAAACAGTTGGTAACCAGGAAGTTAGGTGCTGAAAAACCCTGTGAGAGAAACAGTTGAGTGTTGTGCTGCATAACTTGGAGACCTGGGACCAGAACCTGTTTGTAAAAGAATGATTTGTGAGACACGTTGTTTAAGTTAAGCCGCAGAAGCAAAGTCAAGGCATGGACTATGTATCAAAGCTTAAGTTCTTTTTGAATGTTTATTAAGAAGGACGTTCAAGGTACCCCCATTACACCTAGGCATTCGCCTAGCCACCAGGGGGGCCTTGACAGGTGGCATAGTTGGCAGGATGAAAAGAAAAATCTACTAACCTAAAGCTACAAAGCATATCAGGAGATATACAAGTGTACAGAGAAGACATCCTAGAGATATCCTCAAGAAAATAAGTTTCCTGCACAAAGAAAAAAAAACAACCCCGAACCAGAGTGTCAGCAGAGCAGCGGATCGGAGTTGGAGAGTCCAACTGGTGCCGACTGTGCTGAGAGGCCTGATTCACCACTTGCAGCAGGTAACCCGTATTTAGAAGGGGTTAATCCAGGATATCGCTGCAAGGGGGAGGTTCTGCAGTTGGAGGAAAGGGGTGCTGTTTCTGTAAGAGCCGCACTTGGTGTTTGTTTGTCTTTTTATGTCATGACAGCATCCAGAGATGGAGCGAGGGGAGCTACTAAACTGGATGGCAGACCGGTTCCAGCAACAGCAGGAGATCGCTATCCAGACACAGGAAAGGACGGCTGCCATGCTGAAAGAGCAACAACAACCGCTCCTTGACATGATGGCTGCCTGGATGGGGGAGCAAAAGAAGACATCAGATGCGTTGAGGACAGTATCCGTTCCTTAGGAACGTTGCAAGGACTGGGACATGTGGGTAAAGGGATTTTTTCCTTTGGGCCTTTGACCCAGGATGATGACATTGATGATTATTTTGATGTATTTGAACGTGTGGCACTCCTAAGTGGATGGCCGAAAGATCAGTGGGCCATTCGCATAGCGGCCTCCCTTACAGGGGAAGCTCTTGCAGCTTATAGGGCCGTGCCTGCTGATCTCGCCTCCACTTACGAGGAAGTAAAAAGGGCTGTGAGAGATCGATTGGGATTGACCCCAATGGTCTACCGCTGTCTTTTTCGTGCATGTAAACTAAGGCAGGGTGAGACACCACGCGCTTTGTGTCAACGTATCAAAACACTGATGTGTAAATGGTTAATGCCAGAAGGGAAAACGGTTGACTCCATTTTAGACACTATTGCCCTTGAACAGTTTATTGAAGCTGTGCCACAAGAAATGCGGTCTTTCCTGATTCTACAGGATTGCAAAAACACAAAAGACGCAACTTCATTGGCAGAGCGCTTCTTGGAAGCCCGTGTTGTTGGCCAAATGAAGGGGGGTGATTTGTGCCAAGCAGTCGTAAGGGAATCAGAAAAGAAGAGCAAGACAATGCTGGGGGAAATTACTCAAGGTAAATCCCTAGGAAGAACAGGATATGATCAAAGGAAGTGTTTGGGATTGCATTCAATTCTCTAGCCCTGATGGGATGCATTTTAGTCACTCATTTTGTTAATTCTCATGTGAAAATTACTGACTTAATCATACAGTTTTCTTATTAATTGCTATAAGTACAGATTGACAAATGACATACATACTTTAACATAGTAAATGACAGCAGATAAAGACGAGTATGGTCCATCTAGTCTGCCCAGTATGATGGCAAGAGTAGGTGCATCTGCCGCTCCATGCAGGCCACCCCTCCCTTTGTCTTTGTTTAGGGGTGAACCCACCACTCCATGTAGGACACCCCTATTTGTTGAGAAATTAGATGGTTCAGTTTATTTTGATTTTATCCTGTTGCTGTAAAGGGATCCACTGTGTCTGTCCCATGCCATTTTGAATTCCGTCACTATGCCCCCACCACTTCCATCGGGAGGGTGTTCCAAGCATCCACCACCCTTTCTGTGAAAAAGTATTTCCTGACATTGCCTTTCAATTTACCACCTTGCAGCTTCCTGTTATGTCCTCTAGTTTTACAGCTTCCCCGTCTTTGGAAGAGGTTTCTTTGCTCATTATTTCCTTCTAAGTATTTAAACATCTGAATCATATCTCCCCTGTCCCTCCTCTCCTCCAAAGTGTACATGTTTAGGTCTTCAAGTCTCTTCTCATAAGGCTTCTGACGCAGGCTCCCAATCATTTTGGTCGCCTTCCTCTGAACAGTTTCCAGTCTTTTTACATCCTTTGCAAGATATGGTCTCCAAAACTGAACACAGTATTCCAAGTGAGGCCTCACCAGTGACTTGTACAGTGGCATAAGTACCTTTTCCTTTCTGCTGGTAATTCCTCTTTGTATGCAGCCCAACATCCTCCTGGTTTTTGCCACCGCCTTGTCGCACTGTTTTGCCACCTTGAGATCTTCAGAAATAATCACACCAAGGTCTTTCTCCTGATCCCTGCACACCAACCTCTCGCTCCCTATCGCGTACATTTCCCTTGGATTTCTGCTACCCAAGTGCATGACTCTGCACTTCTTTGCATTAAATCTTAATTGCCAAGCATTAGACCATTCTTCCAACTTTTGTAGATCTTTCCTCATGTTAACCCCTCCCTCGGGGGAGTCCACTCTGTTGCAAATTTTTGTGTCATCTGCAAAAAGACAGACTTTTCCATTCAGTCCACTCACAAATACATTGAACAATATCACTCACAAATACATTGAACAGTGCTGGGCCCAGGACCGACCCCTGGGGCACCCCGCTAATCACCTTCCCTTCATCCGAGTGAGCTCCATTTACTATCACCTTCTTTCGTCTGTCAGTCAACTTTGAGCCCTAATCTTCAAAGAGGAGGTCTGTGAGATGTCCTGAGGACTCAGGAGGTTAGGAGTGTCAACTATTTGTCTTTTTCTCAGGATTCAACAGCATTTTGTATTAATGTTCAGAAGGTAGGATGGCTAATTGTCTGGACACTTTTCTAAGTTTAAAACCTCTATCTGCAAATCTTTAATCCTCTTTCCTGTGTGAGTGAGCCTTCCTGCCAGCTTCCAATGCAACTAGCAGCAGAGACTGGGCATAGTGCAGCTAATGGGAAGGCTGTGAGGGTAGAGCACTGGAAGGCTGCCGTAGTCACAGGAAGGGAGGACTTGAGCTAGGAGAAATTCATGTGCTGTGGAAGTGAAGTTTCTGCACATGGTGGTGGGTGGTAGTAGGTAGTTGTTGGAGTGGTGTGTGTGTGTGTCTGTGTGTATAAAAAAAAAAGCCCCCCCCCCCAAAAAAAAATGCCCCCAGTACTATTCTATGGAAGAAATTGTTTCAGCAGCATACATACACTGGTTCACTATAACATAGTGGTTAAGGACTTCAACTTTTCAAATTGCCCTCTTCTCTCATCTGCTCTTACACAGAAATTGAATACATTTAATGTATACAAACAAACATACAAAACATACCCATATGTGTTCATACTCATGCACACACCTACCCCATACAAACACATTCACACATAAAACGGATAAATATACAAAATATAGACACATAGCCCACACGTGCAAACCACAGACATAACAGATACACACAGGTAACACAGGTACAAAGACAGATGTGTGAGCATGTGCGCAGGCGCACACACACACACCACATATATACACACAGATAGAGGGGTTGGAAAGCATTCCATAAACCATGTAACCGAGGTAGCTCGGACACGGTGCTCCAGGCCCCTCTAACCGTCCACCCTCGCCCCCTCCCCCCATTTAGTCCCACTCTCCTTTCCCACAGAATACACACATACACTATTCTTGGGAAAACACCGGTCGCAGCTTTATTAACTTTATAATATACCGAACATTACAGTTCAAGAATAATCCTCTTAACAATATAAACCTCGGAGTAATACCTCACCAGCCATGCTATTAGCAAGGTGACCCGCAGCGGAGCAATGCCTCACCAGCCATGCCCTTAGCAAGGTGACCCCGCCTCCGCTGCTGCCGCGGTCATGCCAACCGCAATCTTCCTAATCCCCTTTCCCCGACCTCGCCATGAATTAGCAAAAGTCAGCCAGGGGATGTCCGGGTCGGGGGCACCCCACCCCGGCCCAAGTATAGCCTAAGGCTCCGGACCCCGGACCTCCGGGATCCCGCCACCCCCAGCTGCGACACCCCTTCAGCCCCCCACCCCACATCACTAACATAGGGAGGGAGGGAGGGAAACCGGCCTCGTCCCCGGGGAGGATCAGGAGCTTCGGCAGCCATTGCCGACTCCTGGCTCCTCCCCACGCAGGTCACAGGCCTCCCGCCTCCCAGACTCCACCGCGCTCCCGCGCGCGGCTGGAGCCAATCAATTTTCTCCGCACGTCATCTCGCTCCCGCCCCCCAGCCGATGACATCCGCGGGCCAGGGCCCCCCCGCACCGGCCGAGCACCCGGTTACCTTCGGCCGCCGGGACCCTGCCCCGCGGCCTTACATTAACCGAGGTAGCTCGGACACGGTGCTCCGGGCCCCTCTAACCGTCCACCCCCGCCCCCTCCCCCCATTTAGTCCCACTCTCCTTTCCCACAGAATACACACATACACCATTCTTGGGAAAACACCGGTCGCAGCTTTATTAACTTTATAATATACCGAACATTACAGTTCAAGAATAATCCTCTTAACAATATAAACCTCGGAGTAATACCTCACCAGCCATGCTATTAGCAAGGTGACCCGCAGCGGAGCAATGCCTCACCAGCCATGCCCTTAGCAAGGTGACCCCGCCTCCGCTGCTGCCGCGGTCATGCCAACCGCAATCTTCCTAATCCCCTTTCCCCGACCTCGCCATGAATTAGCAAAAGTCAGCCAGGGGATGTCCGGGTCGGGGGCACCCCGCCCCCGGCCCAAGTATAGCCTAAGGCTCCGGACCCCGGACCTCCGGGATCCCGCCACCGGCACAGAGGACATTAATGTCAGGTCGAAGGCACCCCGCCCTGACCCCAGTGCGGCCTAGAGCTCCGGATCCCGGACACCTCCGAGATCCCTCCACCAGCACTGGCGACATTAATGTCCCGAAGCCGCCCCCCCCACCAAGCTGCGACCAGGTGCACCCCCAGCTGAACCACACATACCAAGCCCACCGGCCAGTGGTGGCTAAGCACTCAGACACCCCCAGAGGAGAAAACTCCCCCACCCCCAACAACCTCGCGCTCGCACCTCAGGCGTGCCGTAGTAGCCACTGCCCGATTCTCACTGCCGAGTCCCCCCCCCCTGCTCTTTTTTTTCTTTTTTCTTTTTTTTTTTAAAAGGCCCGCAAACCATGACTTGACAACCGACCAGAGCTGAAGACCGCTCCGCGACCCAGTCGGCGCCCCCCCCAACACGTAACCGGAGCCAAACCGGCTTACACCCTGGCACCCCAGCAAAGGTATGGGCTGCACCCCACTGCGACCATGCTCCTCTGCCACAAAATGATGCCCCACCAGATCACGATCCGATGGGTCCAGACCGTCCACATAGACACTCCCGAACCATCCGCCCCACGAGGGAATGACCCATGGGCCAAATGACCCAAGGCCTCCTGCACGGCCCCCCGGCGAACAGCAAAATCACGGGACCCCCACCTCCCGGAAGCCTATACCGGCCAGACCGGGCCCTCCTCCGCTGTTGCGGAACGCTTCACTCGGCAACCCCGCCACGACCCCCCAACGAGATGCCACCCCAAAGCAGGATGCACGTGCCGCAACAACCGCGGCCCCGCCCACGCACTGCCTATTGCTTCCACTATAGACCACGACCCACACCAGCTTCGCCGGAGCTCGCCACCGCCCCGCCCAGCTAGAATGCCCTGAAGGATACCCGGCATCCACGCCCGGAAGAGGGAGGCAGCAGACTTCAACAAGCTGCCAGTAGAAGCCGAGCAGCAAGTCCCCGGTAGCCCGGAAGAGGGAGGCAGCAGACTTGAACACCCTCCCTCTGTAAACAGAGCAGCAAGTCCCCGGTCGCCCCCCTTCGCCCCCGTGTAACAGGCCACCTGGCATCCAGAGGCCATGAGCACGAACCCCCCCCCATCCAACCGGAACGCCCGACTCTTACGGCGCTATGCAGGACCTCCCAGCCGTCCCGTACCGCCACCGTCCCCCTTTTGGGACAGGAAAGCGCACCCCCCACCCCGGGAGAACCAGCGTGGATAAGCAAGACCGATGCCCCACATCCGGCCGCAACTACTCGGTGCTGCACCGGACTCTCCAGCCCCCCTTCGCGACAACCCCGCAGAAGGCCCTAGGCTGGGTCCAGCCAAACCTGCCATGAGCTGTCCATATGCTACACAGCCCCTGAGGCGGTCGCAGCCTAAAGAGCTGTCGTGCCCGTGTCCAAATATCCATCATGCCCGCGAACTTCCCTCCCCAGACATCACAGACCTCTAAATCCACACGCCGGCCTATGAATCCGACATACCTCGGTACCGTCCCTGCCCCCAGGATGGCGTCACCGCCCACTGCCTCGGCAACCGTTAACGGTAATGACGAAGCAGCCCACCCCCGTCGCTACCCACCCCCGCCATCGTGACCTTCATCCCAAAGGGAGACAATCCTCAGCTCCCTGAACGTCAGCTCCAGGCCTAATAGGCAATCCCCAGCCCGGGTCCTCCGACATACCCCGAGCGTACCCCACCAGTAAAGAGCCCCCAACCCCCCTGGAAGGCACTGAACTCCAGCACCCATTCACCGCTCCAGAACCCTTCGCCCGGCCCATCGCCTGCTCCCCCAGCTATAGCCGGTACGCCCAAAACCCGGAAGGAGCAAAGCACAGCCCACCATCAGGCAATGTCAGAAACCAATCACCCCCGTGCACAGCCGCCACCCCACCTGATCCCGACCTCACACGACCCGTAACCCCCACCCCGATCTGCAAGCCAGTAGTGCACACCCCCGGAACCCCGGTACGACGTGGCCGGAATTACAGAGGGGGAAACTTTTTTGTTTTTTGTTTTTTTTTTATATACCCATACAGGGGCTGGGGGCCACCTACCATCAGCTCGACTCCTACACCCCTAACCATGGGAGGAAAACGCCACCACCGAGGCAAAGCACCCGCTTAGGCCACGCAAGCCGTTGCTGTGCCCTTACCCTCCAAACCCGGCAGAACCCCCCTCCCCCAAGCCCACCTCAGCACCACCATGGGACCTGCTGCAGCCCATAACGTAAGGCCCATGCATAATAGGCCAACTACCCCTCCCAGAGAAGTGGAGGGACTGGCCCGACAGCGCAACGGGCCCTGCCAGAAAAGTGAATACGTTAGTTAGTCCTCGGCCTTGGTATTATTGTTTTCTCTTGCTGTGGTTGGCCAATGCCTAACTTTAGTATAGCAGGCACATATGCTAGAGTGTCCACCCCCACTGACTGAAGAAACGGGACGATAATGGCTGTCGCAGGAGGGCCAGAAAACACTGCCCCACTACCTCCTAGCTGTCACATCCCCACCCTGCCTGCCTGACCGGAAAGACCCCCCTGCCCCTCCTGCCCTCTCCTGAGCCCGCAGTATCCGCCCCCAGCTGACCGCTCGACGAGGCCGAGGCCCTCCCACCCGCCTCGCCACCGTCTCCGACGGAGAATTGAACATTATAGCATTCCTGTCACAGACACCCTGCTAACTGCTCCGTCCCGTTCCGCTTCCACCCCCACCCCCACCCCCTGGACCCCAACCGTCCCGAATAAGTCGAACAATCTGTAGAATGGCTGCCCATTCCGCTGGCACACGGTCTCCCGACTTTACCCACTTCTCGACCAGCACGCCGTATCCCACCCCGTGCCCTTTCCGCCCCCCTCCATACGGACGAAGAGACGGTGCCGCGAAGGCGGATGACTCCGCAAAGCGGCGCAGCCAACACTAACACCGCGATGGCAGTGCGCTGCACCCCCGCCCCTCCTGCCAATGCAGCACCTACCCCCCAGTCCGCCAAGACTCACCTGATGCTCCGGCGTCGCCCCCCGGGACGCAGAAGCCAGAGTCCACCGGAAATGGTCCCCTGGGCCCGTGCACTCCAAACGCGGGTGGCCCTCTCCACTCTCCTTCAGCAAGCCAATCTCCGAGCGCCATCTGTGGAAACAAAGAAAAAACACAGAGAAACCCAAGGAGGGGGAACCATTCTCCAACAGGAATACATAGATTTTTTAATATATATAGGGCCATCGAGTCCGTATGCGCCCACCTTGAAGCCACAACCCCGGCAATGTCAAACTGAAAAGATGCCCCGCCGTCCCCTGTCCTGAAGAAACCCCCCCAGACACCTGGAGTACCAGCCGAAGCGTGAGCCCTATGGGCTCCCGGGCACCAGGCAGCCGCTCAACCCCTAAGCCAGTCCTCCATCCTGCCCCTCCCAGGGCACCACAGCCAGCCCCAGACGAACTGGCACACCGCCCCATGAAGCTGGAACCTACCCCATCCCCGCTCGCAGTGTGCATCACCGCACCAGCCGCTGCCACTCCCCCCCCCCACCAACCCCCCCCGACACCGCAACCCTAGCACTCACCTCCAACACCCCCCCAGCTCCCGAGCCCAGGCCCCCGGAGCCCCCCAACCCCCACCCACCATGCCCAAAGGCAAAAACCCCCCTCGTGCACCAAAACCAACCCCCCGCTGAGCCCGCCAACCAGGGACCCCCATCCGGCACTGCCCGCCCATGCCTCGGCACCCCGACCCGAGTCCCGCTTCCCCAGCCCCGGAGCAGACAAGGCAGGGCAAAGCGGACTGCGGCTGAGGGCAGCCGTGCCAGGATGCCGCGCAAACGCTGCCCACCCCCAAGCACTATCATCTTCGTTTTTTCCACCGGCCATGCCCCTCCCAGTGCCCCCCAAGCACCCACACATCCTTCTGGCTGTTGCCAGTTCCTCTTCTCCCGGGTTGATCACTGCAAGATATGCAGATACAATCCCCCCTAAGTCCTACTCCCCTTGCATGCACAGAATTACCTCGCTGGTATACCGCATCACCATACAGCTGGCCGCATTAAATCTAAGCTACCAAAGCCTTGGCAAAATTTTAAATCCGCCCTATACCCCACCGCATGTTATCCGCACCTTCCAGGGCGTCTACCCCACGGCAGATTTTTTTTTTTTTTTGGTATCCCCCGCAGAGAGGTAAACCTTACCCAACGACCCCTCTACCACAGCAGCGAAATGTTAAAGGGAACAGAGTATATGAAGGTAGATAAAGACCCGTAGGGCCCCATCCACTTCGCCCAGTAAGGCCCCCCCGAGAGTAACTGGGAAGTAAGCGTGTGCCCATACTAGGTAATGCCTCAGCCAGCCCCGTGCATTGGGCACTTTGGGGGATTGAACTCCTGATCCCTGCACCATTGGTCAGTGTCTTAACCAGTGTGCTGTAGTTCAAAATAACGCAGCAAACAGCAGGCTGCATTGGGCACTGTGGGATCGAACCCCTGATCCCCGCGAGACAGGCAGGGAGAAGCAATCGAGGGGGAGGGGGGGTGCGCGGCCAGCACCCGGAGCGCTCCAGGCCCGTCCCCCTCCGGCACAGCCCCCACTCACCTACCGTGCCTCCCGCAGCCCCGGAGCCCATTTTCCCCCGGCACAGCTCCTCTCCGCACCCATTGCCCTCAGACGGACGAGGCGCCGATCCCCCGGGCTGCCGCAAACCAAACCGGCCTCATCCCCGGGGAGGATCAGGAGCTTCGGCAGCCATTGCCGACTCCTGGCTCCTCCCCACGCAGGTCACAGGCCTCCCGCCTCCCAGACTCCACCGCGCTCCCGCGCGCGGCTGGAGCCAATCAATTTTCTCCGCACGTCATCTCGCTCCCGCCCCCCAGCCGATGACATCCGCGGGCCAGGGCCCCCCCGCACCGGCCGAGCACCCGGTTACCTTCGGCCGCCGGGACCCTGCCCCGCGGCCTTACATTTCTGTATGCTTTCTCCACTTCTTATTTTCCACTGTAAGGGTTCTACTGTATATTAAAAGCTGAAGGGATCACATTAGATGTCCTAGTTTGTTCAGGCCGTCAAGTGATCTTTTTTATCTTAAGATGCATTAAGATGTCAGTTTGCTGAAAGAAAGATTTTCTTGGATTGGCAGGTAATATACATTTTTGTAAAACAAATACAAATAAGTTGCATAAATTTAGAGATAAGAAAAATGTAAAGGCTTCAGAATTTTCAGAGGCACTGTAGCTCTTCCTATCCCTGAATTTGAAGGTAGTATGGGTTAGCAGGCAGATAACTGGAATAAGGGGTTATTGTTAATTTTAGACTCTATAGCCCTTTGGAGGAGAAACTCTGTAGGGAAAATACATCTTCTTGGTATTCAAATCTGCTACTTGAGATGAAGCAGCTAGGAAGTCAATTAGAAACATAGCATCACTTATCCCTTGCGGTTAACAAAATCATTTATAGTAAGAGGTACAATGAACCAGTTAGAGAGACTGGGAAGTCGTATTTTAAATTCAGGCTTGCTGAAAGCCAGAAATCACCCACAAGTGATGTTTAAACTAGCTAACAATTTGCCAAAAACTCCTTTACAGAAAAGTCTTACTTCTAAGTTCTAAACTGAATATTTTGGATAGGATTCCTAGCTGTGAGGACTTAGTCAAGCACTTTAAACTAAAGCTATTATTACTTAATGATATGAATTCCTTACTGTTGGAATTACCTTTACCTGTGGCTAATTTGCCTATGGCCAATACGACCAATGAGACTCAGAGAGGAAAATATGGTGAAGCAGATTTATTGCTCAATACGTTGTCTAGACAGCGGGTAACCGTCAGCACAGCTTCATCAAAGCTCAAGCGTAGGCATGCCTCAGTCTGGGGGTACCATACTTTTATCCCCTTTCCACAAGCCCACCCCTTTCCTCTTTCCTCACCCGCTTACCCCCTTATTTGGGGTTATCTCTCTTTTCTTTAGAACTATATTCCCTGTCCTTCCCCGGGGGGGGGGGGGGGGGGACCAATCTAGGTGCAGAAAAAGAGGAAGCAGGGTTCTTATATTTTTCAGATTCTTCAACAATTTTTAAGTCTTCACACACATATACGAGGGGGTACCCAAAAAAAACAGGAATAACATTGCCGTGGGCGGAGCTTGTGTAGTACGCACGTCTGCCGCTAGACGTGTATAGTGCAACTCATTGTCAGTTCAGTGCCGCCTGTGTTGTCGACCTGGCTTGTTCTGTTCATCTGCAGTGATTGTTTTTGCTAGCGCTGTTTTGTTCTTGTTTCTTTTTTTATGATGACAAGTTTAAGTGAACAATGTGCAGCTGTGAAATTTTGTTTTCTACTCGGTAAAAATGCTGCTGAAACTGTTTTAATGTTGAAAACAGCTTATCAAGATGACGCTATGGGAAAAAGTCAAGTGTACCAGTGGTTTGCTCGGTTTAAAAATGGCGACATGTCGATTGATGACAAACCTCGTTCTGGGCGTCCATCAACTGCCCGAATCGACAAAAATATTGAAAATATTAGAGAGCTTGTGCTCACAGACCGTCGACAGACAATTGATCAACTGTCAGAGATTAGTGGGTTATCTTGGAGCTCGGTTCAGCGAATTTTAACGGAAGATTTGGGGATGAAAAGGGTTGCTGCCAAGTTTGTTCCTCGGGTTCTGACTGACAATCAAAAGGAACATCGAGTTGAAACATGTCGTGTTTTGAAACAACAGCTTGAAACTGATCCAGATTTTCTGTCAAAGGTCATTACAGGTGATGAGTCATGGTGCTATGGTTACGACCCAGAAACAAAGCAACAGTCAAGCCAATGGAAGACGTCATCGTCACCCCGTCCAAAAAAATGTCGTCAAGTCAAATCAAACATCAAAACAATGCTGATTTGCTTTTTTGATGCCAAGGGGGTAATTCATTCAGAGTTTGTTCCCCCAGGTCAGACCGTCAATCAAACCTTTTATTTGGAAGTTTTAAGAAGATTGCGCAACAGTGTTCATCAAAAAAGACCCGATTTGTGGCAGACAGGAGACTGGTTCTTCCACCACGACAACGCACCTGCACACACAGCCATCTCTGTTAGACAGTTTTTGGCTAAAAATGGCATGGTTCCGCTGCCCCATGCACCTTACTCGCCTGACCTGGCTCCGTGCGACTTTTTCTTATTTCCACGCATGAAAAGGGGCATGAAAGGACACCGATTTGACAACATTGAAGAAGTCAAGAAAAAAAAGAGGGAGGAGCTGTCATCCGTTTCTAAAGATGACTACAAAAAATGTTTCGAACAGTGGAAGCACCGGTGAGACAAACGTATCAGTTGTAATGGAGAGTATTTTGAAGGGGATAAGGTTGTTTTGTAAAGAATTTGAAATAAATAGCTTTTAAAAAATAATTCCTGTTTTTTTTGGCTACCCCCTCGTATATATACATATATCTATATACCTATCTTAAATTCTAATGCTTGTGCTATTGCAATTTTTCTATATTCTTCTACCTCACCTTTCTGCTATTCAAGAATGGGGTAGGTAAGAGAAAAAGAGAGGAGGGGGAAAACTTCTTCAGAAGTCCCTCAGAATTTTTGGGTGTGGCGCTTTTAGCCTTTGCACAGCAAGCGTTTGTTTTCTGCCTTGCTTGTTTCAGGGGGTTTGAGAACCTTGCAGTTTTTAAAAGAAAATGATAGCTGTCAGTTTTAAAAAGAGAGCAAGAGATATATAGATCAGCAGATCTTGCAGTTTTAAAAGAAAGAAAATGATAGCTGTATAGAG
>CM066034.1:762606854-762651052 GCA_033557465.1 Ichthyophis bannanicus | reverse complement strand
TGCTGCCCGTCCGCCAGCACGGGGCAGGCTGAGGGAGGGTGGGGTCATGTGGGGGTTCGGGGGTAGTGTTTTAGTGGGAGTTGTGTTATTGCGGGGTGTGTGTAGTGCGGGGGTGGGGGAGGGTTTGTTTTGGTGGGGTGGGTGATGGCATTGTCCCCCTACCCAGCATATGTCTATAGTTTTATTTTTGTGTGGTTGTACATTATTAAAGTATTTTTCTGGAACCCTGTAATGGTCACGTGTCTCACGTAGCATATGACTATAGCTGCAGCAGCATGTCATATGTGTGCAGCAACATACATTCTCTGACGGGGGTTAAACATGCGTGTGTGATACCTCAATTGGCACACACATGTCAGTGTGTCGGGAAAACTCATGTGTGTAGGTGTGTGATAGCAGGGTGCTGAATTACATGTTTACCATGTAGTGGCTGCCCCACAGACGTTACTTGCCGGAAAGGGATGTTATATACATGACCCACATGTTCTCACATATCTGAGCCGGCACAATATGCGGCACAGGAAATGTCTGACCCCTGTACCATGCATCCCTATGGTGGGTTGGGCGAGTGCATGTGACCACAATATAGGTGAGGGCACAGGTCACACATTATGGCACCAATGTGTCGTGTATGAGGGTTGCAGATTGGTGAGGTGTATGGAACATAAACAGGCCATTATAAACACCCAGTACCACCTGTGTCCACATCAAGGTGGTGAAAGCGTGGTTCTGTAGAGCCGCAGGGCAGTCAGGTGTTGGAAAATATTCCTAATGAGATGTGGCGAGAGATATATATGAATTGGAGATATCCTGTCAGCGTGACTGATTGTTCGGCCCCCTCCAGGGCTCGCTTTTGAGGAGACTCTGGATTACACCTCTGCCATTTTGGATGTGTGAGGAGTGGGCAAGGCGCAGGATGTCCCCGACATCAAACATGTTACCTGGAGTGGGTCATATTCCACTCCTCAACCTCTCCCCACCACCAACATATTGCCATTGCCTACCACCCGTTACTGCTTGTGGAGAAACAGGGAGCAATGTTACGCATTTCCAAATAACCATCCGATGTCTTTGACCATCTGCACCCTAGCACAAACTAACTCGTACATGGACAGAGGTGTAAGGCAGCGCTCTCAAAATCCAGTCTTGGAGGGAACACAAACCAGTAAGGTGGTCATGATAATGTAAGTGGTGAGAGATATATCAGCCAGCATATACATTTGGGATATGCTCAGAACCTGACTGGTCTGCGGCTCCACAGGATCACGGTCACCACACCCATGTCGTACATGGATGTCTGTGCCACACTGTGCCGCTGCAGTCAGAGGCTGTGGTGGTGACCCAATTGTTGATAGTGAAACATTACCAGATGTGTGGATCATGGTAATGGTCTATGTGTGTGGCCAAAGGTAGCGTATGCCAGTGGACATGGTTGCAGATCCTCTGGTCCTCCCACCCCCTCTCAGAGATACACATGGGCGACCAAATGGACACTCTTTGGAAAGAGGACAATGTACCTATATTTGGACAGCTGTTATTATAACAGCAATTCTCTCATATACAAACTATTGTTACAAACATGTGTGTTAAGACATATCAAAGAACATTCCCCCCAAGCCAATTACATAACACCAAACACAACATACTAATCACATACGTCTACTTTCATATCTATACTCCATGAGATAGTTTTCTCCCATTTTAAATTTGTTTTTACAGTTTAGCTGCTCCGTTATTGTAACACCGACAGCTGTTGTTCGGGTTTTGTTTTGTTCTCTGTAAACCGCGCTGATGCCGAATAGGCGGTATATAAAAAAATTGTAAATAAATAAATAAAATAAATAAATAAATACATGTAGATAGTTCGCCCCATTTTAAATTGGTTTTTCCAAGTTATGCTCCTGTTATATGTAACACCGAAACAGCTTGTTGTTCTGGTTTTTGTTTTGTTCTCTGTAAACCGCGCTGATGCCGAATAGTGCGGTATATAAAAAATGTAAATAAATAAATAAAATATAAATAAATAAATAAACCCAAACCAAGCCGCAATAACAGAAAATACTATGTACATAGTTGCTAAATATGAACAGTGCAACAAAGAGAAACCTTTGGTTTCGTGCTGTACATTTCTATATTATCATAGGTTACTGACGGCGTGGTCGGCCACGCCTGCCACGTCGGGCCGCTCTCCCTGGCAAGGCTATATCCTCCTCCAGATACATTGGTGGTGCAGGTGCAGCTCGGATCAGAACATCACGTATGCCCTCAAGGGCCTCACACATGCGAGTTAGTGGCATGGCTACGTCCCCCTCATGTAATGTCCGGAGCTCAGCACAAACATCACTGGTTTTCTGCTCCACAGCACAGCGAATCCGCTCCAGAACACGTCGATTGGCTGTGAATGGGACAAAGGGTGGTCAATGAACTACCTCTCCACGAAAACACCGTCATAAAGCAACATGTCATACACATAACACACTAATGCTAATGTGATAGTGCTGAGTCATATGGGAACATGGTTAGGGGTATAACACATATATCGCAGTGTACTACAACGAATAGAAACACAGAGAACACTATACAGGAAGAGGATGTGGGAGGACAACACAACAGTCATACAATAGCTTCTGCATACACACCCACATACTACTGACGTGGCAACAGAATTGGGCAAGGACAGTCTCTCATATCCATCTTCAGGTCAGGTGCAGCATGCAGCAGCCATAAACACCTCAGATGGCCAGAAGCATTGTTGTACCGAGGTGTGTTTGGGAATGTCTGCACAGGTCATGTATGGGTCCAGGGTTTTGCTATATGTGGCATAGAGATGCACATGAGCTGTTGGGGCATGTCATGACAGGACCTGTGTGTTCTGTGTGTATGGAATTTGCTATTCTCCATGAGATGTTTGTACTGGATGTAGCCTCATGGGATGCCATATATTTGTGTCAGACTGTGTGACGGCAAATCAGGTTTGGCCTGCCCTAATGATTGTTATATGACATGAAAAAGTATGGTCTGATGGTTTATATTGTCAGTATAAGGGCTGGATGTGGGGATGTACACATTATCCGTATGTGCTGGTCCTTGGAATTGCCTGGTGCAAGGACTAAACTGATATGTATGCTTGGTGGTGTACAAAATGTACGTGAGCTGATGTCGGGGAATGACTAGAATGTGATGGTGCTGACAGACGTTAATCCCGTGAAGCATTTACGTGTTGTGTGGGAGTGGGTGATACCTTATGAACATAGCTGCTTATGTGAGTGTAGTTGAGGATAGACATTGGCATTCTGAATACGTCATTGATAGTGTGTGATGTCAGAGACCTACTACACGGAAAAAATGGTTATGTTAAAGCAAATGTGACAATGTAGAGTGGATAACACAGTACAATAGAGCTGTCTGGACACATAAACATCAGACTATGGTGAGTGAGCAGAACTCTTGCACAGGCATTGTGAACGTGGATGCAGCAAATAGGACATGGAAAACAGTCATAACAACTAGACAACATATGTTTTCCGCTTTCTCATTTGACATAGCATATGGATCCTTACAGGCTGAGCTTCAGTATGTTTATATTTTACCTTGCTGTAAGGGATAATGTATGTATCACTGTACAGATTGGTCAGATATCTCTATCTACCCACTGGCCAGTACCTATACAGTGTTGTGTCAAATTCCCTAGTTGCCTTTTGTGGCTCCAATAACACTTTTCGACTAGGTAATGTTTTTCTTTGGTTGCTTGCTCTAGTGATGATGTATCTGGTTATTTTGTTAAGGAGATGAGGTCTTCAGTTTATTGTTATTTCTCATTGGGCCTTGACAATTGCTATCATCCACCAGTATGTTATGTGAGGTCTTTGTGTAATGCTGTAATGTTTGCATTCGGAAAGGAGGGGTAGGGTGATGTGCCAATTCTGGTAATGTTGTGTGGATACGTGGTGTATGATATGGTCTCAAAATGGAAAGCTTTGTTGTAGTTAGTCATATGTGTTTAGGTTTGTTTTGCAGCACAGTAATTGTTTACGGTTTTGGTCCTTGTTTAACCATTTGTTGAGAAATAGACATGCGTCATACTCATTACTGTATGGCTGCATACAACACATATTGCAGGGATGACACTTATGATACTGGGGACCATCACACGGTATGGGGACATAGGCCCACAATTTAACTGCGACACACATGCTCACAGCCTATGCAATCTGTTGAGGGATTGTTGGCCTTACAGTAAGGGGACATGGTGTTTTCCTTTTCTGTCTGGATTACAGTCTATGTTATGTCTTTCTGCACAGAGGGAGATTGAGGAATGTTCTCTCCAAACAAGCCATCAGGTTCATACTGTACGTTTGAGACCCCTCTGTAGATCTGTATCTATGGTGACCTGACATATTTTCGCACCTCTCTCCATATGCTATGTAATTTGACACCTGCAGATGCAGGACTGTGGGGAATGCGGTCTTTGTGCTGTTACATCACAGAGGAGGGTTGCATTGCTCTATATATGGTATGTTTGTTTCTTTAACTATCATTCAGATGTCATGCTGTGGTGTACCAGACATCTGGGTGTCTGCAATGAGGTAGACTGTTGCAAGGGCAAGTGTTGATCTTTCTCATGACAACAACATGGTGACCCTTATACAACATTCCATTTAGGCCTGCATCTGTGGGTTGTCAACTGACCTTCGGTGATTCTGTTTTGGCGTCATAGTAACAGCATATATTATACCCCACACCATTCTTTCACAAAACAATATCCCAACAACATGAGCCATACATGTGATATATGTGGTGGTATGTTGCAACATTCACCACACTCATACACCAACTAGTGACTATTGGTGTTTATTTTGGAATTATGGACTGTCGTATGTCACCCACCTTCAGCATCGCGACGGTGCAGATACGCCATGGGACCTTAACTCCGCCATCATCACCTGAGGGTCAGGGCTCTCGGTGTATACTTGCGGCCTGGGTCCTTGGATGTTCTCCCTTGATGCTGCCCCTAGTGGTGATATACTGGGTACAGGTGGCTCTATGGGCTCATCAACAGCACTTGTGCTGCCCCCTGAGACAGCAGGTTCATCCTCCAACACACTCATTGGCACTGTGATGTCAACGTCACCCTCTTCCTCCACCTCCTCCTCCTCCTCCTCCACCTCCACCTCCTCCACATCCACTCCCATTTTACTGTAGTCACCTGCATATTGAACAATAACAAAGAAAACACATATGTTTCATCATAATCATATCTATATATGTGTGGCACAGACACCACAGAGATGATGGGGTGGGTATGTGCGTGTGTGCTGCATACCCGACCCATGACACCCTCCCATACATGTTTGTCGACGTCATTCAGCTGTTTCTGGGGCACATGTGTGTCGTGTGGCCATGCACATGTTGCATATTTTCCATGTGTATATTTGGAGTGCCATGCCACATGTGTCCCCATCACATCCCTACCCCTATCTGTACAACATATGTACACACATGTGTGAGGAATACATCACCCTTACACTTGTTTGACCATACATTGCCTGTTTATGCTTAATTATGACTTTGAAATATTGTCTCTAGACATACTATATGCTCATTGTTGGATATGTTTGGCTGTGACCCATTGTGCCGTGGATCCCAAGTAGCCAGCAACTGTGGCCCACTGAGAAGCACATGTAGCACTGTGCAAATAGTATGTCACACACACGTTACCTGATTAGTGTGCCACAAAATCATATGGTGCTTTGCAATCACAGATGTGCAGGTTGGATAGGAATTGTTGTGTGTAGTTTTGGAAACAGATGGGGAGGTTGCTGTTTTCGAGGGACACATATGTAATTATTGTGACAGGGCATGGCAACAACACAGTTTGTGCATGGCCATAACACACACATGTGACACCACTTTTTAAACATGGTGTGGATTGGGTCACAGGTATGGGAGTGTCGGTGCAGCTGAATGATGTGTTACTGAAGGGACATTGTGAACCTGGCAATTACTATACATACCTGCGTCAGGATTGTGCCGTGTCAAGGGCCTCCGGCAGTCCACGGAGATAGATGTGGCCCAAACGTGTTGCCAGCTCTTGTTCCAATGGTGTGAGTGATGGATAAAAGGGCCCCCACCACCTGTGCCATGCGCATGTTGTCTTTCAGCCACCATGTGCTCGCGCACCCCTCTTTTTATATCCGAGTACCTCTTTTTGAGGCTTTCAACATCCCTTGTGGGGCCCCCTGCCTCTGACATTGCAGCACGCACCTCCTCCCATACTGCCATTCGGGTGGCCACTGTTGTGCGACTGCTGAGCCTGCCAAATAGGAGGTCATAGTTTTCAATTACATGCGAGAGTAGGATATAGTTCTCTCTATCACTGAAGCGTAGAGCTCTTTTTTCGCTGTGGACCAGGCACAGGTACCCTTTTTCTCTTCCCAGTTTGGACATATTGTGCAGGCTGTGGCCCAAAAGATGGTCCTGCATGTCCCTCCCTAGGATGTGCAGTCTGTAGCGTCGGTGTATCACCCACCACAGGTTGGGACACATCCTCCACACCCTCACCCTCACCCTCACCGTCTCTCTCCCTCTCTCTCTCCATCTCTGTATGTTTTAAATGCTCCTTTCAACAGAACAGCACTCACTTAAACAAACAGAACAATACACAGCATGCAATACAGACTTACAAAATGTTACAGTACAGGACACAGTAAAGGACACAATAACAAAGGGAACAGAAATATTATCTTAGCACAAGGTGAGGAATCTACTCTGCTCCTGACTATCTTTCTCTGCCTCTCTCCGCTGCCGTACTCCCTGGACTGACTCTCTCCCTCCTTCCTCTGGACTACTCCCACCACAGCCTCTCTACCTATAGATTTTGTTATCCCTCACTGTGCTTCTTTCCTGTGCAGTAAGTCCCACCACTGTCTCTGTTTCAGACTTTATCTATGACACCCTCTCTCTCTAACTGTGGACTCCTTTATCAACCCTCAACGTGATGCACGTGTGCAGGCCTATTTATAGTGTATTGCCATGTGTCTTCCATTGCACATGCGCAATTGGGCGGGCGTGACGCTCGTGCGTTGGGGCGCGTGCTCGCCAACGCATGGGTGGCCGTACGCGGACAAACGCACATGCACCCTGAGACACTGTACTGCGCATGTGTCGCAGGACGCATGCGCACTACAACGCCGACCGCATGGGTGTCTGTGTTTTGTGGGCAGGGTCACGCCGGCGCACCTACGTGTGGGCCCGCACTGACTGACGCCATGCGTAGAGTGGCGCACGCGTGCCACCAACGGGCATCGCATGCGATCAACTGCGCATGCGCAGTGTGCGCAAACCACACACCCCATAATAACATATATTACCAGCACAACATTACCCACGTTGAGGGTTGTAGAGGAAAGAGCAGGAGGAGTGTGGTTGGTGTGGAGAAGAACGAAAGTCTAAGCAGTTGTACTAGCGGATTGTATTGGTGTTTGTATTGCCTATTATATTGTGTTGTGTGTGTATTGTCAGTTGTTGTTTTTACTTTTGGATACTGTATAGTGTGTTTTGTGTGTTTGTTAGAGTTTGTGTGGTTGTTAGAGTGTGTTTCGGTAGTGGGACGGGAGGAGTTTATGGCAGCAATATATGCTTATGCATGTGTCCTGAGTGGTGGGCAGATGCTGCAGTTGCCGGACAGGGGAGATGGTGTCCACGGGGCTGCAGCACAGGGCATGGGTGTAGTCCCGCAGCAACTCAGACCTGCAGCTGTGGAGGGTGGTCCAGCCATGTGCTGTGCGTTCACGGCACAGAAGGCGTGCCGAGGTGCAGGCTCGGCAGCCACGCCTCTACAGGCCCAGGGCACAGCTCCAGGGCATGCGTGAGGACCAGGTCATCTCCCTGTACCGACTGAGCACAAGGGCTATTAGGGAGCTTTATGAGGATTTAAGACCTGACCTCGAGCCCCTGACTGATCGGTCCCATGCAATACCAGGTTTAGTCAAGCTCCTTGCTGCTTTACATTTTTTTGCCTCTGGCTGTTTCCAGTCATCTGTGGCTGCAGTGGGTGGCATGAGCAGCCCATCCTTCTCACGATGTCTCCACAAAGTAATGCGTTCAATGGTCAGACGGGTGTGGAATTACATAGCCATTCCCCACACTAGGCAACAATGGGGGACCCTGAACCAGGCCTTTGAGACATTAGCAGGGATACCACACGTGATGGGAGCTATGCTTGCACACATGTTGCCCTGGTCCCGCCTAGAGACAGGGAGGTGGCGTTTCGCAACCGCAAACACTACCATTCCCTGAATGTTCAGGTTGTATGTGATGCTAATCTGCATATTCTGAATGTGGTCCCTAGGTTTCCAGGGTCCACCCATGACTCCTATATCCTGCATCACTCGGCAATCTTCACACAATTTGAGGGCGGACGTTATGGGGGACTGTATTTTGCTGGGTGAGTATGTCATGTGTCGTAATGTATGTATGTGTTTGTAACTTTCTTTATGTCTACTCACATAGCTAGCCAAACTCGTTTTAAAACCATAAACTTAGATCAACATATGAGCAATGTTTGTTTGGGGACTGTTGTATGTTTAGATTATTACAGGGGTATAGACGTACACATACAGCAGCTACAAACAAAACATAGACCATCAGACTCCTAGCATTATATGATCCTGACATTCACAGGGTGTGCAGGTGACAACACCCCTGTGCATGTGGCTAGGCTGTTGCACAATACCTCATAGTGTGTGGTAATATCAACTGCACACATTCTGAGGGGGGGGGGTTTGGCCCTCATATGCACGTATCATGATGGGTCATTGCCAAATAATGCTTGTATGTCATTTAACCTTGTGCTAATTGCTCATCCATACAGGTAACCCTTCTCATGTGTGTGTTGGGTTCACACACTCACTCTGGACTGTTGTTGCTACCCAGGAGCCAGTATATAATATGAGGGGGTGTTTGGGAATATATGATGTATGCTTTTGCCCTTTCCAGCTAGCACCACTCGTGTGGATATGTATGGTCACGCATTTGGCCTATGTCACAGCAGGGGTGTAACGAAGTATATTTGGTGCTAGTACCTTGGCCTACTGTAGATGATCATGATTTAGCCACATATTGGCCAGTGATCCTCATGTAGTTTAACATATTGGAAAGGGGATGCCTAAAGCTGTGGGCTATGTGTGTGCATACAGAGTTGTATTGTTTTCAGCTACACATGACGGTAATGTACCGATGTGTATCTCTATGAGGTTAGGACATGAGTAGTACAGTGTGCAGGTTTGCAGACCCCACCTTCAGTGGGATGTTCCCAGTATAGACACAGTGCACAGGATTGGTATTTAAACAATTTCTGTTTAGCAATATACAGCATAAGGACACAGAGTATGAGATCTAGATATGTTGCCCGTACAGGACAGGATGCATCTAGGTGATATGGTTCACATTATCACCAGCCTCCATGGCATACATGTTCTGTTTTTTCCCACCCTCTCATGCCAGCATATTTTACCTAGGTTACTGTTCAGACATACAATATGAACATGTGACACGTGAATCGTTACTATCGTCTCTCATTGGCAGGGGTGCCAATGTGGACAGTACATGCATTACAATACCCATGTCGCGCACACACACACACAATATGTTACAGTATAGATGGAACTGTTGGGGTATTTCCCATGAGTGTACTTACTTTCTAGGCTATGTGTTCCTTTTCTAACAGCATATGTGTTTTTTAAAGCTCATTAATTGTTCAGTTATATGTTGATGTCAGGATTTGTTTTGTGTAGGGTTACTACATCTTAACATATGTCAGTTCTGTTGAATATTGACACGCACATTTCTTTTTATTTCCAAGGTGATGCAGGATATGGGTGTCGCCCCTGGCTGCTGACCCCTGTACGTCAGCCACGGACACGTGCAGAGCGGAGGTACAATGAGGCCCATGCCTCCAGCCGCTCAGTCATCGAGCGTACCTTTGGCGTGTTGAAAAGTCGCTTCAGGTGTCTGGATAGGTCAGGCGGGGCCTTACAATATAAGCCAAGGACTGTTGCAGAGATAATCATAGCCTGTTGCATCCTGCACAACATTGCTCTCAGGCACAATATCCCTGCAGAGATTAATGAGGATCTGCAGCAAGATCCAATGTGCCCCCCTGTACGTGCCAGTGGTGACACACAGGATGGCACAGCAGTCAGACGGAGGTTGATTGGAGAGATCTTCTCATGTGCGTATTACCTACCCACACAGCTTTTTAATCCTATGTGTGTTATGCTTACAGCAGTTACAGTTTATGTCAGGATATGATTTGTATGCAACAACACATTAGTATTTTAGTGCTAATTCACAACTCACATATAGGCATGTGTGAGGCACAAACAATGTGGCCAGTACACAACAGCATTTGGTGCCAGATGATGTGGGTGGTTGCTCATACGGCTGTGTGTGATTTTTAAGGTTAAATTTACAGTTAGTGGCTGCCTGTGTTAGCACCTGTTGTTGGTGTTGAGCCAACATGATGTTTTGTGATGATATGGGTGGAGAACAGTGTTAGCCATATGGTGAGATGTTCACAGTGTGAGACCAGTCCACGTTTGGGGACATTAGTCCAGTGGGTTGAATTTATATGTTTCACCTTTGGGGTGTACATTTGGTTCTTACACTCCTGTCAGCTGGCTAAGTGATGCTTTGTTATTATGGCCGTATCAGGACATACATATCACAGGACAGATGCTTAGTAGTGGTTTCTGCGGATATTAGGGTATCTATGTGTAGGGTGTTAATGTCACCCTACAGTGTGTTGGAATGTATACTGCACCAGAAAGCCATGACATGGACATGTTATAGGATGGGGATCTGAGCATTGTCCAGCCAGAGAGGTAGTATTGCCACATTTACATGTAGGCGAATTGACCTTACGTACAGTGCTACATATGTACACAGATACAGAGGATAACCTACCCCATATCAGCAAGGGGTGCGTTACAGTGGGCAGGATGAGCACAGAATGTGTTGGTGGCTTATGGTTGTGCAGGATTCTCAGGGAGTACATGGCATATCTTGCTGATAAATTCTCAACATATGCCATCATGCCTCAGCTACAGGCTGGGTATGTGAGTAGTGTAGGATAGTACAGTCCACATTACATAGATTGCATAGATAGTCGGACAGGGAAGGGGAGGATTATGTTGGCAAGGAAAACCAGACATATGTGAGAGTTGTTTCTCTGAGGTACACATATTGGCTATCCATGCGTTGACATTCTCAATGACACACAGTGTGATGGCATGCAGCCATCATGGTTTGCGTAAAAAATATACATGCCATTGGTGTTTTAATGACATGACGCACACATTGACAGCTATCTGTGGAGATCATCAGCAAATAGCTGTCACTATGATTCAAGGTATGACATCTACACACCAGGATATGTATTTGGTCCCTGCATACATGAGACACTCGTGCATATTCCATATGTGTTTCCAGAATTGTAAGCGACTTAGCATTCAACATTGACACACCCCTACACAAAGATAGGGGGCATTGTTGCCAATATAGTGGATCTGTGTGACTCGTCTGTACTTTGTGGTGAGATGCAAACATGGTGGTTTCTGACATGTCTGTTGATCTTTCTGTACAACAACACAGAGGTACGATGGGGACAGGATTGATTATGGACACCTGAGGATAGCCTCCTACAACTCTGTGCTGCCTCTCACATGTGAATGATCTATACATTGTGATAGGGAGCAGTCAGACATTAGGTGATGGTGTGGGGTATGAGAGTTGTGGACAGGAAGGTGCAGTGTGTGATACTCTTGTAGAACATGACATATGTTTGTTACTGTTGTGTTTCCCAATGCACAGGACATAGTTTATTCAGATGCTGTTGATGTGTTGGATTGGCATGTGACTGAACATCACCCAATATGCTTTGCGTTGGGGTAGGTGGATGTACAGGGAGATTGTGTGTGCCTGGGGTCATGTGGAAAACATATCTTCATTGCTCCATCATATTGGGCAGATGGTGTGTTGTTTTGTGTTTCACTTCAGGCTCCATCACCCATCCCTTGCTGTTGTCACACATATCCCCATGTGTTTGTGTTCAGCATGTCCTGTGCCACACTGTATATGTGACAGTTACAGCATATCTGCATGTGTGTGTATTTAAGGTTTGTATTTGGTTTGCCTCCACTTGCTCCCTACCCCAACATTGTACCATAAGCCAACAACAGGGTATTATTGCCGGTTCACGGGGCCTTTATATGTCTAAAGGTCCACTTGGACACATACAGGCCATGTGTTGCAGCTGGAATGCAGAAATATGCATACTTTGTGTGTGGGTGATTACAGGTTGCCTGTGTGATGAGACACTCTTCAGGCATAGTACATTATCATGTACTGTGAGGGGACTGTGCACCTGGGGGGCAGTTGTGACTGTTGTATGTGTTCCGTAGTGCTGTTTACCTTATGCGTATTATCAACATGTGTTGTGTGGTGTGCGACAAAATGTGTCTTGTGTTCTGAGTCACCACTGATGTTCACCTTTATTTATTTTCAGATATGACCATAATGTGGACATGCATCAGCAGCGGCTTGACCTTTTGTTTGTACACGGACTGCTGAGATTCTCTGCCTTCACTGTCACCTCTTATTGCTGTGTAGTGGTTCATGGGATTGCTGACATACACCTGATGCACACACAAGGTAAGTTGCACATTTGTTAATTGCAGATTTGTATCTATGTTTACCTGTTGATGATTCATAATTGTCTTATATGCATATAATGTTTCCTCTATGTGCACATAAACAGATGCATGTCGTGTGTAGCTGTGACACACCTGTGTGACAGGAGCATGGACATGACCATACCCATGTTTTACCCATGTGTGTGTTTAGGATTAATGATGTCATCACCAATGTTTTGTTGAGTAATGTACTGTGTGGTTTCACATACCTTTCTTGTGCATTTGCAAAGGTGTAACGGTGTGCATTGTGTGGTGTTTTTCATAGGTGGCTAACAAGAACATACGTATCCTCTCATGACACAGGGCTGAGTACATACCGGACACATCTATTACAGTGCATCTGGTGTCACCATCACCCACCTTTTGAAGAAACAACACCATAGACATTTTACACCAGAAAGTGGCCCATTGGATGTTTTACCTCTGCGAGTGCGACATATGACTGCGATGGACAGTATTACTATTAAGCTACTTAATTCTCCATTACAGAGGTGTTCTCTGCACTGTTTGTGTGATGTTTCTGCAGGGAGTCCTGCTCATTGTTGAGAACACACATGAACTATCAAAGACAGTGGAATGTTGACATGTCACGCTTGACTATTCCTAGCCATATTTGGTGGAACACTATTAACCTCACCTGTTGGATTGCACATAGTATTGTTACTTTTGGCAGTGTTCCCCCCGTGTGCAGCAGCAAATGACATGGATAGTGCAGCTGATCCATTCGAACACAGTTTTAGTATTGTTAAGTTTTGGCCCTGGGTGTGACATGCCACCCAGGATACCCTCATCTTTTTCTTCCTAATCAAGCATACACCCATGTTTGCGCCATACAGCCAATGATGGAGCACTCCTATTGTGTATGTCCACCTGCTTTCCACATGCACATGCTACAAGTGTTACCTCAACAATGATTTTGGACACACGACCATCTTTAATTAATGTGGTCAATGTGACAAGGGTGTTTACGTGCATGTGTGGCATCACTGTCTCATGTTGCACTGTGGATGGTGCTTTTGCATATGACGGACTATGTTTGTGAGACAAAACATGTGGACCTCAGACTTCTTTGTGGCTCCGTATAGGATGTTTGGCCCTCATTTCCTTGTTCAGATGCTGCTTATTGTGTTTGTTGGATGTGCAGACGTGACAGTCTGCATGTATGTCAACACCTTGCATTTCCCATGTGCACAGTCCAGGCTATGCCCTGTGGTAGGGACACTCACATTGCGACATGATGTTTGCAGTGTGGCAATGTGGGTCACCGTTGCACTTCGTCAATTGTGCATTCCATGTATTATGTTATATGTGGCCAAACACTGTATACTCTGAAAAGGTTGCAGGGCCACCTCCTTCATGGTGGTATATGTATAGGTATGGGAAGGTAGTTGAGTTTGTATTGTGTTGTGTTCATGTGCCTGTCCTACCTGTTGCATATACTCATTGTGATTTTGAGGAGCGTTTGTGTCTACATTGTTGCAGCTTTGATTCCTAGCTCAGACATTATGTGAGACCTCACACATTACTTTCCCAGCGTGATTTTCACAATAAAAACTTTTCTCAACATAGGCTTGTTTGGTTTGGTTGTCTCCTGTGTTGCAAGATGGATATGGTTTGAGGGACACATGATGTGTGTTGTGTCCTCAATATGCAGCGCCAACTCTCTACATGCACTCATATGTGCATTACACCTTTGCAGCATGCAGCATCAGGTAGGGGCTGGGGGTCTGCTGCCCAGTGCATTGTATGCAGTGGCTGCACATTATATCTCATGCTCTTCATTTGTGGTGGATGAATTAACTTTTCTGTGTGAGTTAGATTTATGCCCTATTAGAGGGGTTTCAATATTCCATCAGAGATGCACTCACCTTCATATTATGATGTCACTGACTACACTATTTGTGATGTGTAAACCAAATAAAGATATTTATTCCACATACATGTGGCTCTTTTGGTGATTGAGCAGGGTGATACAAAGGCACACATTGCATTGCCTGTTTATCAGTCCTGCGTCTTTGTGACCCAGGGACTGCATTGTTTATTTTGTCAATATCATTGGATGAGGATTAACTGGTCTTTGTTCCACGGTAATGAGGGGTTACATGACTTGACCTAGGCCACATGGGGTGCTAGTGGGAATTGATCAGTGTTTGCTTGGGTCCAAGGCCATTTTGTTAACAGTAGGTTAGTCCTTCTCTCTTTGATCACATTAACACTTGTCTGGGGCCATTTGCCACACATGTACATGTGCCACCTGTGCTCGCATCCTTGTACAGTGACAGCTGTGTATCTGGCAGACACATGTAACCTCACTGGGTATTCACGGTTGCCACACAGTGTGCTTAGTATGCTTGGCTCAGTGTGCTCAGTGTGTTACTGTGTACTCAGTGTACTGTTTCTGGGAGTGGCTACAGTCATGTGTTTATACTCTGTAGTTTTTTTTTTGATTAGCACATGTGCTATATCCTTTGTTTTCTAATCTGCTGACTGTACCATGAGGTAACAGCAGGTTCCTCACCTCTACATACACCCTTCTCTCTCCTCACTGTACGTCAAGGTGCATCCTGTGTGCTGCTTAGCCATCACATATTATTTTTTTTTCAGAGGTGTCCCACTTTAGGGTGTTTACATGGCAACACAGCAGGGGGTTTTGGTTTTCTGTGATTCAGGTGTTGTGTGTTACACCTGATTACATGTGGAACTTTCTCATGTCCTGATCCAAATTATTAACATGATCCACATACCGTCCTCTGTTGCCCTTGTGGTATATTTTTCCCCTCTTTTGCATGCTGTATCCACTGCAGAACATTTCATTGTGTGTGCACATGTGCACCACATCACAAATACAGACTGCAATTGTATGAGTAATTAGCAGCTCTGCATGTGCATTTCATCATGCTTACTTTTTGGTGTTTGCTTGTCCTGACAGTCAGCAGGTGGTTTGTTTCATGGACTGCACTCTTTCTTTCTGCAGTCTTTGCTAAGGAGCTCACATTGTTGGTGTGGCATGCCGGTTTAGCCATTGTGATTTGTGGTAGTGGTCATTAGTGTGCTTCCTCTGTGGTGTCTTATATTTGTATGCTTTTCCATAAAAGGTGTTTAACATTTGTTTGAGGGTCATATATGTACTGATGTGTGCTGTGAGCATATTGTACCCTCAACTGGGTTGTTACCCATCCTTCCATACAATGTTCTGTAATGGCAACTGTGTGCCATCCTACCCTGATGTGCATGCTGATAACCCACATCCTGGCCTCCTACACATTCCAGCATTGCAGCTGTCCCTGATTGCCTCTCCTGTGTGTGCTCTGCATAGCACTTTTACTCCACAGTCATCCTGATATGTCACCTATTCTGCCATTTGAGCCTCCTCTGCTGGCCACATCTTACCATCCTCTTTCACACACAGTCATTATAGCATGGTACATTAACATCACTCTGTGCATGACTGTACTTAGCCAGAATATGTTTGTCCATTTTAATGGGTGCCACATGGGATGGGGATGATTTCTGCAGTTCAGCAACTGATCTTCATCCCTCTTTTAATTTTGTATTGTTTTTGTGTTTTAGCTCTGTGCAGTGCTTGTGTTACGTGTGGGTTTGCCACATACCTCCTTTGCCATTCCAACTGAGGGATGTTAGTGCTAGTTGGTTACGTTTCTGGGTTCATCTCTACATCCTTGGGGCATCTTTTGCCATGCCTTTGATTGACACAGCTTATGGGTTACATACAATAGTGTCTTGGGAGTTGACAGCCTTTCCACATGGCCTTTGTGGAGAATGAGGTTTTCATTTCCTAGCAACGTGTGTGCCTTCTGAAACACCATAAAAGGTGCATTAATATCTGGCACAAGGGGGTAGTTCTTTTGAGACAGCATCACAGATTGCTGTACAGTTGCACACAGACAGTTGACATACCTCTGCCAACCTTATTCACTGGAACATTCAAACCATGAACACCCCTCCATCATTCACTATCTGCACAAGTTGTCAGCATTCACAACAGAGGAGTATTGGCTTCTTCCCCAGAGCATGAGTTTAATGGAGCTGTAGTACTCCAACGGGAATAGGGCAGTTTACAAGATAAGATACACTCTACTCCCCTGTTCATATCAGTCGCCTGCCCCTGTCTGCAGCCCCTCCCTGCCAAATCAGGTATGGCAGACCTTGGTCAACACACCGACTTACATTTCCCATACGTTACAATGCACACTGCTGCCATCTGGGACAGTGCTCTCACCTTACCCTGCCTCATATAGCACACTTGGCTACACTTTCACCAACATTGTAGGGTGCCATGGCGGACATTGCATTTTCACATGTGCCCTCTGCATTAACCTATGGGCGACGTTCTGTTACACTGCTTTGAGAGTGTATTTGCTATCAGTTATGATTCTACAAATATACAATAAGGTACTCCTAAAACAATATTACCCCTAACAGCTACTGCCTCAGCCAGCTATCTTCATTTTGCACTGTTGGGTATCGTACCCCTGATCCCTGCAGCATTGGTTGGTGTGGTAACCATTGTGCTGCAGCTTTGCTCTCTGATTTGCACATCAGCACGTCACTTATGCCTTTCAGTATTGACATGACTCAGAAAACAGTGGCGCAACGCTCTCTGCCCAGCATACCACCACCTTATGCCACCCATTATATATCAGCCTCCTAACATTACACAGCAAACAGCAGTCTGCATTAGTCACTGTGGGGATTGAACCCCTGATCCCTGCAGCATTGGTGGGAGCTATAACCATTGTGCTGTGGCTCTGCTCTTCTAATTTAACATCCATGCGCCACTTATGCAAGCCAGTATTACCTTGCGTCACAAACAACTGCGTGCCGCGTTATGATGTCCATTATTTCTATGCCTCCTATAATAAACATACCTCAGGCAGCTGTCTACATTGTGCACTGTGGGGGATCGGACCCTGATCCCTGCACCATTGGTAACTGCCTTAACCATTGTGCTGTGGCTCTGGGTTTCTGTTTGCACATCAGCGCCCCACTTATACCTTCCATTATGCGATTGCTGCCGTAACCGGCGCACCGCCTTATGCCGCCCAGTAGTAATATGCCGCCAGATAACATCAGCGCGACGCTTTATGCCTCCCAGTATTCAAATGTCGCATAAAGACATCAGCGCGCCTCCTTATCCCATCCAGTTTTGATGTGAGCCAAAACAAAACTCAGCGGGCTGCTTTATTTGGCCCAGTATTCCTCTGCCTCATAAACTAACACCTCAGCAAGCCATTGCGCATTGTGTGGTTTCGAACCCCTGCTCCCTGCACCATTGGTCAGTGCTTCAACCATTGTGCTGTGGCTCTGTCCTTCTGTTTGATCAGCGCGACACATATGCCTCCCGTTCGGCTCTCATTTGCGGTAAGGTGCGGAGCGCACACGGGCGCTGCGCACCTTAGCGCATCTGTCAATCACGGCTTTTCTTCTTCAGGACGGAACGCCCACTCCTTATACGGCACACTCACTCTACCGCGACCCGCACTTTACCGGCCTGTTAGTAAACATGCCCCTAAGTATCATAAATACATGCTCAGTGGCTAAATGTAATGTGAAAGTAAGCATGCCGAACGGGGTGAGAAAACAGGGGAAAATTGTTGTATAAAAGAAATGCTTTATCAGGCAGACTATCAATGATAGCATGATTAACAAAAAATAAAGACCAAATAAAAATATGCACTGAGACATGTGAGCAATAGAACGAAGGCAAATATACGATGCCAAACTGCCCCAACGGACTGTGATAATATGATTAAAAAAACGAATTGAAGCTAAGTGGTGTAAATGCATACTCAGTAGCTGAATGCCATGTGAAGGTAAGCATGCCAATCGGCGTGAGAGACCAGGGGAAACCGTGTGTATAAAAGCTGCTTGTCAGGCAGATTATCAATGGTAACATGATTAACAAAAAATGAATACCAAATAAGAATGTGCATTAAACCGTGTGAGCAATAAACCGAAGGCAAATGAGAGGTACCAAAGTAACCCAGCGGACTGGAAGGGTGGGAAATGTGTGAGGAACGGTAAGGGCATGTAATTGAGAAACACCTCCGCAACACATTGAAAGTGTATGAGCGCAAATATACAAACATTAATAGCACCGCGGGAGAGTAAAAAAATAATAATATAATAATAAATAAATAAAAGCACATTTAAGCGCAAAGGACATGAGACTTGTGTTAATAAGCCATGAAACTATGATGATAAATCAGTGCAAGAGGGGAACTTTATGAAAAAAGTACCGAAGGTAGTGCTAATATACAAGAGGGAGAACTCAAAAAACTCACCCATGCACACGTAGACGATTAGCACACCAAACTAGTATACCAACTAGTAACGAAAATCACTAAGATAAAAATATATACAAACGTAAATAAATCGAGAGTGAAACCTTAAAATCAAATGAAGAGAGGGAGCCAAAGAGAACACTTACAGTCAGAGGACTCTCCAATACTCAAAAGAGCCGTAGACACACGGACTTGTGAGAGAAACTACAACGCTGGAAGCGCGTTCTGATCAGCTGAGAAAGGAAACAGTGATGCTATACTACTATTTAAACGCCGAAATGGCGCCAAAATTTAATGACATCATACTGGGGGAGGGGTATTAGCCCTGTAATACAGAACGGAAGTAATATTAAGGAGATCAAAGAAAAGCAATTGGGAAGGGGAATTTGTACTAAAATACCCAAATGGAATAATGTAATAAGGGAAAAGACAAAATCAACCTAAAAAAACGGATAGATCTGCCTCTTGATTCAAGCCATGCGGTTCTAAAGTGTTAAATTCGTAAATAAAACGCTGCTCAAGTCTTAACAGAATTTTTTCTATATTGCCTCCCCTCCAGTGGGGGATGATCGTTTTGAGCACTAAAAACTTAATGTCACTAATATTGTGGTTCTTATCTAACCAATGAGAAACCAGTGGTTTATCTGGATGTTTCCTAGAGATATTGCTGCGATGTTCAATGATACGGGTGCGGATCTGTCCCAAGGTCTTGCCAATATACAATTTCTGACATGGACATTGGATTAAATAAATCACATTAGCAGTTTTACAGTTGGAGTATTGATGTAAAAAAAGTTTACGTCCTGTATTGATATCCATGAAAACATCTTTAACTGTAATGGCATGAGTGCACACAGAGCAGTTGCCACAACTGTAATGCCCCTTAACAGTGGGTGAGGGCCTATTACTAGTAAGAGCAGATGGAACGAGTGAATCAGACAGATTTGAAGTGCGCTTATAGGCAATCATTAATTTTTTAGTTGCAAAGGCAGGTATAGTAGAAAGGAGATGCCACTCTTGCTTTAAAATGTTGACAATAGCTTTGGAAAAGCCTGAAAAAGTAAGAGGGCATACAATTTTATCAGAATGTGTGCGTGTGGTTTTCTCAAGAAGAGAAGAACGATCCTTGGCACATGCTCTCTGGTAAGCTCGCCTAATGCAAGAGGAGGGGTAACCTCATTGTGCGAACCTATTCATCATATCTGAAGCATGATGTTCAAAATCTTCATTATTGGTGCATAATCTTTTAATGCGCAAAAATTGACTAACTGGGAGATTATTCTTGAAAGATGGATTGTGGAAGCTATCATATTTGAGGAATGTGTTGCGATCCGTGGGTTTGCGGTAAAGAGTAGTTGAGAAACCTGAATTAGACCTTTTAATCAGAATGTCCAGATAAGAGATCTCCTTACTATCATAATTGCCTTCAAATTGTAAATTTACATCTAATGTATTGAGCCATGAATGAAAAGTCTGTAACTGCTCTTCCGTCCCGTGCCATATCATGAAGACGTCATCGATGTATCGCTTCCAAAGAAGCACGTTAGATTGGTATGGATGGCACGACAAAAAGGTGGTCTCGAAGTTTGTAACATACAAGTTTGCTACATCGGGCGCCATGGGAGAACCCATGGCCACCCCTTTTATCTGCTTATAAAAGATACCTCTGAAACAGAAATAATTTTCAGTCATAGCCAGTTCTGCCAATTGTGTTAGAAAAAAGGTAGGAGTACGTACAGGTTTGGATCTTAAAATTAAAGTGTTGGCTAATACCTCCAACGCAGCTTGTTGAGGAAGGCGTTGCCGAAACGCGTTGGGGTCCCTTGTGTATAATAAAGACCCTGATTCTTCCCACATCTCCTGCTCCTTGTGTTTGCTTGTCCTACCCGCAGGAGGTTGCTCCTCCTTGTACCCCACAACAAATGTGTAAAACATACCACATACAGGGTTAGGGAGGGAAGGCTGGACATCATGTCTGACAACCATAACGTGGTAGGGCTACGCCATGTCAGTCAAAGGGGCCACAGGGGAATGGACTGCTGTGTTCAGGGTGCCACGCCCAAAGCACATAGGTGTTACTGCACACATGCCCGGACCCACAGCTATGCATTCCGGTTGGCACTGGGGACAGCTAATCCCCGGAAAAAAGCAGGGATTAGTTGTCACATGTCAGTATTGTCTGCCCTGTTGCAGCCTGTGTGTGACCGCTCCCCAGCGGCCAATGGGGAAGCATATGGGAGCATCACACAGCGCCTGTGTGCTGCCCTGATGCCTCTCCAAAATGCTGCTCCCCAGTTCATCATGTTATGCCAAACCAGCAGGTCATTGTTCCTGTGAGCGCAAAACACCTCAATGGTATTGCCACTCCTGTGTCTGCGCCTGCCGACATCTTCCCTACCGGTAACACTGGTGTATGTTAACTCCCATCCCTAGGAGCTGTGTTGACCTCACCCAAACAAAATACCAGGAGTGAAAACGTCCTTTGCACGTTGCCCTTCCATTTGTGCAAAGGCCGTAATTCCACTGTCATCATGGAAAATCAATCCATGTGTCTGAAGACATGTGCAAAATGTGCCGGTAGCTCCTCTATCACTGACAACCATGTTTGCTGTCCTGAATGCCTAGGGCCCACTCACTCCATGTCTGATTGTTTGACATGTGGGATGGTATACAAGAGTGGTTGGCCAAGCTGAGCAGCCAAGCTCAATACCCACGACCACACTGACGTGGCTGTGGTGGCAGCCATGTCACCAGGGAAGTGACCTCCCCCCTGTGGATCCCATGTAGCCAGACCAACAGCTGGCCGGTCCTGAGAGGGTCCTACCCCCTCCAAACATCGGGATGCCACGGCGTTGCCCCTGAGGAACGCACTATGGCCAAAAAGCCCTGGAGGGATCCCCAGTCTCCACAGGCCATTTTGTGGCCACAGCAAGGTCTGGAAGCCGTAACCCCATCTGAACCCCCTTGGGCCATGCTCCTGGGTACTGGCTGTGGCCGGTACCACTACACAGGCATAGCCAGTGTCACTGGACCAGAGGATGCTGTCCACCAAACGCTGTCCTGCGGCTATCCTGGGGCATCAAGGTCCTCGTTACCACCCCAGACCACACACATTGTGTCACCGGAACCCACACAGATTCAGGTCATAGCATGGGCAAACGGACCAGCAATGCGGATGGGTGCAGTCTGTGGCACACTGGTACCAGGTCACCCATGTACCCACGCTCCTCAGTACCAGAACCGCACTAAGCCTGAGCGCCCAGTGAAAATATATGTCCAATCCTCTGAGGGGCCTGGTGACTGTGACAGCTCCGAGGGTACTAATGTAAGTCTCCAGGAGGGGCCTGCATGTCCCATGAGTCGATTGCCATCGCCTGAGGATATGTCCCACCAGGATATGCACAGACATATAGTCAGGGTCCACACCGGTCCAGTGGCAACTGAATCAGAGCACAGGCCACAGGATCCAGACAATCACCAATATCCCTGGACGCCAAGGGTGGCGTCAACCCTGCCAGGACATCAGAACGTAATGGATACTCTACTGAAAAGGATGGGATACACCTCTCAAAACCTCCCCATATGGCCACTAGCAGGATAATATCTACCCTGAGACCTGCGTCACCAGCCTCCCAAACAACATAGCCCCCTCAGCACTCTATTGTGGTGGGGTACGCTATGATGAGAATATACTGTCACAGATGACATGCCGTCAACCCTTCTGGCAGGGGCACACGAGCGTAGATGCCTTGGGTTGCCGTGCCTGCCATGCATCCCTGCTGTCAGCCAGGATATTGTCCAAAATCATGTACATGGGTACGGTTCTGATGGAGTTCGCACGACATCTATAACTCCTACATCCACCCCTCCCGTATTATAATATCCTTTGTTTTACTTTCCATTCCTTTCCTTATCATACCTAGCATTCTATTTGCTCTCTTGGCCGCCGCTGCACACTGGGCCGAGGGTTTTAACATGGTATCCACAATGACGCCTAAATCTTTTTCCTGGGTGGTGGTTCCTAATGTGGAACCTTGCATCGTGTAACCATAGTTTGGGTTATTCTTCCCTAGGTGCATAATCTTGCACTTGTCCACATTAATTTCATCTGCCATTTTGATGCCCAGTCTTCCAATTTATCAAGATCCTCTTGCAATTTTCCACAATCCTCTTGGGTTTTAACAACTTTAAATAGTTTTGTGTCATCTGCAAATTTGATAACCTCACTCGTTATTCCACTTTCCAGGTCATTTATGAATATGTCAAAAAGCAGCGGACCCAGCACAGATCCCTGGGGTACACCACTATTCACCTTTCTCCATTGGGAAAATTGGCCATTTAGCCCTACCCTCTGCTTTCTATCTTTTAACCAGTTCCTGATCCACAATAGTACACTGCCTCCTATCCCATGACTCTTTAGTTTTGCCAAAAGTCTCTCATGAGGGACCTTGTCAAAGGCTTTCTGAAAGTCCAGATACACAATATCAACCAACTCACCTTTGTCCACCTGATTATTCATTCCTTCAAAAAAACATAACAGATTAGTAAGACAAGATCTTCCTTGTCTAAAGCCATGTTGGCTGTCTCTCATTAGTTCATGACTATCTACATGCTGAGTAATTTTATTCTTTATGATGGTTTCTATCATTTTTTCCCGGTATTGACGTCAGGCTCACCGGTCTGTAGTTTCCCGGATCACCCCTGGAACCCTTTTTAAAAATTGGTGTTACATTGGCGATCCTCCAATCTTCAGGTATTAGAGATGATTTTAATGATAGTTCACAGATTACTAATAGCAGGTCTGCAATCTCATATTTCAGTTCTTTCAATACCCTTGGATGTATACCATCCGGCCCAGGTGATTTGCTACTCTTCAGCTTATCTAATAGTTGTAATACATCTTCTCGATGTATCGATATTTCCTTCAATTCTTCTGCACCTTTAAATACCACTTCAGTCATGGGTAACATCCCTACATCTTCCTCAGTAAAGACTGAAGCAAAGAATTCGTTCAGTCTCTCCGTTATCGCCTTGTCGCCTCTTAGTGCTCCTTTAACCCCTTTATCATCTAATGGACCCACTGACTCTCTCACAGGTTTTTGCTACGAATGTACTTGAAAAGGTCTTTACTTCGCATTTTTGCTTCCGCAGCAAACTTCTTCTCAAATTCTCCCTTTGCCTGCCTTATCAATGCCTTGCATTTGACTTGCCAGTGCTTGTGCTGTTTCCAGGTTTCGTCGTTTGGCTCTTTTTTCCATTTCCTGAAAGATGCTTTTTTGGCAACAACAGCCTCTCTGACCTCAACTTTAAACCATGCTGGCAGTTTTTTGGACTTCTTTCCACTTTTCTTAAAGCGTGGAATACAGCTGGTCTGGGCTTCCAAGATAGTATTTTTCAACAACAGCCAAGCCTGATGTACGTCTTTAACCTTTGCAACTGCTCCTTTTAGTTTTTTCTTGACTGTCTTCCTCATTTTATCATAGTCTCCCTTTCGAAAGTTAAAAGGTAGTACTGTGGATTTCCTTACTATCCCTCCTCCACTAATTAAATCAAAGGCGATCATGCTATGATCACTATTGCCAAGTGGCCCCAACAACCTTATCTCTTGCACTAGATCTGGTGTTCCACTAAGGATTAGGTCTAATATGGCTTCCCCTCTGGTCGGTTCATGAACCAGCTGCTCCAAGAAGCAGTCATTTATTTCATCTAGGAACTTTATCTCCCTAGCATGTCCTGACGTGACACTGACCCAGTCGATACCGGGGTAGTTGAAATCACCCATTATTATTACTGTGCTGTAACTTTTGTTAGCTTCCTTGATTTCTTTGAGCATTTCATCATCCATTTGGTCATTCTGGCCAGGCGCTCGATAGTACACCCCACTGCCATTGCCTTCCCCCTTTTACATGGAATTTCAATCCATATAGATTCTACAGCAGATTTTGTTTCCTTCAAAACTTTAATCCTTTCTGACTCAATGCCCTCTCTAACATAGTGAGCAACCCCTCCACCAATTTGATCAGCTCTATCATTACAATATAGTTTGTACCCAGGTATCACAGTGTCCCACTGGTTGTCGTCCTTCCACCATGTCTCTGATATTCCAATCATATCTAGCCTTTCATTTAGTGCTATATATTCTAACTCTCCCATCTTATTTTTTAGACTTCTAGCATTTGCATACAAGCATTTTAGAGAATGTATTTTATCCATATTAATTTGTCTGTTAGACATGAGTAATTTGGGATCTTTAAGCTCTGTCTGCTCCATACTTGAGGGCATTTTGGCTACTTTACTCTTTTGTGGAACCTCTCTGCTTTTGGTAGTATCCTTCAAAGATACATTCTTCCGAACCATCTGCTCTTGGGCGACTGTCGGCTTTCCCCTAATATCTAGTTTAAAAGCTGCTCTATCTCCTTTTTAAAGGTTAATGCCAGCAGCCTGGTTCCATCCCGGTTAAGGTGAAGCCCATCCCTTCGGAAGAGCCCCTCCTTTCCCCAGAATGTTCCCCAGTTCCTAACAAATCCAAAACCCTCATCTCTGCACCATTGTCTCATCCACGCATTGAGACTCCGGAGCTCTGTCTGCCTTTTGGGTCCTGCGCGTGTACATTCATTTGGTCAAGCAGCAGCATCTATCTTTATCCGTCCCATAGGCCCATGCTCCAGATGCAGGGAAGGAACATTATACTGTGAAATGTGGGGGAGCCGTAGCTGTCTATTTGCAGGGGACCCAGCAACACATGCGGTCCCCTCAGCTATCCCCACACTCGGATCCATCCCATGTGAGTACAGCAGTTTCACATAGAGATGTCTCCTATTGTTTTGTAAAGTGTCTCACATACCTCTATCATGGCACACCATCCGCTGTGCATGTCCATGTCACCACTCACCATGTGAGAGCCATGGCAGCCTCCAGGGCCCCACGCCATCCTCCCTGTATGAACGACAGCTGATGAGCAGTTACATGGTGCTCAGCTCACACCTTCACGGGCCATTACTGCTCTGGTGGAGGCCCACACAGGGATGCTATGTTTGATCAGGCCGCAGTACAACACCTATCCCATACATCCCCGACTCTGAAGAGCCCCCCATAGGGGATGGCGGAGATCCACGGTAGGTAGTGAAACCCCTCCACATGGCCCCACCACTCCGGGGACACTTCCCTGGCATCTACGACTAGGGGCCCCCACCAGTAGGAACTATGTCCCTCTTTGTTCTGGGAACCGCATACCTACACACCTGTACCAGCTGATGTCACGGAAACGAAGGGGTTGCTCCGCACAAACACAACATTGCCTCTAGGGGATGTGTCACCCTCTCTCACCCTCCCTGTCTCTCCCACTCTGCCTCACTCCCCCTCTTTCTCCCCCTCTGTCTGTCTCTGTCTCTCCCACCATTTCACCAATGTGTTGTCTGGAGGTGGTGATATGGGGGGGGGCATCATGTAGGCACTGTGCAATGCTGCTAGCTGGTGTCCTATATGACGCTGCTTGTCGACCCCAGACAGGCCCCGTTGTTCCCGCTTTAACACACATGTGCAGCCCTATTCACACATTTCCCAGTGACCAACTGTTACAGGTGTGTAACTATGCTGTATATGCAAAACAGACAGCAGGGGAGAGGGAGCAGGAAGATGCTGCCCAAACAGGGGTTTGGCTATGTTGTCCAACCACCTGTGGTAACCGGGAAGTGATAACCCTAACCTATGTTTGCATATCCACAGGTGGAGGACCTGAGGAAGAAGGGGCGGGAACTCCGCCAGTTCCACCCTGAATTTCTTGCCCACTTCAGCAGGGGGGCGGAGCCACGCCATGATGGTGAGTATTGCCAGGGCTGACTCCCAGTTTCAAATGTCACATTGGCCCACCAGCCTGTGTGTTGCCTGCATATGTACATGTGTTATGTGACACACATGGACGTGTTGTAATGTATGTCATCTTTCACAGAGGGAGAGGACAGCAGCGCAGACCAACAGACCTCCGCCTACGCACTTTGGCGGCCCACCACCCGCCGTGCAAGGGAGAGGGAGGTGGTGGTGGTGGAGGGGGAGATGGAGGAGGAGGAAGGAGCGGATATGGAGATGGAGGAGGAGGGTGAAGAGGAGGAGGAGCAAGAGACGGAGGAGGAGGAGGAGGACGAGGAGGTGGAGGAGCAAGAGTCGGTGGAGGCGGAGGAGGAGGAGGAGGTGGAGGACGAGGAGGTGGCGGAGCGAGAGACGGAGGTGGAGGAGGAAGAGAACGAAGAGGACGATGAGCCCCTCCAGTTCCTCCCCGAGGGGGATGATGCTGGGTGGAGGGGGGATGCGGGGGAGAGTGGGGTTGGGGGGGGAAACGTTGAACATGTGAGGGTGGGGGTGATTGCTTGGGCCGTGAGGGTGGTGGGAGGGGGGTTGGGGAGGGGAGCAGGTTGGGTGGAGGGTGCGGGGGAACACAGCACAGCACGGGTCACTGTGGGCCCACGTCGGACACTGCGGGCGGCAGCACGGGATGGGCGTCGGCGTGTCACCACGCCATCCACGGCCACCAATATATCACATGCACATGCCAGCACACAGACCACTGCCACTGTGTGTCTGTGTGCTGGCAGGTACATGCATGATGTGTTGGTGGCAGTGGATGACGTGCGGCGCGACGTCCGTCTCGTGTTCCACGCACTACAGTGTCTGATGGGGGCTGTTCAGCAGGTGTCCGCCGATGTGGCGCAGCTGCCATGTAGGCGGTCATCTGCTGAAGGGCGTCACAGGCGTCATTGATGGCACCTGTGACGTCCACATGTGCCCTGTGCTGTGCTGTGTTCCACCAGCAGACATGGGGCAGGGTACCTGTGGCATGTTACCAATGTTTTTTAAGGTTAGGAATAAACGTTTGTATTTTTTGTTTGACACAATGGTCACGTGTTTCCCTTACCCACTCACTATGGATGCAAGCATGGGATATGTGTGTGGACCTGGATCGGCAGTGGAGGTAGACATGGGTTGCATACGTGGAACGGCTCCACATGCAGTCATGGGGCTAAACGTGTGTAGGGGCGAAGGACGAGGGAAGGCGCATGGGATATTGCATTGTTAGGGGGGCCTGGGAACATCCGTGTCACAGGGTGTGGCGTGGTGTAACCCAATGTGTTAGCGGGAAGTAACAGCCGACATATGCATGCCACCCATATCTGCCTGTGCCACATGCATACCTCGGGAGGGGCAGGCATGTAATCACTGTTAATGGCAGGGGCGATGGGCACACATATGCACCCAATGTTGGGGGTAGGGGGGGGTGGACACGGTGATGGCTCAGAATACTGAACATGCAACCCCGGAACAGTCCCCCTGTTGCTACAGGTGTGTGTGTGTGAGCCGGACCGCTGCAGCCAAGGGGCAGTGAGAATACACTGTGCAGGTCAAACATTGCATGTGCTTGAATTTGTGCAGTAATACCTGGAGGTGGAGAAAAAGCACCAGCGATGGGCCTGGGTGCAGTTCAGATGATTAGGGACATGACATGCATGTGCATACTACAAAGGGGACCGCAGGGACACACATTGGACACACACGTTGCATGTGCTGTGTAAAGGGGGATCAGGCGGTGGATGTCCCACCATCCTGTCAAGGTCACAACATGCACAGACGTGTGGCCATTGCAGTCCACACACTCATCATCAGCCAGGCATACACATACTTTAGTTCCTGTAGTTGTAGACAGAATGGACGTGAAATCAATTGTGGTTTTATTTCACACACAGGTATGCTTGTTTACAGCAATAGGATATTCTTTACCAGGTGTCAGCAAATATGGTACACTGAACATGATGGACCCCATCAACAAAGACCTTATGTGCAACACAGACAAAGATCATTCACAGTTGCTTATTGACCCCTTAGCAGAGCATTGGAGAAACAACAAACAAGGGGGCACACAGCCTCTCTTACATTGCTATGCTCCTGCCTGCGCCCTGGAGCGTACAGGCAGGAGTGGCCTTATTGTTCTAGGTGATTATAGTTTACACTGTCCCCTATGAATGATGGGAACTGAGGTCCACCTCTATATTTGCCCAGGTAGCCAACTGTAGTAGCGGCCAAAGATGGTAAGGCATGCAAGATTATCTCATTGGTATTGTGGATGTTCCCCAGCGGGACAGACATTCATGGGTACAAACGTAAAGGGGCAACATTTAACATAAGCATGGAAGGTCAGGACCTCAGGAACAACTGAGATAGAATTATCTTCCACTCAGCTTTTCATATCTAGAGGAGCTTCAACTCAGCATTCCCCGAGTGGTTACCAAAGAATATTTCATCCTCACATTGACAGCTGTTCAGGTCACAGCATGCCTTTACAACACAGGTTCAAACTGTTATGAAGTCTCACGGCAATGACAGCAGAGATGGCAAACGTTTGGTATACCCTTCATACAAAGCTACAAAGTGTCTCTATATTGATGTTCTCTTAAACATTTTGGGAGGGCCATGCTACAAGGATAAGTGGTTATGGTAGGCAGATCATTTTCTACCTGCATGTACTCCTCTGAACTGATGGATGTACAGTCTGCATAAGGTTTATGATGTTTCCCTGATTTCAGCTCAGAGAACTGCTGAGTGTCTTCTAGGAGCAATTAAGCCTGCTTGTTATCAGGTTGCCAGTTCTCTGTGAGGATTACGCCCTCCTCCCGCTCACCAACTGTGTCCATTGCAGAGCCTTGCTGCTACAGCTCAGGGCAGTGAAAAGGTTTCCACAACAGGGCACACAAACATAGGATATGTGCTTTACCTTCTCCAGCATTGTTTGTAGCAGAACTGACATCCTTCTGCAAGACACCTGTCCTGTTGGGAGGCTCATCAGCTTTGTGGTTACCTCGTCTGTTAGGTGACGTTCCCTTAGGAGGGTCCTCCCCCTGTTGTAACTCTCTGTAGCACTGCCTGCCAGTATAGGGCATACCATGTCTCCAGTTTGAGGTTTCTTGCCTTCCCAGGTCCTGGCTCTATTCGGTGGGATGAGTTTCCTTCATAGTGTGGCTGCCTATGGGGCCCTCTGATGCAGGTTTCTGTCTCCTCCCATGATCCCACAACATAGCTCCGTCCAATCCTCATAGGACACCTCTCAGCAGCACCTTTGGAGATCCCTGCAGTCTCGTTTCCAGCACTTTGAACTCTGCCTCTGGGACCCCTTCCGGCTCTCCTACCTCCTCCAACCTCTTCAGCCCCGATAACTCCACCACTCCACTCATCAGCTCTGGTCAAGGATTTCAAAAGGGCTTTTTCTCCCGGCACACCTTGTCCATCCCCTGGGTGTTTCCAATCAGAGCCGATGCCTGACCCCTCCCCTGGGCTGGTGTCTGTGTTCAGCTCGGTAGAACAGTGTGGTTTCCTCTGGTCACAATTGCAAATTCTGTGTGAATCCTCTCTCTTCTGAGAACGTTCCTCAATCTCCATCCCTTCTGGAGGGCAGTCCTCACCACACTATCCACACACAGCTTTCCCTTCTACACACAAAGTATACCTCCCCTTAGCTCCACGTGTGCAGTTGATGCCCTCCATTTAACCCAGGTGCAATCAAGGCCAGACGTGTTAGCTCATTTGTGCCACGTGGATCAGCCCAAGTTCCTTCCTCTCTCGGGGACATCATCATGGGTTTGCTAATGAACACCACATGATCCCTTTGCTGCTTGAGGCTTTCCTGTGCAATAGCTCAGAACAACAGTTTAGACAGAGAGCAATCCATGCATAGATCATATACATCTGATATTTGGCCCTGTTGCTGAAATATCATGTGCTCATTCCCATGTAACAGCTCAGGGGACCCCCAACTGGTTTTCAACTGATCACTCATTATGTCCCAGCTTTACCTCTGGTGTGATGCTAGGGTAAACTCCAGAGATCATACCTGTGGGTGCCTCGCCTTTGGGTTTCTGTCCAGATATGTTGGCCAGTAAGAGGTGTAACCCCTGTGACCAGTTCTCCAGTCAGGACTACTGGCCCTCCAGTCCCTTTTTTCAAAACCGTCTTGCACAGGTTGTAGGGCCCTTATCCATATGCAGCCGTCTCTTTCATATGTACCGTCTGGGACCTCCTGTCTGTATATCTCCAAGCCCCTGCCTCCCCCACTCTAATGAAGATAGGTGGCCACTGGAACAGCCCTCCACAGACATACTGCCTAGGGCTCCACTCTTGGACCTCCCAGCCACTCTGTTGGCTTTTCCTTTCCCCCAGAGCAATCTCTCTGGCTCCTGCTCTCTCTGTTGTCCACGCTGTTCAGCCTCTTGACGCTCACGTAGCTGTCTTTGCACTCCAGCCTTTCCGAGCAACTCTCCACGCTGTCTGTAGGGTAACAGTCGTTTATCTAGAATGTGTCCTTGGGGCCACTCCACCCAAGGACAATCCATGTGCTCTGAGACAGGCCCTGGCCTAGTAGATTGGTGCTTCGCGATTACCTCATCTTTTCCTGGATTGCACCCACGTACCCCTGTTTCTATTCCCCTAGAGGCCCTCTGTACAGCACTGCACTCTGGGACTGGCTGTCAGTTGGGGAAATAAGCAGGTATAGTGCTGTTACCAGCCATCACTGGCTGCCTGTTCAAAGCTACGGCATCTCTTGTACTCTCTCTCCTGGGACAGTGACAGCCATCATTATCACAGGTGTAGGTGCTTTGTCGCTAGACGCAGGAATTAGCGACGGCGTGGCCTCCCTCACCTACCACGTGGCAAACCCCTCCCCCGTGGTGGCCGACCCTCTTCCGGTGCTGGTGCCGGTGGCGGTGGTGGTGGTGTTGGTGGTGGTGGTGGTGGTGGCAGTGGCGCTGCTGGTAATGCCCGCCACATGACTTCCAGCATGCCCTTCAGGGCCCCGCACATCTCGACGAAGGGGATGGCCCTGACCTCCTCTCGGTACTCATGCATCTCCTCATGGATCTGACCCAGCTGCCTTGAGATGGCCAGCATCGTAGTGTTTAGCTGCTCGAGAGCCTGACGATTACCTGTGGGTGGGACACAAGGTGTTTTGTGAGATACCTGTCCAGCAATCAAACGTCATAAACAAACATGTCACGCATATCCCACCAGATCGTAAATGTAATATGGTAGAGCCACGTTGACACATGGCTAGGGTGTGGAGACATAAATCTCAACGTAGCATAGGTTATGGACACGTACAGGACACGTCCTAGTACGTTGATGTGGGAGGCAAACACAAAGTTCCACAAGCTGCGCTGACACACCCATGTACTGCAGACGTAGCAAAAGGCTTGGCCACAGATAGCTAACACAGGTCCATCGTGCAGGTGAGGTGGAGCATCAACCAGGGACAAACACAGCTGGTGGGAAGCAGTGGTGATGGGGGGGGGGGTCGAGGGGGCCAGCCCAAGTGGGGGCACAGTCCGAGGGGTAGCCTCAGCTTGGACATGTTACAGAAGATGCTCTATTGACTCCAAGGGATGGTGTAGTAGCACAAGGATATCAGCCCCTACGTGCGCATGTGCACTGCAGCTTCACGTGTCGGACAGCAGAGGGGTTGACATACACCTTGTGTAAAACAGAGGAGGGGTTGGCTACCAGTGCGTGTACACCTTACAAAACATGTGGAGGGTCTGGACAGGGCAGGGGGAGCAAAGGGGGGTACAGCAGAGGTGGGCAGACCCCAGGAACACACAGACAGGGTTATGTTTGGAGATCCACAGCAGGTGGTACCCCCTGGGGGAGGGCGGTGTTAACCAGAGCTGGGAGAGTGTTTCTCTGATTCAGTTTTGCAGCAGGGGTGGCAGCTGGGGGTTGGCGAGTCCACCAAATCACAACTTGGGTCATTAGGTGACCTTTGGGTCGTGTGTGTGGGTCCGACCCCATGCAATTGGGGGAATCATAGTCAGAGCTACAGGAAGGGGACATGTTGATGGCCTTGTCTGTGTGCCATGCAGTCTATCCAAATTGTTGACATACAGAAAGCCTTGTGGGACGGGTGTGCCCCGCATAACATCTTTACATAACCTATGATCCTGTAACCTCTGTAAGTCCCTGTATTTGGGTATCCTAACACATTTTGACTTCACAATATATATTTAGTGATTGTTTTCCCCCTGGAGATGCAGACAGGGGGGAATGGGGGCTGTGTGACGTTACATGACAGAAGCTGCTTAGCTTTGTTCCTGTATGATCTGATTGTCAAGGGACTATGGGATAGAGGGCATCCTGTTGTCAGCGAGAGAGCTGGCCGTCTGCGAGGAGGCAGACTGCAGCAAGGGCAATGCTTGTTTGTATGTCATGTCTGACAACGTGATGGACCTTAGACAACATCCCTCATCTGTCTGCATCTGTAGGTGGTAACTGGCCCAAGGTTGGTCTGCTGTGTGTGACATTTAAATCATCTGTCATACGCAAGACCCTTTGTTTTGCTACACTAACCCCCATCTGCGTGACCCATACATGTGACAGCTGTGGACGGAATGTTGCCACATCCACCACACACACACCACCCAGAGCCCACAGGGTTGTGCATTGTGGATGTGACAGTCTGTTATCACCCACCTTCTGCCTCACGCGCTGCTGCTTCCCTCTGCGCCCTCAGCTCGGCCATCATGATGGCCATGTCATGGAGATATGCGGCTTCCATCTGCCTGGCCCCCATTGCTGGACTGGCTGCAGCCACCACTGTCGGTCCGGGGGCAATGTGTGGCTCGATCATCTGTTCCACCCCATTTGTGCTGGCCCCAGACACAGCAGCCTCGGCCACCTCCACATTCAGAGGGACGGCCAGGTCAACCTCCTCCTCCTCCCCCTGGGCCTCCATTGTACTGTAGTCACCTGCATTGTAAACAATCAGAGATAGCACACATATGTTTATACACTCCACCTATGTATATGTGTGTGAGATGATGGGGGGGGCCCTGCATGTAGCCTGCATACAGGGCCCACTACACCCTCCCATTCATGTCTGCACCCATCATTTATGTGTTTAATTATTTATTTAGCTTTACATCTTTTCTATAACGCCACTTTCTGAGATCAGTGGCGGATTACAGGTAACAAACTTTATTAATAGAGTACCATTATTTTCTTACATAGAACAGATGTAGAACATAGAACAATCAACTATTATATGTAACTCTGATACAATGAGATAACAGGCAAGGTAGGAACATTTCAATCTGGGTATGCATGGTACGTGTCTCAAACCCCGAATGCCAACATTAAAGGGACATAGCTCCATTAATTATAATCTTTTACATTAGCCACAGGCAATTGCATTCATGAGTAATAATAATCTAGGTGAGCAATGGGAATGTGTGAGAAAGGTTTTATGCTTTGTCTATGTGGGGTCAATGAATGACTGATGTACGGTGCTCCTCTCTGAGTTTGCATGATCTTCCATTTGTAGGTTGTTGTGGTGCTGATTCTATAGTTTGGTTTGTAGATTTTGGATGGATAATGGGAGGTTTTCGAATCCTCTGATGTCAATTGGGAGGTTGTTACATAACGTAGGGGCAAGGAATGAGATAGATGTGTTACTTGTCTGCTGACATGTCTTTCCAATAGAATCAGGGACCTGTATCGTGTGTGTGTTTATTTGTCTTCCTGATTTACTTTCATGTGAGATGTTGATGAGCGTAGATAACAGGGATGGAGCTATATTTGTGGTGACCTTAAACGTATTAATTAGGGACATATAGATGAGTCTATATGGAGTGGAGGAGTGGCCTAGTGGTTGGGGCAAGGTACGTCAGGCCGGAAGGTTGGGGGTTCACATCCCACTAGAGGACAGCAACGTTGGGCTGGAAGGACTGGGGTTTCTAATCCCACAGGTGATCCTTGTGGTCTTGGGCAAGCCACTTAACCCTCCATAGCCCATGTTCCCTATAAAATAGTTATTTCCAAGTTATATTGCCCTGTTCAATGTAATCTCAGTTTGTTCAATGTAAACCGCACTGATGCAGAATAGTGTGGTATATAAGAGAATGTAAATAAATAAAACAAATACATGAATCTGCATGAGACAGTCAACCAATGTAGAGCGTAGATACTCAGGGATATATGATCTTATAGGTTTTCTTCATAGATAATCCTTGCAGTGACTCTTTGAGGCTACCTGGGGTGTGTGTAACTCTCTCATAGCGGTCCCTTGGAGATTACCATTACAGTAGTCTAACCGTGGTGTTATAATGTTTGCGTCACGGATCTGGAGTCATTGTTATCTGTCAGTGGTCCACGTTGTTGTGTTGTCCTTGATTTTCAGTATATTGCATTTATAGGTTGTTTGATATGTTTGTTGCGAGAGAGGGTTCTCTGTGGTGTGACTCTGAAGTATACTCCCATTTACCTATCCCGGGGGCACATGTGGGTGCTGTGCCCCTGCACACCTTATTTGGTTGCCATGTTCCTGCTCCTTGTGCCATGCCACATGCGGCCCCCATCCCATCCCTTTCTCCAACTGGCCCAAACATGTCCTCACACACCTGCTCATGGCCAACCCTTCCACATGGTTTTGCCATCCCCTGTATGACTGTGGGTGCCTTTGAGCAGGGCATGGTTTCATCAGACATACTATCCTCTCGGTGCTACATGTGGTTGCCTGTGACCCACTGTGCAGCGGACTACGACTAACCATCACCTCTGGCCCACTGGCACACACATGCAGCACTGTGCAGATAGTATGTCACATCAACATGCCCTTAGCAATGGCCGTCACAATCGGACAGGGGATGACAATCACAGGTGTGGGTGTGGGGTGGTGGCTGTTGTGCGTGGACCTTTTCGGGGCAGCTGGGGAGAGGGGCAGGATGAGGGACTCATATGGAATGTTGCCCCAGAACATGCTAACAGAACACGGTGTGCAGGGGTATGTCACACACATGTGCCACCAGAATAGGTACATGGTGGGCCTGGGGGACAGGCATGGGAGGGTCTTTGCAAATGGCTGAGGTATGCACAATGTGAGGTTCAGGCATTGATTGGGAGCTGAAAGTTAACATACATACCAGCCTGCGGATGTGCAGAGTCGAGGGCCTCAGGTAGACCATGGAGGTAGATAATCCCCAATCTCTCAGCCAGCTCCTGTTCCAGGGGCGAGAGGGACGGTATGAAGCGGCCACCGCCACCTGTGCCCAGAGCATGTTGTCTCTCGGCAGACATGTGCTGCCTCACCCCTCTTTTGATGTCTGAGAACCTCTTTTTAAGGCTTTCCATGTCTCGGGGGGTGTCCCCTGCCTCAACAACTGCAGCACGTATCTCCTCCCAAACTGCCATCCTGCTAGCCACAGTTGTGCGACTACTGAGCCACCCAAAAAGTATGTCATAGTTCTCTATGACCCCTGCAAGGAGGACGTGGTTCTCCTGTTCGGAGAACCTTACAGCCCTCCTCCTCTGTGGGGCAGCCACTGGTACCCTCTTCCTCTTAGCAGTGTGGCTGTACTGTGCAGCCTGTGCCCCACCAGATGGCCCTGCCTCTGCCCCCATGGGCCGGCCAGTCCCTGCCCTGGGTGTGTCAGCAGCAGCAGCAGCAGCGGTGCCCACCTCCCCACCCTCCCCCGCCTCCCCCACCCCCTCCACCTCCCTCCCCCCCTCCCCCTCCCCCTCCCTCTCCCTCTCCCACTCCCTCTCCATCACCCTCCCCCCTCACCACACACCCCCTCACCGACCCTCACCCCAACACAGAACACAGAACACAAAACACAGACCACTCTACAAACCACAGATTACAGGACACACTACACACCCCAGTACCAAATGCACAATACAAGTTACAAATCACAAAACTACAGAACACGCCTCTCCCTCCAACTCTCTCTCTATACCTCTCTCTGTTATTCTCTCCACCTCTCTCCACCTAAAACTCCTCACACAACCCTCGACGTGTGCCAGGTGTGGGGCATATTTATAGGTTTTTTACTTTGTGTACTTCACGCATGCGCAGTTGTGTGGGCGTGGTGCCTGTGCGCAGTGCACATGTGCTACCTTGCAGATGTGCATCTGTGCGTGGCGACACGCTCGTGCAACACGAGGTGCACATGCACGTGACGCAAAGACTACCGCCCATGCGCAAACATTTGCACAGGCTGTAAGGCGAATGGGCGCGTCCCGCGCATGTGCAATTCACCGCGCAAGTACGTGTCACCACGCACAGACAGCCCATGCGCAGGGACGTGACGCACAGGCACCGCGCATGCACAACTTCAAATGCGCAAGGTACACATTGTCAAGAGGAAAACTATATATACCGGCCTGCATACCTGGTCCACGGTGAGGGGTTTAGGCGGCGGAGAGTAGGTGTGTGGTTGCAGAGATAAACGGAGAGAGTCAGAGCAGGTGTTGGTGTCAGTGTTGGTTGTTTTGTGTGTGTGGTGCTTTGTGTGGTTTGTGAGGTGTTCACTGTTTAAGGAGGTCCGTGTGTGTGTCTGAGTGTGTTTGTGTGGCTGGGCGGGAGGGGTGTATGGCGTCTATGTATGTTGCTGCATGTGCCCTGAGACATGGGCAGATGCTGCGGTTGCAGGACAGGGGAGATGGTGACCATGGTGCTGAGGCACAGGGCATGGGTGTAGTCCCCGCAGCAACTCAGACCTGCAGCTGTGGGGCGGTCCAGGCAGGTGCTGTGCGTGCACAGCGCAGAAGGTGTGCCGAGGTGCAGGCTCGGCAGCCTCGCCTCTACAGGCCCAGAGCCCAGCTCCAGGCCATGCGTGAGGACCAGGTCATCTCCCTGTACCGACTGAGCACAAGGGCTATTAGGGAGCTCTATGAGGATCTCAGACATGACCTCGAGCCCCTGACTGATCGGTCCCATGCCATACCAGGTTTAGTCAAGCTCCTTGCTGCCTTACATTTCTTTGCCTCTGGCTGTTTCCAGTCATCTGTGGCCGCAGTGGGTGGCATGAGCCGCCCCACCTTCTCACGCTGTCTCCACCAAGTACTGCGTGCCATGGTCAGCCGGATGGGGAATTACATAGCCCTTCCCCACACTAGGCAACAGTGGGGGACCCTGAACCAGGCCTTTGAGGCGTTAGCCGGGATACCACACGTGATGGGAGTTATTGATTGCACACATGTTGCCCTGGTCCCGCCTAGAGACAGGGAGGTAGCGTTCCGCAACTGCAAACATTACCATTCCATGAATGTTCAGGTTGTATGTGATGCTAATCTGCATATTATGAATGTGATCCCTAGGTTTCCAGGGTCCACCCATGACTCCCATATCCTGCATCACTCGGCACTATTCACACAATTTGAGGAGGGCCGGTATGCGGACTGTATATTGCTGGGTGAGTATCTTGGGATTACAACTTTATTTATGTATTTCCATATTTATTTTGGTAACATCTCCTCTGTAGCACCCTGTTTCTATAACTGCATTTTTGAGATAGGAAATGTTGGACAGACAGTGGTGTGTTCTGAGTTCACATTGGTACAGGAGTATAAACGTGGAGTAACAGGGAAGCTACTTGACATGAGCCATCAGGATTATAACGTGTTATGATCATGACCTGCGCATGGTGTTCATGTTACTACGCACATGTGTGCAGGTTTGTCCTGGTGGTGGATCCATCCTAGTGAGTGTGTGTACAACTGGCCTCATGTGATGGGGGGGGGGGGGAGAATTGGTGCCCTTCACATGCAGCTGTGATGTCAGTTCATTGTGTGCTAGCATTTGACTGTTATGTAACATTGATGTTATTGCCAAACCATACAAATGCTCCGTGTCATGTTTGTCTGAGGTTCACACACTCTCTCAGTAATGAGGTAGTCACCCAGGAGGCACTACATAACCTGAGGAGGGTATTGATACATCTGATGGATGTTCAGGACCTTTCAAACTGGGGGGACATGTTAGCATATGTCTGGTCACACTTATTGGCTGTGTCAAACCATGGCAGCAACACAGTATAGGGGGTGCATTACCTTTGGCCGCTCTAGATGAGCAGGACCTAGGCATCGTTGTGTCTTCTGATCCTCATGTGGATAACCATTATGCAAAGGTGACAGCAAAAGCTAGGGGACTACTTAGGTGCATACAGAAAGGTATTGGGAGCAGATACACAGGAAGGTAGTCTGCCTCTGAATATGGTAGTGGTGCAAACCCATGTGGGCTACAGTGTGCAATTCTGTAGACCGCACCTTCAAAAGGCTATGAACAGAATGGACACAGTGCAGAGGACGGCTACTGAGACAATTGGTGCTCAACAGTATGCAGCATGTGGAGACTGACTGCTCCATCCTGATATGTGGACCTTAGTGCACAGGGTGTGCAAGGGTGATATGGAGTACACTCTGCCAGACCTCCATGGCATACATGTTCTGGGTGTGGGCCTCTTTCAAATGTCAGCACGTCGCTTAGTGGCTACTATGCTGACATGTACGTTGGACCTATGATCAGTGGATCGGTGGAATAGTCTCACAGTGGAGGAGCTAGAGATGGGACACTGAGTGCATTACAATACACATGTGCCACACACAGAGTAACTCTAAAGGTATACAACAGACTGTTGTAGTCTTTGCCATGGGTGTATAGGCTTGATAGGCCATGTGTTCCTTTTCCGTCATCATATGTCTATTGTTCTGAATTGCATAGTTGTGCTCTGAAATGTTTCTGTCAGGATGTGTTGTGCGTTTGTTTCTCACATCTACACATTTGTCATTTACGGTGAACATGAGCCCCTGCATTCACATGCAACTTTATTTCCCGCAGGTGATGCAGGATATGGGTGTCGCCCCTGGCTGCTGACCCCTGTGCGTCAGCCACGCACACGTGCAGAGCGGAGGTACAATGAGGCCCATGCCTCCAGCCGCTCTGTCATAGAGCGCACCTTTGGCGTTTTGAAGAGTTGCTTCAGGTGTCTGGATAGGACAGGCGGGGCCTTACACTATAGGCCAATGACTGTGGGAGAGATAATCATAGCCTGTCGCATCCTGCACAACATTGCTCTCAGGCATTGCTCTCAACATTGCTCTGCAGAGATTAATGAGGATCTGGAGGAGGATCCAACGTGCCCCCCTGTACGTGCCAGTGGTGACACACGGGAGGGCACAGTGGGCAGGCGGAGGTTGATAGCAGAGATCTTCTCATGTACGTATTGTCTATCTTTCCACCTTCATGTTCTTCTGCTATGTGTGTATGGGTTATAGTGATTGATGTTTCTGTGAAGATATAATTCGGATGCCACACTGCATTAACATTTGACTGACAATCCCAACGTCACATATAGGCATGAGTGTGCGACAAACAATGTGAGCAGTGCACACCAGCAGTTGGTGGCAGATGACGTGGGTGGGTGCTCATATGCCTGCGGGAGGTTTTGAGGGACACATTCCCAGTTAGTGGCTACATGTGATAGCAGCTGCTTTTGTGCAAACTCACTTATTTGTTTAGATGCTATGGGTGGAGCACAGTGTCAGTCATATGGTGCGATGTTCACAGTGGGAGGACAGTCCATATTTTGAGACCGTTGTCCACTGGGGTGTGCTTATATGATACAGGTTTGCGCTGCTTTTGTGGTTGTTAAGCTCCTGTCAGCTGCCTATGTGTGTGTGTTTGTTATGTGTGTCGCAACATGTCATACATCGCTAAATACACATGCTTAGTACTGGTATGTCAGCATGGTATTAACTATATGTGCGGGGTGTTAACGTCACCCTAAGGTGTGTCTGCATGTATAGGTCAACACGTAGCCCTGACATGGATATGGTGAAGGATGGGAACCTGTGCAGTGTCCAGCCAGGGGGGGTAGCATTGATACCTTTTTTTTTTGGAGAATAGCCTGTCAGTGCAGTGTTGCATATGTACACACATACAGAGGTGATCAGACCGAGATCAGCAAGGGGTGGGTTACAGTAGGCACGTTGAGCGCTGAATGTGTGGGTGGCTTGTGGTTTACCAGGTTTCCGGGGAGGAGATGGCATATCTAGCTGATGCTATCTCAGCATATGCCATCATGCCTCGGCTACAGGCTGTGTATGTGTGTAGGCCAGGAAAGTACAGTCCACATCAACAACTACATTGCGCACCCTAGCACGGAAGGGTTATGTTGGCATACACACACTGACTTAGGTGCGAGCTTTTTTTCTGAGGGGCACATATAGGCTATCCATGCTTTGACATTCTCAATGACACACAGTAGGATAGCATGCAGACATCCCGGTTTGGTCACAAGCAGACATGGGGGTGTGTTTTTTCAGACATGACGCAGACTATTTGTGCACATCATCAGCACACAGCTGTCAATATTATTGAAGGTATGAGATGTACACACCATGATATGTATTTGGACAGTGGATACAGGAGATGCGCCTGTATATTTCCATGTGTTTCAGCAATTGTCAGTGGGTTAACATACAACATTGGAACAACACTAAACAAGGAGAGGGGTAATTGTTGGCAATATGGTGATTGTGGCCTAATATTGCGACCTTGGTGTGATGTGGCAACATGGTGGGAGCAGACACCTCTCTTGACCTGTGTGTACAACAACAGAGAGGTAAGGTAGGGGACAGGGAGATTACCTACACCTGTAGATAGCCTCATACACCTCCGTGCTGCCTCTCACATGTGAGGGATCTGTACATCGTTATAGAGAGCAGTCAGTCATTATGTGATGTTGTGGGGTTTGACAGCTGGGGACAGGAAGATGCTGTGTGTGATGCACAGCTGGAACATGACATATGTTTGTGTCTCTTGTGTTTCCCACTGCACAGGACATACTTCGTGAGGATGCTGTTGCTGTGGTGCGTTGGCACGTGACTGTACATCACCCAAAATGCGGTGATTTGGGATAGGTGCATCTACAGTGACATTGTGTGTGCCTGCAGTCAGGGGAGAAACATGTCCTCAGTGATCTGTCATATTGTGCTGATGTGGTGATTTCCTTGTTTCACTTATGCCTCCTTAACCCATCTCTTGCTGTTGTCACACATATCCCCATGTGTTTTTGTTCAGTATGTCCTCTGCCACACTGTCTATGGGACATGTACAACAGAAGTGCATGTGTGTGTAGGTTATTTCTTTTTGGTGGTGGCCTACACTTGCTCCCTACCCCAACATTATACCATCAGCCAACAACAGGGGATCACTGCATGTTCACTGGGCCTTTATGTCTGCAACTCTCCACTTGTGCACATAAAGGCCATGTGTTACATCTGGCATGCTGAACTTTGCATACTGTGTGGGTGCGTGTTTATAGGTTGCCTGTGTGATGAGGCAGTGTTCAGGCATAGTACATTATCATGTGATGTGAGGTGTTTGTGCACCTGGGGTGTCGTTGGGACTGTGCTACCTCTTCCGTAGTGCTGTTTACCTTGTGGACATTATCAACGTGTTGTGTGCTGTGTGCAGAAATGTGTATTGTGTTCTGAAGGACCACTGTTGACCACCTTTATTTTATCTCAGATATTGACATGATGTGAACATGCATCAACAGTGGCTTGACATGGTGATTCTACACATTTTGCTGACATTGTCTCACTTCACTGTGACCTGATATTGCTGTTTAGTGCCTCAAGGGATTGATGTCGTACACCTGATGCACACACAAGTTGGGTTGCACCTTTGTTATTTGGGGGATTACATCTGGCTTTAAGTGTTGATGATTTAATAATTGTCTCATGTGCATGTAATGTTGCCTCTATAGTCACATAAACAGATGCATATAGTGTGTAGCTGTGAGACGCCTGTGTGACATGAGCATGGACATGACCATATCCATGTGACACCCATGTCTGCGTTTACAACTCATGATGTCACCAGAATGTGGGTTTGTTTGTATTGCTATCATGTCAGGTTTGCCTTTGCATCCCTTTCTTCTGTATTTCCTAAGGTGTAACGGTATGCAATTTGTGCAGGTTTCCAAGGTGTCTAACATTACAATACTTATCATCTCCTGACACAGGGCAGAGGACATACTGGACGCATCTCTTACAGTGCATCTGGTGTCACCATCACCCACCTGTTTGGGGAAACAACACCATGGAACGTTTTTCAGGAGAATTGACCCATTGGATGTTTGACCTCTGAGAGTGGGACACATGACTTGGATGGACAGTATTACTCTTGGACTGCTGCTTTCCCCATGACAGAGGTGTCCGACACACTGTTGCTGCGATGCTTTTGCTGGGAGTCCAGTCATTGTAGAGGACACACATGAACTTTCAAGGACTGTGGCATATTGGTATGTGACACTTGACTATGCATGCCCAGAGGTTGCAAAGAACACTTTTAAGCCGGACCTGGTGGATTGCAAGATACACTTTGCACTTTGGACAGCGATGTGTAACTGATCCCCACATGTGCGGCAGCGACGGACATGGACACCGTATGTGTTAGCATTTTGTACACAGTTGTGTTATTATTTTGGTTTTGGCCATGGGGTGGTGACATGGCACACAGGATACGCTCATCTGTTTTCATTCTACACATGCATACAGCCATGTTTTTGGCATGGGCCAACGATGTGGCGATCCTATTGTCTATGTTACCTGCTTTCCACGCGGGAACATGGATACAGGAGATTTGCCTCAGCAATGCTTTTCAAGCACACCACCACCCTGGATTGATGTGTGACATTGGCCAAGGATGTTTACCGTGCATGTGTGGCATCACTGTATCATGTTGGAGTATGTGGATGGTGCCTTGATGCAATGTAGGGATGACTGACCTACCGTGTTTGTGGTGATTAACTACTTGATTTACATGTGGACCTATGGCCTCTGTGTGGTTTCCCCTGTAAGACTGTTTGGGAGCCATCATTTCCCTCTTCACATGCTGGTTTTGATTGTGTTTGTTTGACTGTGCGGGACGTAAACAGTTCTGCATGTATGTACCCACCTTAGCAATTGCACGTCCTCACAGGTCTGCTTATGGCCCTGTGGTACGGAACACTCACATTTGCCAACATTATGTTTTGAGTGTGGCAGTGTTAGTGAACCGGTCTGTGCTTCTTCAATTGGGCACTTCCATGTATCCTGCTATAGGTGGCCCGTCACACATGTCTACCCCAAACAAAACAGTGCAGGGAGGACCAAAACTCCTTCATCGGATGTTATCTCAAGGCAGGTTTCTGCAGGTATTTTGGTTTGGTATTCTGTACTGTGTTCCTGTGCCTGTGCTACCTGTTAGCAAATTTTTATGCTAATTGTTATTTGGATGATTGTTTGGGTGTAAATTGTTGCAGCTTTGATTCCTAGATCAAGC